>OY992897.1:56692595-56780079 GCA_963921405.1 Cepaea hortensis | reverse complement strand
CTTCCCCTCCTTATCATCCACCTCCTCCTCCTCTTCTTCTTCTTCTTCTTCCTCCACCTCCTCTTTCTCCTTCTCCTCCTTTTCCTCTTTCTTCTTCTTCCACTACCTCCTTCTCTTCCACTTATTCATCCCCCTCACCATCATCCTCCTTCTCATCCCTTTCCCCCTCTCTCCTCTTCTTTCTTCCTCTTCCTCCTCTTCTGTCATATATCCCCCCATTGGAGTACTAGTCCTCAACCATCTCATGCTAAGGCATCTTCACCTGTGCTATATCTTGTAGCTCCAACACAATATTTCCCACATTATTCATCCTTTAACTCTCTTCTCCGTGTGTTAGTAGTAAATTACCCTTGTCCTAACCTCCAGGCATGCTGGTGATATGATGCTAGCCCATATTTGTATCGACATGGATGATGTGATCAATACGATGGCAGTCTTCTTTACTTCCCAGAGTTAATCCTGGTACCCAAGTTAAGTTGGGTCTTCTTTTGTTTGCTTGAAATTTGTCTTTAACTGCCATGTTGTCTCTTTTATGAACTTCACTGTCGTTTTTAGTTCACTCACTGGTCCATAGAGTTTATCTTCCACTGTTGTGTCTCCAGGCCAGAAGGTTTGTCTATATATGTCATATTTTGGACTGTCTTGGGGTATGTGACCTGCTATCTGTGGCGCCATTCTACATGTGCACATGGCTGTTTCGCCAATCTTGAATTTTGTATACATGTGGTTGCGTAATCTATTGTGTCCTGATCTGAGGCACAGAGTAATATATTGTTCTGGTCTTCCATAAGGTGGTAGTCGTCTTGGTCTAGTTTTGGTGGCTTTCTGACAGATTTGATCATTCTTTTCTTTTGGTAGTATGCAACGGTTACATCAGGGTGTTGTTCTATTGCTCCTTCCTTATCCAATCAATCTGCTCTGTCATTTCCGGGTGCTCCACAGTAGGATGGTTTCCACCGTATGGTGACCTTATGCTGACTGCTAAGTTCAGAAAGTAGTGTCCTTAGTGCTGGCAATTTCCCAGACAGGAGCGCCTCGAGTACTGATTTTACATCTGTTAGTAGCACCACAGGCTGTGTACCATGGCTGGGCCAAACTGGGTGCCCAGGCCATTAAAAAACAAAATCCTTGTCTTGGTAATCAAACTCATGACGACCGAGCCTGCAGGCATGTATGGTACCCACTATGCTACCATAGTTCCTGTCTATTGTTAGGTCTTCCTATAATAATATGAGGACAAATTGAAGAAAAGAAAAAGGTTTCTACAGACCAGAACAAGACAGCATAAATGAGCTTGGCAGAAATGGACATACTAGAATCTCCAAACTCAGAGCAGGACATTGTCAACACAGAACACACCCCCATTGAGTGGATCTCACTGCTGTGCCGTTTGCAACTGTGGAGGACCTTGGCAAGCCTCATAGCATATCCTACAAGACTACTTTGACTTCGCCAGAGTGAAAGAAGAAATCTGGTCTGCAGGAACGACCCATTCAAGAACTCTGGGGCACCAGTAAAACCTTCTAAGCAAACTCATGTTTGTGATGCACATGCTGGATACATAAAAAGTTGATTAATGAAGAAAAGAGGAGGAAGAAACAGCAGTTTCAGCTTTAATAAAATATACACCATTTTCCCCCAGCTTGTCAGTACTGCATACATCCTGTGCCGATACTTATCGGGACTATTGTTGCAACGAAGGCTTGGAAGTCTATGATGGTGATAGTTCCAGTGCCTCACTAATTGGTCGATACTGTGGTCAGTACAACAATACAAGCAGTGTTATGTCATCGGGTAATACCATGCGTATTATTTTTTACACAAGAGCAGACATTCATACCAGATATTTCTTAGGAATGTATTCAACAAAGGGTAAGTAATACAATCAGTTCAATGTAGCTGTTATGTCTGTGTGCATTAGTCTTAACTATATTCCATCCATCCATCATGTGCCATGCCGGTAAGCGTGGGCGGTCATGTTCTGCCATCTCACTCGATCACCAGAGTCGTGGATCAGCTCCGTGTTTCTGTCTCGACCATGCCACAAGGCCAAGCCATCCAGGTACTTGCTTCTAGGTCTTCCCCTTGGTCTGTTCCCCTCAATCTTACCAGTTGTCACCAAATTCTCCAATCCATTTCTTCTCATAACATGCCCAAAAAATTTTGACTGTCTACTTCTAATTTCTCTAATCAATTTACTATCTTCATTTGTTTCTTGAAGGACTTGTTCATTGGTCTTTCTGGCTGTCCATGGTATTCTTTGCATTTTCCTCAGAAACCACATCTCTACAGCCATCAGATGTTTTTCAGCCTGACTGCTCATTGTCCACGCTTCACATCCATACAAAAGTACAGGTTCAATGTAGCATCTCAACACTCTTTTTTTCGTTTCAATTGACATCTTTTTATTGGTCAATATGTTTTTCATCTTGCTAAAGGCTACTTTTGCCATGGCGATTCTTGTTCTAATCTCTTCAAGGCATCTCCCATCAGATGTTATTACTGTTCCGAGATAATTGTACCTGCTCACTTGTTGAAGAATATTCCCATTTACTTGTATATTACATTGTGGTATTTCGTCCTTCCTAGTGACGACCATAATCTGTGTCTTTTTACAATTTAATTCTAACCCTAGTTTCTCACTGTGTGTAACAATCGCATCTACTAAATTTTGCAGGTCCTGTTCATTGCTATATTAAATTATTACTTATTTATTACATTACTTAACTATATTAAATTATCTAAATATATGTTTGCCTTTTCCTCTTCTAACTTGTGCTTAGAGCATAGGTATTTCAATCTTCGCAATATTAATGCGTCAGTGCCATAGCTTGTCCATACTTCCAAGTTATCAGTTTGAGATTTCTTGTGTCTGCCTCTTTGCTTCTTCAATTCGGATATACCTTGGAGAATAGACTTTGGTAAGAAGTTGTGTTGAGTAACATGGCTGACCAATATACTCAAACAACATAATCATACCAAGCAGATATTTGACTTTTCTCTAGTGGGTCGCAAATGTTTGATGTTACTTTAGTAAGTAGTAGAGGATGGAGTGATTTACATACAAGACAGCTGCGTCTTAACTTAAGAAGAATGGGGACTAACCAAGCTATGGATTTTTTACAAAATTTGAGACATAACCTTATACTTTCCCTGGAGCCTGGGCTTGTGGATTGGATGACTATTGACTGCCACCTTGGTGTCTTGATAGTTTGTAAAATGGAGTTAAACCTCTTCATAACACTAAGCCTAGGCTGAATTTAGAGACCATGTGTTGCCCATGGAGCATGATCCCTCTCTCGCCTACCTAGCTCACTAAGTATAGCTAACAATTGTCAAATATGAAAGTGTGAATGGCAGTTTTTTTCTGATAATTATAATATATATTGTTCAGTCATGATTTACACATTTTTATCTTGAAGTGCTGTGTTAAATTTAAATTAATATTGTATACTTTTGTAAACTTGTAACCTTTCTATTTATTTTCAAAAATGGGTGTATGAAATATAAGGTGTATGTTTAATGACTGTGCAGTGTTTGAAAAATTGCTGGTCCAAATTTTGTATTCACCCTCTGTAAAGTTCATGCAACATAATAGGTAAATACAAAACTAGGACCGGCAATATTTTCAAACATTGCACAGTCATTAAAAATACACCTTGTATTACTTGAGTAGGTTTACAGAGCCGGCTCTGTAGTGAAGGAGTTATGAATGCAATTTGTAATACCGCATACTCATTCGAAATACAGCTGCTGTCGATTTGGAAGCTGATAACATTGTGTTGATTTTCATACAATGGTATCAGTGCCAGCCGTTCAGAAAGCAATGGCAAACTGCTGAATGTAAACTTGCCTAAAAATCATAAACAGCCATAACATGCTGGAGTTGACAGCAATGTCCTGTAAAGGATATGCAACTAACTTTTAACTTAAGGTTACATGATAAATTAAATGCACCGGTGGTAGGAATCTTAGGATGTCTTTCAAGTAAAAAATATACAGGATAGCTGCTTTAACTCATGGCTAGACATCTGGGTACTATAATTCTTCCTCTTCTTACAGTTCATGCCATGTGGCGTTGATGATTATGTCTGTCAGTCTTCTGTCTCTGTCAGTAGTTTCTGATGATGTAATACCTCCAGGCCATAATGTCAAACTTCCCAGCATCTTTTGTCTCTTCCTACCTCTCCTCCCTTGTGTTCATACATGATTTGCAAAGCATTTGTAAGAAAAATAGTTCGCCTTTGCTTTCCTATTTGGCAGTGACAACATATAACCAACAACTATCTGTCAGATACTCTAAAGCTCCACCCATCACCTGCTCTACTCCCATGGTTCCATGATACCCTGGTTAGTGTGAAGGATTTTTGGAGGTGGGGGGGGGGGGGGGGGGTGGGGTTTGCGGGCATTGTCTAACCTTCAATTCATAGAAGAAAAAAAATGTTTGCATATCCTTTACAGGACATCACTGTCAACATCAACATCTTTCAGCTGATTGTTGATTTCTTGGCAAGATTACGCTCAGTAGTTTGCCATTGCTTTCTGAGCAGCCGGCTCACATACCCCGTAAGTTACCAACGTGGTTCGAACCACTGCTGATTCTCACTGTTGTCATGTTACTTACGAGAGTATATGAGATTACAGAGAAAAGTCGCTAACCTCTTCAATTCATAGAAGCCAAAACAAACAGCAGACTTAACCACGGGCTTACCTTTTGTAACATTATCATTGTTCAATAAATACAATAACTATCAGTCTAAAATATGTTTGCTTTGTAATGATTATTCATTGTATTCTGTTTGGTATTTTTAATATTTAAATTTTTTAGTATTTAATGTTTACTTGATACATTTTAAATATTGTTTCCCCTTAAATCATATACATTTGTGATATCTCCCTTTATTCTCAAAGAAGAAATGTTGGTTTGCTGATGCCAAAATAGCAGGTTCAACCTCTACACCAGTTGTCAGTTGGATTAAAATGTTGACTTCTTGTCCTTGACTTGGGGACGTAAATTGCAAGTACCTCAGAAGTCACAGTGGATTCTCGTGATGGCGAAGGACACTGATAATAGGGAAAGCTAAACCACATGCAAATATCAGTCCAGTGCACTGGAAGTAGTAGCACGCGCATGGACTATGCTAGAGTTCAGAGCAAGCAAATGGAAAATAATTGTATTATTAACTCTCCTGGGTTTAGAAATAAGTTTATACACAATGATTTTATTATTTCTCCTGAAACAGAGTATCAAGTTTACAGACAGAATCTTACTGCACCTTTTGGCAGTATTATAAGCCCAGGATACCCAGCTGGGCTCCCTACTAATGTCTATGCCACTTGGACAATTACAGTATCTCCAGGACAAACCGTCACTCTCACGTACGTAAATATTGTTAAAATAAAGCCACCTAAGTTTGTGGAAACGTACCTTAACCAATTCAGTGCCAAGCAGAAAGTAGGTTTAAACCAGACATTGCACACAATCAAATGATTAAGTATTATAATGTCAATTTCCTTTCACTGAATATTGAAATTGCGGAAGATACTACAAAACAAAACAAATAAGACTATGACCCCAGTGTGTTTATATATCATCCTTCTGTCCAAATAGGAGGTCACATTTGGCAATATATTATCCTTCAAAACTGAATCGGTTAATCAGGACTGTGAGGCATGTACATCTTTTACTGTCATAGTCCTGCATGTGTATGTGCTTGGTCTGAGATAGCAGTAGAGCACATTTTACTGTCGTAGTCCTGCTTGTGTATGTACTTAGTCTGAGATAGCAGTAGAGCACATTTTACTGTCGTAGTCCTGCTTGTGTATGTACTTAGTCTGAGATAGCAGTAGAGCACATTTTACTGGCGATAGTACTGCTTGTGTGTGTACTTAGTCTGAGATAGCAGTAGAGCACATTTTACTGTCGTAGTCCTGCTTGTGTATGTACTTAGTCTGAGATAGCAGTAGAGCACATTTTACTGTCGTAGTCCTGCTTGTGTATGTACTTAGTCTGAGATAGCAGTAGAGCACATTTTACTGTCAATAGCTCTGCATGTGTATGTGCTAGGTCTGAGATAGCAGTAGAGCACATTTTACTGTCAATAGCTCTGCATGTGTATGTGCTTAGTCTGAGATAGCAGTGAGCACATTTTACTGTCAATAGTTCTGCATGTGTATGTGCTTAGTCTGAGATAGCAGTAGAGCACATTTTACTGTCAATAGCTCTGCATGTGTATGTGCTTAGTCTGAGATAGCAGTGAGCACATTTTACTGTCAATAGTTCTGCATGTGTATGTGCTTAGTCTGAGATAGCAGTGAGCACATTTTACTGTCAATAGTTCTGCATGTGTATGTACTTAGTCTGAGATAGCAGTGAGCACATTTTACTGTCAATAGCTCTGCATGTGTATGTGCTTAGTCTGAGATAGCAGTAGAGCACATTTTACTGTCAATAGTTCTGCATGTGTATGTGCTTAGTCTGAGATAGCAGTGAGCACATTTTACTGTCAATAGTTCTGTATGTGTATGTGCTTAGTCTGAGATAGCAGTGAGCACATTTTGCTGTCAATAGTTCTGCATGTGTATGTGCTTAGTCTGAGATAGCAGTGAGCACATTTTACTGTCAATAGCTCTGCATGTGTATGTGCTTAGTCTGAGATAGCAGTGAGCACATTTTACTGTCAATAGCTCTGCATGTGTATGTGCTTAGTCTGAGATAGCAGTGAGCACATTTTACTGTCAATAGTTCTGCATGTGTATGTGCTTAGTCTGAGATAGCAGTAGAGCACATTTTACTGTCAATAGCTCTGCATGTGTATGTGCTTAGTCTGAGATAGCAGTGAGCACATTTTACTGTCAATAGCTCTGCATGCGTATGTGCTTAGTCTGAGATAGCAGTAGAGCACATTTTACTGTCAATAGCTCTGCATGTGTATGTGCTTAGTCTGAGATAGCAGTGAGCACATTTTACTGTCAATAGTTCTGCATGTGTATGTGCTTAGTCTGAGATAGCAATGAGCACATTTTACTGGCAATAGTACTGCATGTGTATGTACTTAGTCTGAGATAGCAGTAGAGCACATTTTACAGGAGCAAGGTCATGAACAGTCTGTACCAGAAGTCAGTCCATTTTGAAATTTCCTACTCCACTCATACACTTGCTGGACTGACAGGCCTGCATCACCACACTGGAGTTTCATTTGCCAATAAATTTCTATAGGCTTTACAGCTTAACTGATTAAAAAAAACGGATAACAGAACGCTGCTCCCCTTTGGTGCATGTCAAAAGTGTGGTGGCCATCTTTAAACTGTCCTTATGATGTCTCTGTGTTCATCTACACCGTAATGTCACATGCTTAACACACTTGACATCCTTAACAAGAATATTGACAGGTTACAAGATAATGACATGGTTATTGTAATTTATATCACACTTTTAAGGTTTTTTATTTGAACATTATGGGGTTGATAATTATTGTTCCTTTATATTTCACAGAAACTTTTCAAGCTATGGCCTAACTAATTGTCAAACAGACTTTATAGAGATTTATGATGGCAGCCATGCTGGAACTAATCTTATTGGCAAATTCTGTGGTGAAAATCTGCCTACAGTGATTTCTTCAACGGACAAATCAATGTATATTGTATACAACTCTCTGAAAAGCACGACTGAAAAGGGTTTTAATTGTAGTTATGTTGCTGATGGTAAGTAGAGTCATAACCAAAAAAACAATTATTTCTTTGTTGCAAAGTTGACACCTGAAAATAACTAACAGAGCAGAAAGAGTTAGTTGAATAACTATTTTCTGTGGAAGGAATTTAAGTAAGAAAAAGAACATAATTCTTTAAGGCTATGAACTTTGGATAAAAAAAAAAGTAAGTTGCATGTCCTTCACAGGACGTAACAGTCAACCCCAGCATTTTCGCTGTTCATGATTCCTGGGCAAATTTTACGTTGAGTAGTTTGCCATTGCTTTCTGAATGACCAGCTCCTATACCTTTTTCGAAAAAACCAGCACCAACGTGTTTTGAACCCGGGTATACTGGCTCACAAACCGCGTTCGCAAGCCCTTAGCCACAGAGACTTGTGAACTTTGGATATTTTCATCAAATTTGACAATAGAATGTTAAATCTGAGATGTGGTTTATTTTCTAACAAATGAACGTTTTCCTGAATCTGATTGTGCAAATGTTAAATGTGAAAACGTCACAGAATGCGGGTTTGATACCTGGGTTCTTTGCTTGCCAAAGTGTGATGAAAGACCCACTCCTCATTCCCGCTTACTCCTTGGCCTACAGAATGTGATGTCACTGTTACATTACAGATTTACAACAGGAAACTGCTTTGGAACAAATGATCAATTAATGTTCTTTTTTTCTCTTCAAATAGTTCTCGTCAGATTTGATGCATGCACACAGATACAGACACACACACAGAGAGAGAAAGAGAGAGAGAGTCACAGTGTGTTAAGGGCACATATTTCTCATTGTTGATACTGCTTACTGTTTTCACCATCTAAAGTAATATCCCCCTTTCTCCACAATTTCAGCTTGTAAATGTTACCCATATGGAACAGAATCTTGCAACTCTCCATTTGGCCCTTGTGTATGTAAAAGTGGAGCTCAAGGACCTAACTGTGACCAGGATATCAATGAATGTCTACACGACCCTTGCCCTGCCCGCTCTAGTTGCATCAACACATGGGGATCCTTCTATTGTGTCTGCTGGAATGGAAGTACTGTCAATACTTCAGACGTTTGTGGTGGTGAGATTTCTATTTTATTTGATAATCAGGATGATTATTTCCTTGTTAGGTCAATAAGAAAAGTGTCTTGCCATTACTCAAGCCTTTACACATTTGTACAGAAGGCAAGCAACAAGTGATAAACAGCATATTTTTTACTATCCCAAACTACCAGTGAATAACATGGATGCTACTTAAATTGCAAGCGAGAACAAGTTATTACATTTGAGTTAAAAAATTAAGTTGAGAGAATAACTTCATTGTACATGGGTTTACAGCATCTGACTCTGTCTCTAATCATCATCCAGTGCCTTGCCGGCTGACTTGGGCGATCATGCCTCTTCACAAATTATTATCTCTGACGTCATGGATCAATTTGTGTGTTGACTCCCTTCTGTGCCATGACACAAGACTGTCTAGAATCTTCTCATGCTGTCTTCCTCTATCTCTCTTTCCTCAAATCTTTCCAGTTGTTACATTTTTCAGTTTTTGTCTTTTCATAATGTGGCCAAAAAGCGATGACTGCCTCTTTCTGATGTTTTTGATAAGCTGTCTTTGTGACTCCGCTTCCCTTAAAACATCCTGATTGCTCATTTTGGCTGTCCAATTAATTTTCAGCATTTTTTCTATAAAACCACATCCCCTAGCTTCCAGGGATATTTTCGCCTGGTTACTAATTGTCCAGGACACACAGCCGTGTGTTAAAACTGATTCTATGTAACATGCAAAACGCTTTTTCTAACTTTCAAGGACAATGACAACGTAATGATTTATTTCACAAATGTCTCTCATAGTGGTCAGAAAAAAATAATTCTGCCCCTGCTAGGGATTGAACCCAGATCACTGCAGCTCCGTTATCCATACAGGGATAGATAATGGATAGGCAGACAATTTCTTTATGGGCTTGTTATTTAGACAGTTAGACATTTGAGTTGAGTCAAGAACTGATATCACAGCACTCCGGACATTCCCCTACATGCTCCGTTCTCATCTGCAACAGCCAGCAATTCCCAATACTAATGGTATAGGGTGTATTTATTATGACTGTGCAGTGTTTGAAAATATTTCCGGTCCAAGTTTTGTATTCACCCTCTGTAAAGTTAATGCAACATAATAGATAAATACAAAACTTGGACCGGCAATATTTTCAAACACTGCACAGTCATTAAAAATACACCCTGTACCAGTAGCAGTCTGTTTATGAGTCCTTCTGGCCTTTCCTCAGAGTTCTGAGTTTGACACACAGGTGCAAAGACAGATCCATCTGTAAAATAAGAAAAGAGTGACAGGTGTCAGTGTCCTTTCATGGGTTAGAATGACAAATGCCCCATCTATGCTGAGATGGGCCAAACAGGTTACCAATTGGGCATCTAAACAAAGCTTCTAAGGTAAACTAATCCTTCTTCTTCTTTCGTTCACTTTAAATTTGTCTATAACTGCAGTATTGCCTCTTGCATGAATTTAACTGTCTTTTTAGTTCACTCAGGGTCCATAGTTTATCTTCACTGTTGTTTCTCTAGACCAAAAAGTTTACCTAAATATGTCATATTTTGGGCGGTCTTGGAGTATGTGATCTGCTGTCTGCAGTACCAATCCACATGGCTGATTTGCCAATCTTGAATTTTGCACACATGTGGTTGCATAATCTATTTTGTCCTATTCTGAGGTGCAGATTGATGATTTGTTCTGGTCTGCCCATAAAGTGGTAATTGTCCTTGAGCTGGTGTTGGTAGCTTTATGACTGATTTTATCATTCTTTTCTTTTGGTGGTATGTTACAGTAAACTTAATTCAAGCAAGCAAGCTTATGGTGGGCAAAAAAAAAAAAGAGTTAAAAGATGCTCATCTTCTGGGACTGCAGGGAGTGCAGTGGCTAGCATGCCTGCCGGCTCAGTGTTCATGTGTTTGAATCTCCCTCGAGGTGGTTTTTGTTAAATAATTGACCTGGGTTCCCAGGTTGACCCAGTCTAAATTGGGTACCATAAAATGTTCTGGGAAGTAAAGGTAGCCTGTGTGGGGTTGACCACATCACCCAATGTGTGTTGAGTGGGTTATGAAACTATAGGGCTAGCACCATATACCCTTACGACATGGAACAGGGGCCTTCACTTTGTACATATGAGAGAAAAAACTCTTCACTTTGTACATATGAGAGAAAAAACTCTTCACTTTGTACATATGAGAGAAAAAACTCTTCACTTTGTACATATGAGAGAAAAAACTCTTCACTTTGTACATATGAGAGAAAAAACTCTTCACTTTGTACATATGAGAGAAAAAACTCTTCACTTTGTACATATGAGAGAAAAAACTCTTCACTTTGTACATATGAGAGAAAAAACTCTTCACTTTGTACATATGAGAGAAAAAACTCTTCACTTTGTACATATGAGAGAAAAAACTCTTCACTTTGTACATATGAGAGAAAAAACTCTTCACTTTGTACATATGAGAGAAAAAACTCTTCACTTTGTACATATGAGAGAAAAAACTCTTCACTTTGTACATATGAGAGAAAAAAACTCTTCACTTTGTACATATGAGAGAAAAAACTCTTCACTTTGTACATATGAGAGAAAAAACCCTTCACTTTGTACATATGAGAGAAAAAACTCTTCACTTTGTACATATGAGAGAAACAACTCTTCACTTTGTACATATGAGAGAAAAAACTCTTCACTTTGTACATATGAGAGAAAAAACTCTTCACTTTGTACATATGAGAGAAAAAACTCTTCACTTTGTACATATGAGAGAAAAAACTCTTCACTTTGTACATATGAGAGAAAAAACTCTTCACTTTGTACATATGAGAGAAAAAACTCTTCACTTTGTACATATGAGAGAAAAAAACTCTTCACTTTGTACATATGAGAGAAAAAACTCTTCACTTTGTACATATGAGAGAAAAAACTCTTCACTTTGTACATATGAGAGAAAAAACTGAACAAGAAGGGCAGAGGAAGATAAAAATGTTGGTTGGAAGTATCAACAGTTGGGCCACAAGTAATAACATATGCAAACATCTAACTTTATTAAAATATTGGTTGACAGAGAGTAGTAAAGTGTCGTGATTGCAGATGTGTACTGCTGTTACCTGAAGCAGAAGAAAAAGATAAAAATGTTGGTTGGAAGTATCAACAGTTGGGCAACAAGTAATAACATATGCAAACATCGAACTTTATCAAAATATTGGTTGACAGAGAGTAGTAAAGTGTCGTGATTGCAAATGTGTACTCCTGTTACCTGAAGGAGAAGAAAAAGATGAAAATGAAGTTGGAAGAAAAAGATGATGATGAAGAAAGAGAAGAAAAGGTGGGAAGTAGTAATTTTTTTTGGGAGCGTTTGCTCACTTGGAACTCAGGCATTGCATGTGCTACTACTCTAGTGCACTGGGCTGAGTTTTTATGTGGATTAGCTTTCCCTGTTACCAGTGTCACTCGCCATCAGGTGAACACACTCTGACTTCTCAGAGGTACTTGAAATTTATGTCCTCAAGTTAAGGATGAGAAGTCAACATTTTAGTCTAGCTGACCGGTGTAGGGGTTGAATCCACTACCTCTGAATCAACACACTGGAAGTTTAAGAGCAAGTGCTCTTATCCATTTGGCCATGTTGATTTCCAAGAAGTGCATTACTGACTTTCAAAAATGGGAGAACACTGCTGCTGATTTCTCTAGCATTGCCAGATATTCCCGGCATGATGGCTTTTCTGTAGTTTGAAGCAAGACAACTATCAGAGGCATGCTGTTTGAACATCAACAGTCACATTTAGAAAAACAAGTCACAAAGCAGGTTCTGTAACTAAAGAGTTATGTACGTATTTTGCAATCCCGCATACAGCGTTTGAAACACAGCTGTGGGTTATTTGGCAGCAGACCACCTTGCATTGGTTTCCATACAATGGTATGAGTGCTGGTCATTCAGAAAGCAATGACAAACTACTGAATGTAAACTTGTCAAGAAATCACAAATAGCCAAAACATGCTGGGGTTTACAGCTACGTCCTGTAAAGGATATGCAGCTAATTAACTTAAACAAAATTAGAAAACATACCCAGAATGGAATACTTGTAGCAAACCTAGGGAGTCTGCAGTGATAAATTTAAGAGATGATACCACCAAGTAGATCTTTCCCTTCTAAGTACTATGGTAGTTAGCTACACTGAATATCCATGCTTTAATCAAGGTCTTTCTGAAATTCAGGATTGGATAGCGGGTTAATTTGATGTCTTTCATTTCAAAATTTCACAGTTATGTAGCAGAACAGTGTTGTTATCAGATCTAGTGTTTCACTCACTGGTACCCTGCCTTCTTGATAGTTTGTTACATTGTGCTTCAGGAGGTCGACCTGGCCGAACGGATATGAGCACTCGTTCTTAAACATTTGGTGTGCTGATGATCTGTTGAACTAAAATTACTTATCAACTTTGTCTTGGGGATGTAAATTACAAGTACCTCAGAAGTCAGAATGGGTCCACCTGATGGCAAAGAACACTGCTAATAGGGAAAGCTAATCCACAAATATCAAATATCAGTCTAGTAAACTAGTAGTAGCATGTGTATGGACTTCACTTGAGTTCTAAGTGAGCGAACACGCACACAAAACACCCCCAAATAACAACAAAAAAATATGGTGCTTCTAACAAGGCATAATAACCCTAGCGAATGTTACACTTCTCAATAGCACAAAGTCTGAGCTGAATTGTATTGACCATGACTTGCAATCTGGTATTTAGGATATAACAATTTGCTCTTCTTCTTTCTTCAGATTGGGGACAAAACATAACCAATGAGAGAGGGAATTTTCAAAGCCAAAACTTCCCAAACCAATATCCTTATTATGTAAATTACAATTGGAATATTACAGGGCAGCCATCAACAGTTGTATCACTGAGGTATATGCATTTATAATTTTTAATGAATATTATCTTTGTATTTCAATACAGCAGGAATGTGTTTGCAGCAATTCATTGCAAAATACAAATAAAATTAATCTTTGGTTTTGATTATTAATTCTCTTTACACATTTTCAGGTGGCCAGAAATATGCTGAGTATTTAACTATTAATATGAAATATTTGGTGCTGGTTTGTGGATTATTCACCTACATTATTTTAGTTGTGGTTCTTCTGTTCTTCCTGGGTTTGCTGTAGATTTTTTACTTCTTTTCATCCTGGACATAAAGTAAAAGATTGTGGCAGCAGCAGCATAGAAAACATATATATATATATATATATATATATATATATATATATATATATATATATATATATATATATATATATATATATATATATATATATAGCAACACGCAGAAGAATGAACAGAGAACAAGCAATTAGAACATTTAACTGAGGTCCTAGAAAAATGTGTACTCAAAAGAATAGGCCAAATTTCTAGAGAAACAAAAGGCAGGAATCTTAGACAAGCTGTGAATGAAAAACAAAGAGCAGATGGAAATTCTTTTTTTTTTAAAGCGAAAAACCTCATATTTTGGCTATCCTAAAAAGAAATGGTGCTGTTTAAAACATATTGAAGGAGAAAATTTTAACGCAGGTAAATGAAATGTAGTAACGATAAATGTGCACTGAATAAATCAATGAAAACAAGTAGTGGAATTCGTAAATGTTACGAGAATATAGTCATAAGTGATAGAATGGACACTGTGGCAATAGCCTCCAACGACTGGCAAACAGCACTGTCACAACTGCATCAAAATATGCAAACCTTATTTAGCTGATGTGTATCCATTACCTAAATAGGCCAAGAGATGAAACTCCCTGAGAGCAGATGTTAAATTAAGTCAGCTGACCAGAAGTTTGTAAGGGAAATTGGGAGTTGTGGGATGGGGGAAATCAATCTCACAAGTAACAAAACAGTTGGCCTATGTAGAAAGAAAGGGGAAAGAGGAGAGTGCAAAAGAAGCCATAATTTTTGCAGTTTGTTGCCTGCCATATTTTAGTCCATATTTTTTATTTCAGCCAAAATATGGTTTATCTATTGAATTCATATGATATATATTGCCGCAGTAATCACCTGACAAGATGCAGAAAAATATGACATGCAGCATATTGTGCAACTTATTTTTTGATGGCTTCTTAGTTTAAATTTATTCAGTTAGCATAGAGACTTGTTTACGGACAACTGTATTCACACTGCTCATGTGTTCTTATGACAGGTTTCCCACGTTTGATCTGGAAGCAACCCCCAAATGCTGGAGTGACGTTGTTGAGATCTACGACGTCAGCAACGTCGGTGAGAGACTTATTGGTCAGTACTGTGGAAAGAATGTTCCTGCGTTACTGCGCACACGAAGTAACAAAATGAGAATTAATTTTAAAGCTGATGGTGCTCCATTTGACTCGCATGCAGGCTTCAATGCCAGTTACTATTCACATGGTAAGTGTGATTATTTTTAATCATTCTCTGTGTAACATGTAAACCTATGTCAGTTTTGAACCGCACAAAAGGTAAAACCAAACCAGTTATGAACTGTACAGTAAGTCAAACCAAACCAGCTTTTAACAATACAATGCAATGCTACTGGACCATAGACGATGATTAAAGAATGCCGGGACAGAATAAAAGTTCAATAAATCTGGCCATATTCATCAAACATCTTTAATTTTTATGGTAGGAGGAGAAAGCCTGTGCAAAGTAAAAAGAATAAAATATTGTGACAGAATCAAAGTTTGGAGCTTGAGAACTAGACAAATACCAGTCAACCAGAAGGTGAAGAAAAGGGATAGTGTTAGATAGGACATTGAGAAAACCTGAGAATGTTATCAGTGGAATCGCCTTTCTCTGGAATCCACATGGAGAAGAGAAGTTGAAATAGAAATGAATAATATATGGAGGACAAGGACGGAGGTGCACGTGATAGCGAAGGACAGGAGCGCTTCGAGTGAATTAGTTGGCAGCCTAAGTCCCATTCAGGCATAAATGGTGAAAGGAAGAGAAGGCTGTGTTCTAGAAAGGAGCTGATAGATACTTTATCCGTCAAAACACTGTGTTCTCAATGCCAGACAAATGCCACAACAAAGAAATAAATGGTTCTGACATTTAGCTAGTATGAAACAAAATCAACTAGCAGCTAGTGTATTCCATATAAGAACATCAGAATACCTTGTATAAAGGTGACTCAGGAAGAGATGGCTTGATGGAGTAAAAGAAACATTGAAGTAATCAAACTTGGCATCAGCACAAGCAGCAAGACAAGTGAAAAACAGATAACTACATCCAGCTGATCGCTGCAAAGCTTTACAGCAAAAGCAGTCAGGGAAAAAATAAGAATGTTATATTATTATTATCCATCAGTTGTTCTTTTTTTCCAAACTGATTAGTAATTTGAGTGCTTGGAGTTAATAAATTGTAGTTTTTTGGTACTCTAACACTTGAATAGATAATATTATAATGCGTGGATGCATGGAAGGAGATAATGCCACCACATGTCACCTTTTTCTCTGACAGTATGTCCTGCATTTATGTATGGAGATGAAATCTGCAATATCACGTGCCCATGTAACACTGACAACACCAAGTCATGCGACAACATTAATGGTGTCTGCTTCTGTAAGCTGGGCTGGGTTGGACGTGGATGCTCTCTAGACCTGGATGAGTGTCGAAATCCAAGAACATGTCCCGGAAACTCTGACTGCATCAATGAGGCTGGAAAATACAGTTGTGAATGTCATTCTGGATATGTTATGAATCCTCAAACTCGCCGATGTGAAGGTGAGCTTGAAGTATTTGTGAGCATCATCATCATGTGTATTGCCAAATGTCATTGGTGCTGTCTCTCACACACCTTGGGCCTTGGCGTTCCGGATCAGTTATACTACTGACATCCCCCATACCACTGTTTTTGACCATCAAGCGTCAGTTCTCTTTGCCTGTCTCTGATTCTTCTATCGAGTCTGGAGTGAGTTCCCTTGAGCAAGATGGCGGGACATTTCTTCGTCCCGTAAAATGGAACGTGTTTTTTCCGAAATGTGTATGGATTAAGTGTTTTTTCATGGTGAAATGGAGTTCGGACCGTGCAACGGAGTTCGTGCACGCGCGTCCGGTCTTCTTTCGGCGTATCATCGGCGCCCGGTGGCGATAGTTAAGCCTAACATGACGGCCAGACGACCAGCTAGGACACAACGTGGTAAGAGGGCGCGCGCGCGCAGAAGGCGCTTAAAATGTGACAGATTGGGTATCGGAAATGTTCGAGTACTGTACTGGAACTGTGCATCATTTAGTCAACGCCGACCCATTCTTGAAAAACTACTCTACGGAAACGATATTGTAGTCTTGCAAGAAACACAGCTCACCGATGGAACAGTCAATGTTGCCGGATTTCAGGGTTTCCTTAACAGGCGGCACCTCGGACAGGCCATTCTGGTCCGCGACAACATACTAGTGTCTGAGATCGATATGTCCGCCTGGAACAGCGATGCCCTGCAAGTGCAGGCATTAAGAATAATGACACCAGTGCAGCTTGTAATCGTTAACGTCTATGCGCAAAATGGGAAGGTCGACGTGCGACAATGGCAGAGTTTGTTCGATATGGATGAAAGGCATATCATCTACTGCGGGGACTTCAATGCCAGAGGCAGTCAATGGGGGAATTGCATCACCAATCGACAGGGAGAAGATTTGGAGGACGCCCTGGCATCTGCTGCCCTAATCTGTCTGAATGATGGGAAGGTCACTAGAATGGCCACTCGACCAGGCGACTCTGACAGCATCATTGACTTGGCTCTGGTGTCGCCCACCATCGCACCAAGGTGCCGGTGGGGCACACTGGGATACCACGATAGTGACCACTACCCTTGTGTCATCCTGATCAAGAAAGACGGGGCCATGAGTCAAAGAAACAAGACCAATGCCTTCCCGTACGACACCACTGGTCAAGACGCCATAAGCAAGATCAGAAGAAGGAAACTAACTTCCTCCCGTAGGAGACAAGAAAGATGGCTGCAGCCACCATGGTGGAATGGAGAGGTCGAGAAGGTGTGGCTGGGAAAGAGGCAGGCTGTCAAAGACTGGCAAAAGGCCAGAAAGGCTAACATGCCACAGGTTGAGTTGGCGAACCTGAAGACTGAGGTCGTTAGGACGACGACTTTATTCAAATCCTGCGCCAAACAGGCCAAGGCCGACAAATGGGACGAGTTCTGCAGGAATGTGTGCTCCGAGCAATCTCTTACGACATTCTGGCGCCTCCACAAGAGCATGAACGGTGCTGCACAACGTAGGGGTATTCCAGACTTTCAAGGCACAGACCTCGCATGGAAAAAGTCGGATGCGGATAAAGGTAAGGCCCTTCTTGCACGCTACATAGAACAGACTGACCAGAAAGACGAACCCGTCAGACAGAGGACCACAACAACACTCTCTCAGTTATGCGAGGGGGTCGGGACAGACGAAGAACGGACAATCACAGTTGACATATTGCGTGCGATGCTCAAGAAATCACCTAACACCGCCCCAGGCCCAGACGGCATCCGATATGGTGACCTAATGGTGATATCAGATGATGACATGGAAGAACTGGCCAGAGAATTCAACACCAGTATCCAGAGGGGTCAGGTCAAAGAAGAATGGCTACACAGCTACTTGCTGCCGCTGCCAAAACCGAACAAAGACCACTCCAAGATTATCGGCTACAGAATCATTACGATGCAGAATACTGTTGGCAAGCTACTGGAGAAAATTGTAGCACACAGACTTGCTTGGGACTTGGAACAGCTCGGCTACTTCCCACCCACACTTGGAGGATACAGACGCAACAAAGAGTCATGGCTGAATGCGGCGGTCTTTGCTCAAGATGTTTACGAAGGATTTCAGGTCAGAGAAGAGACATGTGCGGCCGCCATAGACTTAGAGGACGCATATAACAGAGTATCTTTCGAGCACTTGATGCAAACCCTCCTCAGACTGAAAGTGCACCCTCACCTTGTACGATGGATAGCTGCAGTTCTACTCCAAAGGAAGGTGGTGCTAAGATGCGGGAGTTGGTCTTCTGAGCCGATAACGATATGTCCAGGATTGCCGCAGGGTTCACCACTGTCACCAGTACTATTCAACGTGTATACGGTGCCGATCACTGAACAACAGTTGGATGGGAGGGGTAGGACTCTATCATTCGTTGACGACATCCTCGTGTATCGACAGGGTCGAGATAGACAGGCGGTTGCCAACTATATGCAGGGCGAACTAGATCGAATTTCCTCATGGTGTGCTGATGCCGATGCCCTTGTCAACCCTGCAAAGGCAACGGTTACATGGTTCTCACTAAACAACCATATTGTGAAAACAGACCTGCCGGCAGTAAGAATGGATGGGAGCATTCTGAGTAGAACCCAGTCAATGACATATCTTGGCGTGAGGCTTGATCGTAGCCTGTCCTTCAGAGATCATGTCGATTATGTCATAACGAAGGCTCGAAAAGGTTTGGCAGCAATGAGAGTCATGGCGACTGCCAATATCGAGCAAAGACTGCTATTACTTCTGTTCCAAGGACTTGTGCTTTCACGCATCGAGTATGCCCTGGCCATCCTCACTGTCAGCCCTACACAGATTGGAAGACTTGAAAAGGTACAAAACGAAGCCATGCGCATCATTTTGGGCTGCACGAGAGACACCAGCTGTGTAGCAATGAGATACCTCCTTGACTTCCCGACAATGGAACACAGGATCAAGATCTGGAGAGCTCGTGCATACTTAAAAATAAGTGCAGATGAGCAGCACCCTCTGCATGACGCTGTATTCAGAGAAAAGGGTGACAGGCTAAAGAGGGGCAAATCATGGATGGGTCGGGCGGAAGATGTCGTCGGACAGGTCTGCAGTCTTACCAGTATCAACCCCGGCAAGGAATGGGTGCCGGTGCCTCCAGCTTTTAAGTGTACCTTCTCCTGCATTACCACACTCGACAGACGGTGCAGAGAGCAGAACCCTGCCGCTGTCAATGCAGAGGTTAACGCGCTCATCTATGATCACTCAGATAGCCCCGAAGTGCTCATCTATACAGATGGATCTGTTGTAAAGCAGCAGAGAAGTGCGTGGGCATTTACAGCCCGTTCAGTGGGCCGAACCGTTCAAGAATCCAGTGGTGCCCACTCTATGACCACGAGCAGCATGACGATGGAGGTGATGGCTGTTACACAGGCTTTCATATGGCTGGAATCACAGCATTATACCAACGTGTGTGTACTAAGTGATTCAATGAGCATGATTCAGAAGGTCGAAGCTGGATCTGTACGTAGACAGTGGACTGAGTCCCTGTGGAAGTCTGTTGTCCGCAAAGTCACCTTCATCTTCGTCCCGGGACATGCGGGAGTCGAGGGAAATGAACGAGCTGATAAATTGGCTGGCTCTGCACCCCCTGTAGATGGCCAGCCCATGGATCGTGCCGATGTTATTAATGCCCTTAAAGATATGGCGAGAACAGAGAATTTTGACGCCAGTGATTCCACATCGCTTTCCAGGATGAAAGACCTGGGAGTAAGAATCGGTACAGCCAGACGCGAGAGGTACATCGGGAAAACAAAGCGCCTCGTCAACCAACACAGAACTGGCACTATTAGCCACCGGACGCTGATGCATATGCTGGGGGGAGGATCTGAGCACCTATGGACATGTCCGGAGTGCAACGAAGATACCCCAACTGATAACTAACTAACTAACTAACTGATTCTTCTATCACTAATCTTTCCAAATGTTCTCCAATGCTTCTCTTGCCAAAAGACTTGAAAGAGCTATTTGTCTTCTGATTCTTCTATCACTAATCTTTCCAGATGTTCTCCAATGCTTCTCTTGTCAAAAGACTTAAAAGAGCTATTTGTCTATTTCTTATAGATGTTTGTTTATAATGTTATACTTTCATTAGTCTCTTCCAGACAGTTGTGGTTAGTGACTCGATCTGTCCAAGGGAATCACAACATTCTTCTTAGAAACCACATCTCCTGCCTCCTGTACAGGCAATCTTGACACATTAGTCTCTTCCAGACAGTTGTGGTTAGTGACTCGATCTGTCCAAGGGAATCACAACATTCTTCTTAGAAACCACATCTCCTGCCTCCTGTACAGGCAATCTTGACACATTAGTCTCTTCCAGACAGTTGTGGTTAGTGACTCGATCTGTCCAAGGGAATCACAACATTCTTCTTAGAAACCACATCTCCTGCCTCCTGTACAGGCAATCTTGACACATTAGTCTCTTCCAGACAGTTGTGGTTAGTGACTCGATCTGTCCAAGGGAATCACAACATTCTTCTTAGAAACCACATCTCCTGCCTCCTGTACAGGCAATCTTGACACATTAGTCTCTTCCAGACAGTTGTGGTTAGTGACTCGATCTGTCCAAGGGAATCACAACATTCCTCTTAGAAACCACATCTCCTGCCTCCTGTACAGGCAATCTTGACACATTAGTCTCTTCCAGACAGTTGTGGTTAGTGACTCGATCTGTCCAAGGGAATCACAACATTCTTCTTAGAAACCACATCTCCTGCCTCCTGTACAGGCAATCTTGACACATTAGTCTCTTCCAGACAGTTGTGGTTAGTGACTCGATCTGTCCAAGGGAATCACAACATTCTTCTTAGAAACCACATCTCCTGCCTCCTGTACAGGCAATCTTGACAGACTATTGTTATTGTGCTTTACAAAAAAAGGCATAATAACTTCTCCATAACACAAAGCCTGGGATAAATTGTAGATACCATGTGTTGCCTATGCAGGATGATCCCTCTCTCAGCCTATCTAGATTACTCCAGAGGAAAGGTAACACCAATACATTTGTAACAAGACAAGATGCATCAGCAAAGCAGTGCTCTAGCTGTCCCCTGTCAGTGCTTTGACCCTAGACCAGTTGCAGACCAAGGTTATGGCCTGGTCTGCTCTGCCATGATGTTTAGTCTTTAGGTTGCATTTCCTCACATCATAAGGCTTGCACCCTCCCAGTTGTACCCCTCTGCCCAAAGTCATTAGTACAATGTGGGGTGTCTGGTTTGGTGAGCGCCAACAACATTCAGCACTAACAGAAAGCAGATACTTCTACTACTGCCTCCAAGTTCTTTCTTATTTCTTATTCACATTCCAAGATTCACTACCAAACAGCATAAGAGATTTCATATGGTATTTCAGTACTCTCTTTCTGACATTCAGTGCAAGTGCTTTATTAAATGATACTTTTCATCTTCTGAAATGCAGCTTTTGCTTGGCCTGGTCTGCTCTATCTTTCATCTCGTTATGATTTATTGACTTGGTTAAGCATTTTTCCTTCTTGTAATCCACATTTATGTTATGTTTTCTTTGTATATTTAATATTCTTTCAGTCTTCTTGATATACAAGGAAAGTTCTTTTTTTGCACACGCTATAAATACAGTGTCCAAATGTTGTTGCCAATCACTTGCATTGTCATCTGCATAATGTAGATTATATGTGATTACTTGCATCTCAGAAAATTGACTCTTACAGGTCAAGAGGTCAGTTTATGTGGTTGGTATATCAAGCCTTTATGATTGAATAACTTTTCTTGAACTTTGTGTTTTGTTTTCCACTAGTTATGCATTCAAATATCCCTTTTATCACGATTTGTTATGCTGATAGTGACATACACCAAAATAATACTAATCAAATTGATGTGACTAAGAAGGCTGTGGGATTATGTTAGATTTCATGTGAAAAGCCTGGTTCATGCAGACCTTGTGAACCGCATGTGTATGAGTGTTAAAATGAATCGTCAGTCGTAGATTATTCTGTGACCAGAAGTGAAGACAGGTGCTTTGCAATGCAAGTAGTCCTGATGGTAATCATATGGTGACCTCATTAGTATGTTCATCTGGCCTTTAGTTAATTAAAATGTGATTACATTAAAACATGACCTGAAGCAGGAGCCTGCTATGGGTTTGATATGATAGGGTCATCACATGTTGTAGGTCTGTATCATCATCATCATCAAGTGCCCTGCCAGCTGGCTTAGGTGTTCATGGCTCTCCACAGATCTCGTCCTTTGGTGTTTTGGATCAACTCTGCTGATGATATTCCTCCATGCCACCATCTCAAACAATCCAGCATAATTTCTCTTGGTCTATCTCTGCCTCTCTTCCCCTCGATTTTTCCAGTTGTCACGATGTTCTCCAATGTCTCTCTTCTCATCATATGATGAAAGAAAGCTGTTTGTCTCTTTCTTATTGTTGTATATAATGTTCTAGTTTCTTTAGCCTCTTTCAGGCAATTGTTGTTAGTTACTCTGGCAGTCCAAGGAATTCGCAACATTCATCTCAAGAACCACATCTCTGTTGTTTCTAAGTTCTTCCTAATATGTTCATTTACATTCCAAGATTCATGTTATATATAGCACTTCAGCACTCTCTTTCTTACATTCAATGGTAATGACTTATTGCATAAGATACTCTTCATTTTCTGAAATGCAACTTTTGCTTGCCCTATTCTGCTCTAAATCTCTGTTGTACAACTTCCATCTGATGTTATAAATGCTCCTGAATGCACAAAAGATTAGATGGCCAGTCTTTCCCTCACATAGCCAGACATTGGTAAAGCCAGAATAATGAAGTCAAATCTCTTGTCTTTAAACCTTTATAGTATTATGATAATACTTTGGGCAGTCAAAATAAGTAATTTAAATGTTTTGAGAGAAGCTGGGATGCAAAGACAATTTATTACAAACATTAAGAGGTAGTCAACAGTTTTTGGCTGTTTTATGCGAAGAGAAACACTAACAACTGACAAGGCAGCAAGAGGAGATTCTTGACAGCCTTTCACCATGGCAAGAAAAGATATCAGTGCATAAATTGATATTCTGATGGAAAACAAGAGCTTGCAGAGAAGCCTGATTCATTCATTAGCAAGGCATTTGAGGATGATTTTGATGATGACAGTCTTAAAGTCTTAAAAGTTGATTGATTTCATTGCCCGGGGTTTTATCCCATATGGCTCTATCTCTTTCCACAGGGCGACCCGCAGAAAGCATCGCACAAAGCATGAACTCCGTAACTCCGGTGACGACCCCCAGGAGTCTCAGAGTCTGAGAAAAATTCACTCGATGATGATAGTGAGGATGTACAACCCCAAACCAATCCCCGCCTCTTAAATAATGTTTGAAATACAGGGCGTTATTTTGGGCCAAATGCAGAAATTCAAGTATCTAGGCACTTGGGTAACATCAGATGGACAATTCACTGAGATAAAGAGCAGAATAGGACAAGCAAAAACTACATTCTATCAAATGGTTTTCTGCAATAAGTCACTGTCCTTGGAAGTTAGAAAAAGAGTTCTTGCATGTTACATAGAACCAGTTTTAGCATATGATTGCTATGGTTGCAAATCCTGGACAATTAGTGAACAGGCAAAAAAATCGCTAGAAGCCTTAGAGATGTGGCTTTATAGAAGAATGCTGAAAATTAATTGAACAGCCAAACAACTTATCACAAACTTCAGAAAGAGGCAGTCATCGTGTTTGGCCATGTTATGAGAAGACAAAAACTGGAACATGTTGTAACAACCAGAAAGATTTGCAGAAAGAGAGATAGAGGAAGACATCGTGGGTAGATCCTTAACAGTCTTGTGTCATGGCACGGAAGGAAGTCAACGCATAAATTGATCCATGGCGTCGATTGTAATTTGCGGAGAGGCGTGACGGCAAGGCACTGGATGATGATGATCATCATGGTACTTAATCCACTGATGTACTCAAACTTTGCCCCTATTGGTCTACAGTTCAATGTAGTCTACCTAACTGGCACCTATAACATTGACAAATGAGATTACAGTTGATACAATAGCCATGCTCAAGGAAATTACATGATACGGTGTTAGAAGCAGTTTATCTTCATACTTTTATGAATGAGTGAAGTGAACATTGATTATTTGTGAATTTTTCAGAAAGTTCCAAATGCAGTGAGGCCATGAGAAGAAATTGTTCTCATTTATGTGATAAAGATCTAATCACTGGCGAGGAAAAATGCTACTGCCCAGAAGATATGGTTCTGAAAAGTGATGGAGTTACATGTCTTGGTAACTATGCCAGTTTTATGTTGTTGTTTTGTTTTTTTTTGGAGGGGGGGAGGGGGGTGTGAGGTTAAGGGAGACTGTCAGGAATCCAGGCCGGGTTATTTATGAGTGAAAGATGAGACTTGAAGAGTTAAGTCAGTTAACAAGTTGAGGTAAAACAGATGATAGTGTGACGTGAATACGTGACAAGACTCATAAAGCTGCTTGCCAGTGACCACAGGCACCTGAGTTTCCCACAAATGAAGCTCATGATCAAAGTTAACATTCTGAATCGAGGACAGATAGTCTCACATTCAGCCATGAAGCAGCTTTGAGATGGTCACACAGTAGATGCACATAGGACGAGCATCATACTAACATTAGACCAGGGATATTTCTACCACAAACACTTGATTCAACAGGACGCTATCAGCTGACGTCCCACATTTTAAACCTATTTTCAGCATGGTCAAATGGGTAAGAACGGTGTTCTTAAACATCTGTTGTGCTGATGCCGAGGTAAATGGTTCAACCCCTACACGGGACAGCTGGACTAACATGTTGATGAACCACTGAAGTCCGAGTGGGTTCGCCTGATGGCGAGGGACACTGTTAATAGGGAAAGCTAATCCACACACAAACTTCAGTCCATCAGTACTGTAAATAGTGTGTATGGACTACGCTGAGTTCAAAGCGAGCGAGCACCCAAAAAAAAACACACACCTATTTTCAAGTGACATGATAGAAATATTTTAAGCATAGATGAGTGTAAGTGTGAACCTGTCTGAGTGATAAAAAAGTCCTATAAGTGATGCATGTGAATGTGAAGATCAGTGATTGTCAATAAGTATATTTTGAGGATGTAACAGCCTGGACAACACTCAGCCCATAGAGGAAGATGTAGGGAGATATTCAATGAGGCTGCCACATGTGACCATCAGTATGGGAACTCTTCACTGAAGAAGGTAGATAAAGCATGTGTGGGAATGTCCTGAGCGCGGTGATGTTGATTCTTGATTTCTTATTGCTCTGCTTTGTTTACAACATTGTGAAAGTGTTTAACTGATTCAGTATCAAACAAAACGTAGGTTTTGGTCAAATATGATATACAAATGAACAAGTATTATAATGTAAATTTCCGTACACTGAGCATTGAAACTGCGGCAGATTCCACAAAACAAAACAAATAACACAATGACCCTAATATGGCTATATATCATCCTTCTGCCCAAATGGGAGGTCACACTTTGTGATATATTATCCTTCAGTATTGAATCAGTTCAAACATTGGCATTGTGAGTCTTTGAAACAGACAGAAGTCTATAAACTTATCTCTGCTTTCTATCTACAGTGGCACTGTACCCACATGGTTTTCAAGCTGATGATATCATCATTGATCCAAAACAGAGCTCCAGCATTGGTGACACACCAATCAGCCAGCCAATTCAGTTCAGTTCTGAGATCCCTTTTGGCAAGAGTCCTCAGTCAGTAGCTTATGTAAGTCAAAGTTCAAATATTATCTGGGTACATCTGTATTTCTGCATTATGTCTAGAATTATGACGAATATTTTAAGATGCTAATTTTCAGAATATCACAGGGCAAGCATGAGAAATATCACCTGTCTGCCTGTATTCCAAGATCTTTAATCAGTTGCATGAGAAATATCACCTGTCTGGCTGTATTCCAAGATCTTTAATCAGTTCACACACAAGCAGCTGTGGAGAGGCATGATTTCCACGTGAGGCTTAGCTCAGGGCATTAAATGAAAATGCACTCTTCCCAACCTTGCCAGTTCAAGGAATCTGTTCCCAGTAATATACATACTTGGGAAAATGGTTTGGATAATGCTTCCCCAGACTGGTGTACACATTGTGGTCGCCCATGCCAGTTGGATAATCTAGACTATAATATGGTACTCTTAACAACTTTTATCAGTGGCAGTATGTTTTTTTAAGAGTCATTTAGCTTTATCCTGATCGACCATCAGATAGTGTGTGTGAGGTGGAAATGATCATGTGTTCACATGTACCTATTTTGAGTGAACATCTACTGTGCGAATTGGTCTGTTCAGTCACATTCGCTACTACCTTGGGTTGTAGTTATACTTTTTTCAAAGCACTATGTAGCAAACATATTGTCTCTCAAGACGCAAGGTGTCAGTGATAGTCCTTTAACATAACAATCATCCACATATCAAATAGATGTTGTTTGAATTAGCTTCTGTCACTTTGTTTTTGTGTCTCTATAATATTGTCAAATTTAGTTCTATTTGTGGCAAATGCAGCTCTGGGGACCCAAGTATCCACTAAGATAAGTGGACAGCTCTGCAGTCTGTTAGTGAAAGTATTACAGAGCAGGGTACTTGCTTATCTTGGCAACTTAAAAGGTTGCTAAAGGCTGAGGACATTGTCTTAAGCATGTGGGTGTGGGGCGTGGAAAGCAAGGGAAAACTACTGTACTATTCTTTGCAAGAAACTCAACATGGAAGCCGATAAATAATTGCAAAGATCTGATGGTGAGGCATCCAGGTCAGCAAGTCATTTACATGAACAGGAGAAGAGACTAATGACGAAGTGAGGGTAGTTAGTCAGTTGCATATTCTTTATAAGATGTTGCATTCAAACCCAGCACTTTTGGCTGTTTGTGATTTCTTGGCAAGTTTATGTTCAGTAGTTTGCCCATGCTTTCTGAACGAGGGTAGTAGAGATGGGCACTAAGTCTGATAGTACTCTTGTGGAAAGCTCTGTCATTGGGCTTAAAAAAAAGTGAGGATGGAAGCATTGAATGCCAGGGACAACTCATCATAGTTAGTTGAGAGTTAGCAAGAATGCATCTTTCCTATAGCAACACATGAATGTGAGTCATGGACCATTTCACAATCATTAAAGAAAATGGAAAAATAGTGGCATTTAAGCTTAGATGTTATAGAAAGGTTCTTAGAATGTCATGGACTGAGAAGAAGAAGAATAATGAAATTCTACAAGATTTGAACATCAAAGAAAACTGGCTCATGTCTTGGATACTAAAATACATTGGTCATTTTAAACGTCTGGTTTATATTTAACTTTCTTTAAATGTATTTTGCTTATAACTAATCTATGATCACTGTAGCAATCTGCTTCTGGTACAGTGTTTGCATCTTTTTAAGCATTTTTTAATCCTCTGTCAATGAAGATGTAGTCTAGTTTCTTCTATGTTTATTTGATGTTGCTGATACCAGGTGTTTCCAACAATCAAATCATGCTGTTTTACTCACTTTACAAGTTTGCCTCCTCTTTCCCAGTTGTCGGGGATCTCTTTTTGCAACAAATACAGCACTCAGGTCAATCCAGTCTCATAAAATGGCACGCTGGATAATTTTCAAAATGTTCTAGTAATTGTCGAGGTAGGAAGTGTGGAGAGGAAGGGATCTCTTTGCCCAAACACACAATACCACGGACTAGAATATGCTAAGGCCTAGCACTTCATGTCCCATTGACAGTATCTACCATGGGACTAACTTTTTGTATCTTTTTTATACTAATGTATTTTATATTGTACATGATATATCGGCACCTTGCCATCTTGACAGAGGATAGTTTGTTACATTGTGCTTAAAAATGGTATAATAACAACAATTCATGGCAGTAGCCAGTGTGACTGATCATACTAATTCGCACTGTAAATGTTTGTCCGCAATGAATGCATGTGAACACATGGTAATTTCCACCATCATGCACCATCTGATGTCTCCCATGCACGGTGTGACCTATCTGCAATCATTTTCTCCTTTGTTTTTATTCCACTTCTGATCTTTGCTCCTACATGAAGTACTAGATGAAGTTGTAATAAAATAAAACATATTTAAATCTCTCACAGGTTCAGTACAACGGTGTGATTTTGTTTGATTCGCACTTGGTGGTGGGCACTCCAAATCTCAGGGCAGCATACATTGGCAGCCAGAACCTGCTGGTACCCTTGTGGGCAGAGAAGAGGTGTTTTGGAAGAACGGAAGTTTCCTATCATCTGTATGAGACATGTGACTCAACTCTCTTAGACTCAGCCAGTCAGAAGATACCATCGCCTAAACAACGTGAAGTCATAGCTAGGGCCATCAGAGACATCAAGAAGTATCACAAACTAACACAGTTTGAAATCAATTCAGTTTTGGTGGCCACATGGACAAGCCATCAGTCAGCGGTATGAAATTCTTGTCATGTATTATTCATTATCATCATCATTTGACTTGCTGACTATGTTTTTTCACATCTTGCAATCTCCGATAGCATTAATCAATTCATGTGCTGATACTTTCCCATGCCATGATTAAAAACCGTCAAGAATCTTCTGTCAGTCTTCCTCTATCGCTCTTTACCACAAATATTTTAACTCGTCGCATTATGTTCCAGCTTTATGCAAGACAGGAAACATATTTACCAATATTAAGCTGTCAGTTGCAGTGAGAAACAGGCTATTGAAATGCTATATAGAAATTGTATTTTTTGGTTTGTGACAAATCTTTCATTGCAGATGGATATCTCCATAATTGCTCTTAGCTCCTCCCATAGATCAAAGATGTCCCAAGCCTCACGATAGATGGTAAAAACGTCAACAGAGAGAAGAAACTGAAGTATCTGGGAATCACATTTGACAGAAGCCTGTCCTTCAAGAACCATGTGGAGACGGTTGTGACAAGATCTCAAAAGGACTCAATGCACTTAAAACTGGCTGCAATGGACACAGAGTAGAGAATGCTTTTCACACTATACCAGCACTTGATCTTCTCAGTGATTGATTATGAACTAGGACTGCTCACTGTCTCAAAGAGTCAGCTGGTGAAATTAGAGCACATACAGAACGAAGCTATGTGGGTCATTCTGGGATGCACCAGAGACACCCCAGTAGTGTGTATGCATTACATCCTTGGTTTTCCGACTGTTGCAGGTAGGCTTAAGGTGATGCAGGCGAAGGCATACCTCAAAGTAGCTGCAGACACAGATCACCCTTTGTATGAGGCGCTGGATGCAGTTAAGGGTCAGCGACTGATAAGAGGGAAATCATGGATGGCTCAGGCGGAGGATACGATCAGACATGTGTGCATCTTGGAGAACATTAGGCGAGGAGAGGAGTGGGTCAGAGTGCCAGCAGAGCAGTCAGACTTGTGCAGAGTTATAATCACATTAAGCCGGGAGTGCAGGGAGTGGCCAGCAGGGGCCACGGAAGTGGAAATCCAGCAACTAATTCAGGATAATGCTCGCTCGGGTGATGTGATTATCTACACAGATGGTTCGGTGTCGAGAGGTAGGAGAAGTGCCCGGGGGTTCATAGCATAAGCTAATAGCCGACGTTTGGTGCAGGAGAGCCTGGCATATGATACCACAACATCTAGCTTAAGAATGGAGGTGGAGGCGGTCACTGCAGCTTTCCACTGGATCGAGAATACGATACACTCACACATCGTGATTGTAACTGATTCAGAAAGCATGCTGAGGTAGGTGAGGACAGGCATGCTTCATGCAGAGTGGCTTGCTGCACTTCGGAGGTCACAGGTGTCAAGCATCACCTGGATCTTTTCTCCGGGACATGCCGGTGTGCTGGGGAATGAACAGGCGGACAGATTGGCTGGCTCTTCAAAATTTGGTGGAGTATTGATGCATGACAAGGCAGACGTGGTTGCTGCCTTGTGGGGGCACGTGTACACCTTGGAGGAGCAAATGGATCATCATGGTCTGGCAAGAATGAGGCAGCGAGGAGTGATGAGGGTATCTGGCTGGCGCTTAACGCTCAGAGGAAAGGAGAGACGCACATATAATCAGATTTCTACTGGTACTATTGGTGTTGGAACTCTTCGCTGGCTGCTGAGGATGGGGACAGAGCATCTATGGGAATGCCCTGATTGCTGTGATGTTGGTTCCTAGATCAATCAATCAATAGATCAAAGAGGAGTCTCAGCACTGTGCATGAACTCTCTCCTGCACATGACCATCTCATTTCATAAATAACTACATCCCCTCCAATGGCCATGTCACAGAGTTTGAGGTATTTTACACAGACAGCTCCTCACCAACTCTAAAAAAAAAAAAAAAGTCGACAGGGTCGACTTCATTGCACCGGGTTTTATCCCATATGGCTCGATCTCTTTCCGCAGCACGGAAAGCGTCGCACAAAGCACGAACTCCGTAGCTTTTAGCGATGACCCACAGGAGTCTCCGAAACATTTAAATCGTAAACCGAAGGACACGGCCTGGAATCGAACCCACAACCTTCGGAGCACGAGTCAAACGGCTTGACCACTTCGCCACAGAGACTCCTGCACAAGACCATCTCATTTCATAAATAACTACATCCCCTCCAATGGCCATGTCACAGAGTTTGAGGTATTTTACACAGACAGCTCCTCATCAACTCACTCACCTCCTTTTAATGATCACTGCCTCTGTTCTGTTATTTCATTGGCACTTATTCAACATATTTGTGGCTAACGTCTGTTTCTAGAGGCCACTCCACCATCGGTCACTTGTATGTTTGTCAGTGGGTGTTAACACACAAATTTATGCCGTCGGAGGTCGCAATTTGTGGAGAGGCATGATTGCCCACGCCAGCCGGCAAGGCACTTGATGATGTTTGTCAATTATAATTTTACCAGATCCCTTCCACCTCATCTCACTTATACCCAGGATATTCATTTTCATATTTTCCATTTCTCTTATAACATTGTCCAACTTTTCTAACCCACTCAGCTAGTGCCCTAACATTCCACCTTCCTATTTTAAATGTACTCATTTTAGTTTTGCCATCAGTAGCTTGATGGTGGTCTGGTGTCATCTGTGGCTCATGACTGTCCTTACTGGACAAGGATGTCCTAAGATAACTATTAACATTGTTCACTAACTGTATGTGGATACTCATGAATTCTTGGAAAGATAATGTGTTGGTTTCCCCTTACCTTCCACATCCACACGGGGCTCTTTTACTTCTGCCTTTGACAGTCATTTCCAACTGTCAGAACAAGTGAATGCCCTGCTCTGCTCAACTACAGATTTGCCACTTATTCCAGTGGATACTCGGTCCCCAGGGTTGTGCTTGCTGCACGATCGTGTTTCCCCATCCTCTGCCACTGGAAGGTGCAGTTAGGATTTTCCATTTCTAGAGTAATAGACCATGATAATCAAAACTCTCCAGCACTTTTAGAGAACATTAGCACACAAGTGAGGCATTTTGTGGAAGTTGCAGAGGTGTGAATTTCAAATGAATGATAATACCATTGATGGATAGAAAGTGCAATGAAGATATCTTGAAGGAAGTTAATCACAATGAGAACTGGTAACTTTGCATCAGAAGCAGACAATCCACATTCTTTGGGGAAAGCTGGAATACATGGTGACAACAGGAAAGCTGGAATACATGGTGACAACAGGAAAGCTGAAGGGGAAGAAAGGCAGGGAGGCAGAGAGAGAAGATGCTGGACATTTTGACGTCATGACATGGAGTATCCGAAATGACTGGTAGTAGACAGAAGGCTGTGAACAAACATGATAGCCAATGCCACATGGCTTGATCTAAAAAACAAAAAAGGAAAAGTCATGAATTGATATTTTAAGTGCTGTCTATGCATTGAAGAGCAGCTGCAATAAGTCTCAAACTCTTTCTGCTCTGCATCTTCAGAGTTTACTCATACAGGCTTATACAAGTTCATCTCTTTATTTTGTCCACCCACCTGTAATGTTGTCCGCCCACCTGTAAAGATGTCCACCCACCTGTAACGTTGTTCACCCATCTGTAAAGTTTTCCACCCACCTGTAATGTTTTCCACCCACCAGTAGTAATGTCCACCCACCTGTAATTGTCCACCCACCTGTAATGTTGTCCACTCACCTGTATTGTTGTCCACTCACCTGTAAATATGTCCACCCACCTGTAAAGATGTCCACCCACCTGTAATGTTGTTCACCCATCTGTAATGTTGTCCACCCACCTATAATGTTTTCCACCCACCAGTCGTAATGTCCACCCACCTGTAATGTTGTCCACCCACCTGTATTGTTGTCCACTCACCTGTCATGTTGTTTTCCTCTTTCATGTTTTCCCTCCACTTCTCCCTTAAGCACATCCTTTAACAATGGATTGCTGAGCATTGTTTGTGACTGCGTTTATACATTCCAGTCAAAATAACCAAACCTTCATAAAGGTACATAACTTCATACACAAACTTACCAATATGCTCAGAAACCTAATTCATCATTTGTTCTCATTGTACTTCTTTTTTTATTTTAAACAGCGCAGTGACCGTGACGTAAGAAGTACATTCCAGACAATTCTTATAAATTGTTTCATTCCAGCAGCAAATGAAATTCTCATGAAAGGTTAGTTATGTACATTTGAAAATGGCAGCTGTTGTATATAGTTTCCGCATGCCATGTCATGGAAAATATTTGATCATCAAGCACACTGATGATTTATGGTGGTCAGATGTACTAGCAAGTCTAACCTATAAAGAAATAATCATTCATCATAATTATACAGCAGATTAGGATCGGGTTAATTGTATAAATAAGAAACAAGAGCAACTAAAATAATTGCTGATAAAATACAAACACTCATTGATTGATGGCTGCACAAAAATAGGACTGAAATAGTGTGACAGAATCATCTGTGTGGAACTCAGGGAGAGAAATAGACAATTACGCATCACCAAGAGGTGAAGAACTTAGGGAGAGAACTAGACAATTACCCATGACCAAGAAGTAAAGAACTCTGGGAGAGAACTAGATAATTACCCATGACCAGGTGGTGAAGAACTCAGGGAGAGAATTAGACAATTACTCATGACCAGGAGATGAAGAACTCAGGGAGAGAACTAGGCAATTACTCATGACCAAGAGATGAAGAACTCAGGGAGAGAACTAGACAATTACCCATGACTAGGCGGTGAAGAACTCAGGGAGAGAATTAGACAATTACCCATGACCAAGAGGTGAAGAACTCGGGGAGAGAACTAGACAATTATCTGTGACGAAGAAGTGAAGAACAATTACCCATGACCAGGAGGTGAAGAACTCGGGGAGAGAACTAGACAATTACCCGTGACCAGGAGGTGAAGAACTCAGGGAAAGAACTAGACAATTACCCATGGCCAAGAGATGAACAACTCAGGGAGAGAACTAGACAATTACCCATGACCAAGAGGTGAAGAACTCAGGGAGAGAACTAGACAATTACCCGTGACCAAGAGGTGAAGAACTCAGGGAGAGAACTAGACAATTACCCGTGACCAAGAGGTGAAGAACTCAGGGAGAGAACTAGACAATTACCCGTGACCAAGAGGTGAAGAACTCAGGGAGAGAACTAGACAATTACCCATGACCAGGTGGTGAAGAACTCAGGGAGAGAACTAGACAATTATCTGTGACCAAGAGATGAAGAACTCGGGGAGAGAACTAGACAATTATCTGTGACCAAGAGATGAAGAACTCAGGGGGAGAACTAGACAATTACCCGTGACCAGGCTGTGAAGAACTCAGGGAGAGAACTAGACAATTATCTGTGACCAAGAGATGAACTCAGGGAGAGAACTAGAAAATTACCCGTGACCAGGCTGTGAAGAACTCAGGGAGAGAACTAGACAATTACCCATGACCAAGAGGTGAAGAACTCGGGGAGAGAACTAGACAATTTTCTGTGATGAAGAAGTAAAGAACTCAGGGAGAGAACTAGACAATACCCATGACTAAGAGGTGAAGAACTCAGGGAGAGAACTAGACAATTACCCATGACCAAGAGGTGAAGAACTCGGGGAGAGAACTAGACAATTACCCATGACCAAGAGGTGAAGAACTCAGGGAGAGAACTAGACAATTACCCATGACCAAGAGGTGAAGAACTCAGGGAGAGAACTAGACAATTACCCGTGACCAAGAGGTGAAGAACTCAGGGAGAGAACTACACAATTACCCGTGACCAAGAGGTGAAGAACTCAGGGAGAGAACTAGACAATTACCCGTGACCAAGAGATGAAGAACTCAGGGAGAGAACTAGACAATTACCCGTGACCAGGCAGTGAAGAACTCAGGGAGAGAACTAGACAATTACCCATGACCAAGAGGTGAAGAACTCAGGGAGAGAACTAGACAATTACCTGTGACCAAGAGGTGAAGACCTCAGGAAGAGAACTAGACAATTACCTGTGACCAAGAGGTGAAGAACTCAGGGAGAGAACTAGACAATTACCTGTGACCAGGAGGTGAAGAACTCAGGGAGAGAACTAGAAAATTACCCGTGACCAAGAGGTGAAGAACTCAGGGAGAGAATTAGACAATTACCCATGACCAGGAGGTGAAGAACTCAGGGAGAGAACTAGACATTTACCCATGACCAGGAGATGAAGAACTCAGGGAGAGAACTAGACAATTACCCATGACCAAGAGGTGAAGAACTCGGGGAGAGAACTAGACAATTACCCATGACTAAGAGGTGAAGAACTCGGGGAGAGAACTAGACAATTACCCGTGACCAAGAGGTGAAGAACTTGGGGAGAGAACTAGACAATTACCCATGACCAAGAGGTGAAGAACTCGGGGAGAGAACTAGACAATTATCCGTGACCAAGAGGTGAAGAACTCAAGTAGAGAACTAGACAATTATCCGTGACCAAGAGGTGAAGAACTCAAGTAGAGAACTAGACAATTATCCGTGACCAAGAGGTGAAGAAAAGGTGCTAGGCAGGACATACATTGAGAAAATCTGAGAATAGTATAACTAGAAAGATCTTGGTCTGGAATCCACAGCGCACATGAAATAGAAGACCACCTGACAAAACAATGAAGAAAAATAGAGATAAAAATAAATGCAATTGAGAGGACATGGATGGAGCTGCATGTGATATTATCTAATAAATATAATTTCACATAGCCTTGCTCAGAATAAATGACTGAGCACTTTAACTGTGAATATATTATTTATTGCTACTTTGTTTTTTTTAAATTTGGACATAGTAATAGTATCAGTAAACTATATTATTTATTATTAAAAATTATTTAGTTGTGAAAATAATATAAACTTATTTGAACTACTATTACAATTACATTTAGCAAGTTTTCATTCCATTAAACTAGCCACTTTAGTAACTTTTTCTAAACTGCTTTTTAATTATTTAACTTGCATAGTTGGATAGCTCTTGAAAAACCAAATCCAACGGTACCTTATTCAAGTCTGTAGGTCAATTTTAAGCTGAGATATTAATGTTTGTGTGTAAGTTTATCAGTTAAAAGGGACAAGTACAATAAAAACGATTTTGATCTTTCACTTTTTGTGACCCTACCTACACACTCACACAACCATCGGTTTAGACTGTTGCCAAGGGAGATTAACACTCTGCCTGTCTAACTCAAGGAAAAATAACTCTGCCGGTTTATATATACACACACGCGCACATATATACATCTTCACGTCATCTGTGTGACGTCAACAGGGCGTGCACTGCACGCAACGAGTCTTGTCAGCCAGCGTAGATAGATGCATTTTGATAAAAGATGTTCCGCTGGAAAGATAAAAAATTATCAATGACCCGACCCATGCAGAGTGATGAAAATTTATACACAAATACTAAATTTGAAGATGAATGCAATCATGTATTCATTGGCATGCAAATCGCTGTGAATATTCCATTATAATATTAAATAGTCATCGCTGACAAGGAAACGGCTATTTCCGGCCATTGAAATATCACATCATTTTAGTTTGGGATGACCCTCCCGACCTTAATAGTCAAAAATGACAAGATTTACATAAAAATGGATGATACATCTAATAACACATACTAGAACAAACAAATACATCTACATAAAACGTGATTTGCGAGTCTACTTACGTCTGAAAAAGTCACTCTGTATCTCTATGTAGGAAACAAATTTTAGAAACACAAGATGTACACATGTAAACCGAGGAGGGAGAAACTATATAAAGTAATCGATCCCTTTTTTAACGCGAACTTGAAATATTCGGGAAATTTAACATCATGGGTACTCTAAACATGCTTAAATCGGAGACACAAAAAATACTTGCCGAACAAAACTGCAAATATATTTCCGTTAAAATGTGGCAATCTGTACCGTAGTGGCTACATTAAACATTCATAGGTTTTCTCAGCAGACAGACAGTCACAAGCTGTCGATAATGAAACACTACCACTTGTGAAATTATGATAATTATGTTGGTTGTCTCAAACACACAGATGTATCCCACAATAAATCCAACAAATTAACACTAATTGGAATAAAGCATGTGATTTCTTCTCCTCTCCTCCTCTTTCTCCTTCTTCTCCTCTTTCTTCTCCTCCTCTTTCTTCTTCATCTCCTCCTCTTTCTCCTTCATCTCCTCCTCTTTCTCCTTCTCCTCCTCTTTCTCCTTCTCCTCTTTCTCCTCTTTCTCTTTCTTCTCCTCCTTCTCTTTCTCCTCCTCCTCTTTCTATGTCTTCTCCTCCTCTTTCTATTCCTCTTTCTCCCTCTTCTCCATCTCTTTCTCCTTCTTCTCAACCTCTTTTGCCGCCTCCTTCATCTTCTTCTTCTTCCTCTTCCCTTTATCCCCAAATGTAGCATAGGTTCTGAACCAACTCCCGCCAAGCCGTTTTACCCTTTGATATCTTTCATCTACCTCCATGTCCTCCCCATATTATAAATCTCTAATTCTCTTCTCTGTGTGTTTTTAGGTCTCTGTCTGTTTCACTAAATCTGAGAGTTATAGACAAGGGACTTTCTTGTTACACTATTATCACGGTTTTTTTTCACTGTCCAGCGCAGGGTCTAGATCTTTGGCTGACTTCTCGATTCACGTAGATTTGTCTATTGTTCCCCAAAGTATATTATTTAATGCTTACAAATTATTTATGTTTGACCTAGCCATAAAGATATAAAAATATACTAAGGAAAAGTAATGGAATTCATCATAATCCATTTCTAGACATTACAGCACAATTGAATGGCCAACAACTCCAAAATTAAATATTACGTGGTGAATGAAACTATATCTTAAAAATAATTGCTATTTTGTCTAATTTATTGAACTTCTTTTCCTCATCTTGTGTGGAAACATATACAGACAGGGAAGAATCATTTGCCATCTTCATTTACCAAAATAGTGACCATGCTTGCCTTCCTGGCCAACCATTTGAGGTTGGCGTTGTATCAGATAGTGGCGTGTCAAAACTGCAATATCCTGGAAAAAAACCAAGCCTGTCAACATCAGTAGGAAATACAGGTATGTATGTTGTGAACAAACTGCATGTGAAACACTGTTGTTCATTAGTGATACAAAAGTAAACAATCTTTTTACACGTCTTAAGGTGCATTGGGCATATGTATGTGTGTGTAAGAAAACAGTAACAAAAAAAAAAAGAGACACCAAAATGTGAAATTGAAATAGGCGGGAACATGCTTAACCAGGTGGATTATTTTAAATACCAAAGGGCAATTATAACGTCAGATGGAAGATGCATGAGATTAAGAACAGAATAGGGCAAGCAAAAGCTGCATCTCAGAAAATAAAAGTTTTTTATGCAATAAGTCACTATCAGAACCAGCAGGCTAACCAATGTACTACCATGACTCATTAGATATATGGTGCTATGTCCATATTTGTATAGACCAGCTGATGGGTGATGTGGTTAATATCAAACTGTTACCTTTACTTTCATGGAATGTCCTGGTATCCATTTAAGGTTGAGTCGACTTAGGAGTCAAGGTTAAGGTTTACAAATCTGCCTTGATTGGGATTCAAACACACGGCCACTGGGCTGCAGGCTAGTGTGCTAGCCAGTACACTATCATGGCTACCATGTCCACACAACACTATCATGGCTACCATGTCCAGAGTGCAGTGAAGATCGTCTATACTGAACAGAACTGAACAGCTTACCATTGGCTGGGGGAAGGGGACATCACTAGGGATACAGGAAGTGAACATTCAGCTGGCAGAAAGTCTTAAACTCCAGGGTGTGTACAAGAAACAAGTGTCACTGCATATATTATGTTTGTGGGCTTTGTTGTTACATGAACATTATACATACTCTTCACAGCAGGTCAGCATGGCTGAATGGATAAGAGTACCTGCTCTGAAACTTCTGGTGTGCTGATGCCGAGGTAGCCAGTTCAACCCCCACATCGGTCAGTCGGACTAAAATGTTGACTTCTTGTAATTGATTTGAGGATGTAAATTACAAGTACCTCAGAAATCGGAGTGGGTTCGTCTGATTTCAATGGACACTGGTAATAGGGAAAGCTATCCTACATGCACAAATTAGTGGAGCATGGATTATGCTCAAGTTCAAAAGTGAGCGAATAAAATAAAACAAAATATTCACAAAAGCCACTGTACAGCTGTAGGTGACACAAATGTAAGAAAGAAAATAATTAAAACTAATGATACCTAAACACTTTTGTCTGTTGCAGGTGATAAAGGTGTGGTGTCATTTAAGATTGGTGGATTATGCTCAAGTTCAAAAGTGAGCGAATAAAATAAAACAAAATATTCACAAAAGCCACTGTACAGCTGTAGGTGACACAAATGTAAGAAAGAAAATAATTAAAACTAATGATACCTAAACACTTTTGTCTGTTGCAGGTGATAAAGGTGTGGTGTCATTTAAGGTTGGTACATCGTTCACTGCGAGCCAACAGTGCCAAAGGTATCTGTGCAAACATGCAGATCTGATAGATAACCTGTATTTCAAGTCTGAAATAGAGGAGCTTTACAAGTGTCCTTGCACTCTTGACAGAATTGGCCTTCAGTGGGAAGAGGTTAAACATAGCGACCTAGATCCAAAGGCAAAATGTTATGCCATCAGTGCTGTAGCAAAACTGAAACTTTTTGAAAGAAACCAGAGAAACAGGGTAACATTTCATTGTTATTTTTATAGTAATATGTGTTTTGTTTGTTAAATCTCATATATGTTATTATTGTTTGTTGGTGTGATAGTGTTGACATGCAGTTGTATTCTTATGGGAATGCCCCGAATGCTGTGATGTCGGTAACTAATTCAATAAATCAATCAATCAATACAGTTGTGTGTGTTTGTAACTGGGAAAGTGTTTAGTTTGTATCTCATTATTATAATCAAGTGCCCTGCCAGCTGGCATAGAGTTGTGTGTTCTGGATCAACTCTACTGATGATATTCCTCCATGCCACCATTTCAGTCCATCCATCATCATTTCTCTTGGTCCGCCCTTGCTTCTCTTCCCCTTGATCTTTTCAGTCGGCAGGATGTTCTCCAATGCCTCTCTCTCAATCACATGACCAAAGAAAGCTATTTGTCTCTTTCTTATTGTTGTATATGATGTTCTAGTTTCATTAGCCTGTTTCAGGCAATCATTGTTAGTTACTCTGGCAGTCCAAGTAATTTGCAACATTTGTCTCAGGAACCACTAATTTGTTGCTTCCAAGTTCTTCCTAATTTGTTCATTTATGTTCCAAGATTCACTGCCATGCAGAAAAACAGGTTCTATATAGTATTTCAGCACTCTTTCTTGCATTCAATGATAGTGACTTATTCCATAAGATACTTATGTTCTTAAATGCAGCCTTTTGGTTGCCCTATTCTCTTCTTAATATATGTTGTGCATCTTCCATCTGATGTTATAATTACCCCTAGATATTTAAATTTATCCACTTGGTTATTGAGATTTATACAGGGAGGCCCCGCTATACGTCGCTTCGGTTTATGTTGTTTCGCTATACCATCATCACATAGGGGACATAACTTCACTTTACGTCGCTGCGTTCCGCCATAACATCGTCACCTGTGTTGCTATGCTGCGCTTTCTTGTTAGCTTGTGGAGGAACTACATAATGTCGCATAGTGTTACTGCTGTGGAATGTATCCTTACTCAGTAGTTGTTGTCAGTTTTGCGTTAATGTCACCATTTTACATTTTGTGCAGTGCGTTTTCCCAGGAATTTATCGTGTAATCACCCATAATTATGAGTTAAAAGTGCACAGAAAGTGCTGATAGTGCGTCTGGTTTGTGAGGTAACGTCAGCATGCATGAATGCTGTGTGGCGAAAACTATGGCCAGAATGTGTGCACAACTTTTGTGAATTTGACGATGTTCATGCTATTCGATGACAGGTCGCTAACCTAGCCACTAAACCTGGCTTTGAAGGAATGGAGGAAGCTGACATTGATGAGTTGCTTGCATCACATGGAGAAGATGTCTAATGAGGACCTAATGCAATTCGACGTGCAGAGAGCTCAGCAAGAAGAGGAGCTCCCTGTTGCAACCCCCCCCCCCCACCCCCACCCCACCTCGAATGTTGATCACTGAATGTTTGTCACAATTCTTTCAACTGATTGATGTGGCAATGAATATAATTAATGAGAATGACCTAAACAGAGAATGGAGCTCCAAGGTGTCGAAACAGTAACAAGCATCATTAACTGTTTCTAGGAACTTAGAAAAAAGGAAAAAGGCTGTGCAGCACACATTGAACACATTTTTTGTTCAAGTAGAGAAGAGCCAGGAAAAGAGGTAGGAAGAGGTTACAGTTTAATCCTCAGATAAAGAGGCAGAATTTAATGCCTCTACGTCCCAATAACTCTACCACTCGCCCTCCAACCCACCTCTATTTAGCCAATAAATATCAACAACCATCAAAATAAACATTACATAATTCACTATTTCATTTAATTCTATAGGAAATAGTGTTTCGCTTTACATCGTTTCACTTAAAGTCGCGTTTTCCAAGGACATAACCCCGAAGTTAACCAGGGCCTCCCTGTGTCCAATTTGATATTTTTACTTACCCCACAGCGCCAGTTCTGCTTACCAAAAGTGGCCAACTTGGCACACGCATTCGACACACACCTGGCTCCAATCGAGCGAGCAACATTTGTTTCTTTAATTTCTAAAAAGTTTTCACAATTTAAGCTAATAACTAAGATAACTAAGATGCTAATTGTAACAGTGTTTCGTTTTCTTTCAGCCATTTAAAAAATCAATATTTTCGTTATAACATGTCATTGCTCATTATTAATTTTCAGCTGTGTTGTTATTTGTGGACACCACCAAGCAATGACAGCTGGATTGACTGGATGAAATCTTGGGAGGCTGCATCTTTCATGTCCTCTTCACATCTACTTATTAGTGACCCTTGGGTTTCACCATCAGCATTTGGCAACACTCGAGCCTACCAGGATGCTTTAGAGAACATACAGGCTCAGAAATGGTGCTGTGAGGAGTCTTCATTCAACTTCTGTAGCAGATTCAAAAGAATCTTTGGAGATAAAAAGTGTACATTGCACTCAACTTTTATCCACGGTAATGTACAGTGTGTCAAAACAATGTTTTCCCCGTAGTATATTTGAATAACGAAGACACAAACCATAAATTGTATGATTTATTGCCTGGCATATTTCGCTGTATCTCGTCAGGTGCATACTGCAGAAGTCATACAATGAAGAAGCCATAATGATCAATCTACATAGGCCAATTTTGTGCAAACAGAAAGACATGATAGTCCATTTACAATTATGGTAAAGAATTAATATTACTGTGCGAACATGTGTATATTTCAGCTTGAAAGATGAATCTAGTTATTTTACTCTACGTTGTGTGACTTCTGCAGTATGTACCTGACGAGATGCAGCGAAATATGCCAGGCAATAAATAGTACAATTTATGGTTTGTGTCTTCGTTATTCAAATGTACAGTGTGTTTTCTGCAATGCTCTTGTTTGTTGTTTTTCTTCTACAGAATACTGAAATGCTATATAGAATCATGCTGGTGTATGGTGGTGAATCTTGGAATGTGACTGAAAAGATTAGGAAGAACTAGAAGCAACAGAGATATGGCTCCTGAGATGAATGTTGCAAATTTGCCAGACTGCCAGAGTAACTAACAACAATTGCCTGAAAGAGGCTAATGAAACTAGAATATTGTATACAACCACAAGAAAGGGAAATAGCTTTCTTTGATCATGTGATGAGAGGAGGACAAACTGACCAGAAAACATTGTGAAGATTGGAAAGATCAGTGGGAAAATAGGTAGAGGGCAACCAAGAGAAATGATACAGGATAGACTGAAATAGTGGCATGGAGGAATATCATCAGCAGAGTTGATCCAGAACACCAAGGACTGAGATCTGTGGAGAGATATAAATGCCTACTCCAGTTGGCAGGGCACATGATAATGATGATGAACCTACCATGAATGTTGGAGGCCTTGGAGGTGGGTTGGCATGAGACGGGTATTTCATGGTATGTGAACCTCGCTGTGCAGAACAGTTCATGAAAACACAAACATTAATTGTTGTTAGCTATTAACATTAATTATAACACAAGTAGGGTTGAACAGGATACTCATGTTTAATATAAAGGGAAAACAGGCAAGCTTGACTAAATTATATTTCCTTTTTAATGTAGAAAAATTCCAAATTGTTTACTTTGCCATAATCAAAAAATTTGCTTTATATTTTTGGTTTGTTTTGTGATTTATTCTTTCTATTGTAAGCAAATAATCATTCTTGTTTATTTTTAAATTGCAGCACATGCCCTGGGTGATCCTACTATAAATACATTGGACAAATCCAGCTACCCCATGAATGGTTGGGGAGAATACATCATGTTGGATGTCCAGAAAGATAACTTTACCCTTCAGGTAAGGTCTAATTTTTTTTTAATTTTGGCATGGTTAAAGTGTATGCTGTATGTTAAAACACATACTTGTAGCATACATGTCAATCTTCAGAGACAAAAACCTGTTAACCACACCATGAAACAGGAAAAACCAACTTAAACCACTTCCTTGTTCTGCATTATTAGTATGTGAAGTCCATACACCTTCTGCCACTTTTGACCAGCACCTTGTCATCTTCATACACAAAAATGGAGTTATATTTCTCCATAGCATAAAGCATGGGCTTAATTTAGAGGCTATGTGTTGACCATGCAGCATGATCCCTTGGCCTGCCTGTTTATACTAGAAGAAAGAAACATCAATACATCTGGAACAAGACAAGCTGCAGAAGCTGCCAGAATAGCAAAGCAATGCTCTAACGGTCTTTAGAAAATTCCATCCTAGACCAGTTGCCGACCAATGCTTAGGGCCTGGTTTGCCCTGCTATGACAATTTGTCTTTAGGGTATATTTTCTCACACAAGATGTACCCTCCCAATTGTGGTACTCCATGCAAAGCCAATGGTGCATTGTGGGGTGCCGGATATGGTGAGCACTGCTCAACATTCTGCCACTTTTAACATGTCCATAAATGGCTTAAAGTTTATGCTACATGTTTAAACATACACAAGGACCATATCTGCCAATCTTTGGAGACAGAAACCTGTTAATTAAAATATTCAAAAGGAAATACAAATGTATACTGTGTCCTTTAATGTTGTATGTTCTGCATTATTGGTACATGAAGTACATAACCTTTTGCCACATTTAATTTGTCCATAAATGATTTAAGGTTTATATTTTTTTTTTCGTGTATCCTTTAGAGGACATCGCTGTCAACACCAGCATTTTACCACTGTTGTTGATTTCTTGGTAAGATTACGCTCAGTAGTTTGCCATTGCTTTCTGAGCACCTGGCTCACTTACCCCGTAAGTTACCAACTCGGCGAGAACCACTACCAATTCTCACCCCACGTGGATAAACAAGATTACAAAGAAAGTCGTTTAACCTGTAGGCCAGGGAGACCAGCAGTATTTATATTACACTGCAGAAATTCTGTCAGTATTTAATTGCTTCTGTGCAGTCTGTATACATTTTGTTCATCAGCCAGAATAAAGCAAACCTCCCCACAAGGATGAACTGAGTTGAGTTGAGTCAGAACAAACATCACAGAACTCAGGACATTCCTATATGTGTTCAGCCCTCCTCTTCAACAACCAGTGAAGAGTCTAAATACTGCTTGTACCAGTTGTAGTCTGATTGTGTGTTCATCTGGCCTTGTCTGGGAGTACCAAGTGTTGGCCAAATCCTCTGGTCACTCCCTGCTGAACAATTTCCACACTATACACACAATCCCAGGGACCTGACCGTGTGTGTCTTATCATGCACCAATACCCCACATAATGGTGCACACCCAGCCAATCTGTCCGCCTGCTTGTTTCCCTCCACACCAGCTTGTCCTAGGGGAAAGATTCAACAGATTTTCTCTGTTGTTTATTGTTTTAAATTAAAGCATGCCAGTTTTGGTCACTTGAAACGTCATGAAAGTTTGGAGAGAACAATAATAGAGGGGTATATGCCTGGGAAGAGAGGAAGAGGAAGGCCAAAGAGAAGATGGTGCTGGATGTGGCGGATGATCTCCAGATGGGTGTATCAGACGCAGGACATCTTGCTTGTGATCAAGCAGTTTTCCAGAGGGTTGTTATGGCAGTGAGGTTCTGAAAAGGACATGCTTCTGAATGAATGAATGAATGAATGTCTATCTTCACACTCTCAGCAAGTTCTGTGAGTCCATAACAATCTAGACGTGTGTGCTGTTTGTTCTCCAGCAATCACAATGTCGCATTGACAGGATAGATTAACATAAGGAATGTGGTTTTACATGCAGAATTTAGCTTATACTTCTCAAATTAGGTGCTTGTGCAAATTAACTGCCACTTTTTTTTTTAATGTAAGACTTTAAATGTGCTGTGATTAAAAACATTTTAACAAGAAAAAAATTGGTTTTACATGTGTCATGAAACTTCAAATTAAGTGCTAGGGGAACTTAACTATTACTTATTTTCTGGAAACAGACAAGCTTAAACAAAGGTGTGGTTAAAAACGTTTTCCCAAGAAAATAATAAACTCTGAATTTAAAATGGAAGGGCTTAAATTAGAGATAATGGGAAAATAACCTGACATAATAAAGCTTAACATTACAAACTGGCAGATATGTTATACACCCATGTGTTACAGGGATGCATAAATGTTCTCCACTTTCATTGACCTTACCAAGGCTTTTGATACAGTCAGCAGAGAAGGACTGTGGAAGATTATGGCAAAATATGGCTGTCCACGAAAGTTTGTCCAAATAGTGCGGCTATTTCATGACGGCATGCAGGCAAGAGTAGAGGAAAATGGTGAACTGTCTGAACCCTTTCCTGTCACCAATGGAGTGAAGCAAGGATGTGTTCTGGCACCAACACTGTTCAGCCTCATGTTTTCAGCCATGTTGATGAATGCCTTTGAGAACGACGACATTGGAATAGACATCAACTACCGTATGGATGGAAAGTTATTCAATCTCAGAAGGCTGAAAGCTAAAACCAAAATTAACAGCGACACCGTCAGAGAGCTCCTGTTTGCTGATGATTGCGCTCTATACGCCAACTCAGAGGCAGAAATACAACATAATGTTTCAGCTTTCTCACATGCCTGTGCCAACTTTGGGCTCAATATCAACTTGGAGAAGACTGTAGTTATGTACCAGCCAGTTCCAGGAAGTAATCACACTGTGCCGAATATCAAAGTGAATGATCATAGACTAAGTGTTGTGGACAAATTCACTTATCTTGGCAGCACCGTGTCACAAGCTGCCACAATTGATGACGAAGTGAATGCAAGAATCTCCAAGGCCAGTGCGGCCTTTGGCAGACTGTACAAGAATGTATGGGACAGAACTGGAATAAGCCTGCAAACAAAGCTAAAAGTCTACAATGCAGTTGTATTATCCACACTGCTATATGCTTGTGAAACCTGGACTGTTTATCAGCGACACGCTAGGAAATCAAACCACTTCCACACAGTCTGCCTAAGGAAGCTACTGAAGATTAAATGGCAAGACAAGATTCCAGACACTGAAGTCCTAGAAAGAGCATCCATGCCCAGTATCCACACTATACTGATGAAGAATCAGATTCGTTGGGCTGGTCACTTGACTCGCATGCCAGATCACAGGCTCCCTAAACGAATTTTTTACAGCGAACTGCGTTGTGGCAAACGCTCCCAAGGTGGCCAGAGGAAACGTTTTAAAGACACTCTGAAAATTTCACTGAAGGCTTTTGGAATTCATCATGACACCTGGGAGGCTGCAGCCAGGGACCGAAATTCATGGCGTGCATCATTACGCAAAGGTGCAGTCATATGTGAGGCAACCAGGACTGCAAGAGCTGTGAAGAAAAGGCAGGACAGAAAAACCACTGCAGGAAATCTTCCTCCAGAGACGTTAAGCATTCTTTGCCCACATTGTCAAAGAACATTTTGAGCCAAAATAGGCCTTATCAGCCATCTTAGAACCCACGGCTCCACACCTTCAACCCCACTGGATGAAATGAATGGTCATCATCATTCTTGATGGACAAACAACAACAACAAGGGAAGCCAAGAATAGTAACGCTGTAAACTACCATGCATATTGTAAGAGACTGGCTATCTCATCCCATAGAATATACCTCTGCAAAATCCAACCAGTCATGTTTAAGTCTACATTATGCTGCCATTAACATGGTATATATCTACTTTTTCTCCTTCTCCTCTCCACCACCTTCTGCATATATTTTTCTTCTCCTCTCCTCCACCTTCTGCAGGTTTTTTCTTCTCCTTCTCTTCCACTCCTCCACCTTCTGCATATATTTTTCCTTTCATCCTTCTCTCCTCAACCTTCTGCATATCTTTTTTTCCACCTCCTCCTCCTTCTGCTTCCACTTCCTCTGCTCCCTCTTCCTCTACTCCACATCCTTCTTTCATCTCCTTATGGAGGTACATTTGCTTACGTTATTCACATGTTGTTTCATTTTTGAAATGTTTATACAGTATCACAGAATAAAACTCCTCTATGCAACTTCATATTATTATTGTTGAACAGGCTCGCACACAGAGAGTAGAGGTCAATGGGATTTTATCCAATGGAACTGTGTTCACGGCATTTGCTGCCCAAGAACAAGACTCCAGCAGGTTTCAAGTACAGCTGGCTCAGACTAACACAAGTATATTCTCAATAACATGTTTTCTTTAAAGTATAGTTTTGTTTCATATAATTATACAGTAGAACTCAAATAATATTCACCCATACCAGGTACTTACTTATATTTGATGAATGTTGGTGACTTTACAATAAACCGACTCATCAACATACGTTCAATGTATTTGTCTTTTCCATTAGACCCAATGTTTTTACCCCTCAGAGATTTTGGCATAATCGTATATATTATATTTATACATAGTTTATATATATACATAGTTTATATTATAGTTTATATATATATATATATATATATATATATATATATATATATATATATATATATATATATATATATATATATATATATAGTTTTAAAAGAAAACACATCATGTTCGTGTATGGAAGTATGTTGTATTTATAATAGTATATAACAAAATGTTTAAAAATTGTTTATAAATAAAAATCTGTATAGTATTAGAACAAGGTTCCCAAACTGTTGTAACTGTGAACGCCGCTTCTCCCCCCCCCCCCCCCCCCTCCTTTCTGATCCTCCCCCTCACCTTTGATAATAACCAAGTATTGATCAGACACCTTTTATTATAGCTAAGTAACCTGCTATATTTGCATATGATAGGTGTTTTAAATAAGGTATCAATGAATGTGATATTTCATTTTAATTGTGACTATTTTTTTGTCAGTTTGTTTGCAACATGAATTTATCCTAATCATAATGTTGAATTTGAGTTTTTTATTTTTGGGAGTTGAATCTATCTGCTATGGTAGAAATATGGAGAGGTGTGTGGTGTGTCAGTAAACTGACAAATACAGGTAGGCCCCGGTTAATGTCGGGGTTCCTTTCTTGGAAAACGCGCCGTTAAGTGAAACGACAGATGGCGAAACACTATTTCCCATATAATTAAATTAAATACAGTGTATCATGTACCACAATAATGTTTATTTTGATGGTTGTTGATATTTATTGGCTAAATAGAGGTGCGTTGGAGGGCGAGTGGTAGAGTTATTGGGACGTAGAGGCATTAAATTATGCCTCCTCATCTGAGCATGAAACTGTAACCTCTTCCTGCCTCTTTTCCTGGCTCTTCTCTGCTTGAACAAAAAATGTATTCAATGTCTGCTGCACAGTAACAACCCTCCTTAGTATCAGCACTCGCCGCTTCACCTGTTGTCTTAATGTTGTGCAGGTGTGATCACTTCTTAGAGCGCTCAAACCAACCACGACTCGCTCTAAAACTATCATCGGCACTACTAGTACTGCTCTCACTCACTTTCTTAGCTAGATCTTCATAGAGAGACTTTGCTTTCTCTTGGACAACCATTTTGCTCACAGGCATATTCCGTTGGTTCTGGTCTTCAATTCAGACGGGCATTTGTGCTTCCATGTTCTCCATAAGAATACTTCTGGTACAAGTGATCTTGGAAGCACACAAAGGGGTAAAGCTTTTAGCACCCTCTTCAGTTTTGTCAGCACCTGCATGAATTGTCTATACCATCGCTGGAGGTAAACCATGGACTTTACCAATATCAACAGCCTGATCTCCAGCCTCAAAACGACGTTATGTCAAAATGTAGCCATGTAATGTGAAGTTAGTCCCCTATGTAACAACGACGTTATAGCGAAATGACATATACCAAGGCGACGTATAGCGGGGCCTACCAGTACTAGAAAATAGAACACCTTTAAATATTTTTAAATAATAACATAGAACAAAACTCGCTTACACTCAGGAAACAAATGACCGTAGACCCCTAGGTAGACCAAGAAGACGGTGGAGAGATAATATACATATAGACCTACAAGCACTTGGAATCAACGACTGGCAAGAGAGGGTCAACCAGAGAGACGAATGGAGACGGACTGTATCTGCAGCAAAGAACCTCAATGGCTCGATATGCTGAAGAAGAAGAAATATAGAAGTGATAGGAGAACAGTTAAAGTTGGGGTGGCATCATTGGCTTTGAACATACTGCACCTTATGTGATAAACCAGCATCGGCTTTCCTTCAAGAACAGACTATATCCATTCTCTAACATAGGAGAGTTGGACTCAACAGCAGAAACAGGAAAGATGTCCCAGGCTTTTGCATACAAATGCTTTAAGAAAATTATGAACATATGGTATATAGAGCACAAAAAAATTGCACAAACCAATTTTTAAGTCTCAAAATCAAAGCTACAGGCATTGATAATATTCCAGTTGAAACTATCAAAGCATGCCTGGAGGTAAGGGTAAAATGGTTAACAAATATGTTTATCCAGGCATGGCAAGAGAGGAGAGTACCACACGACTGGCAAAGAACTGTTATTGTACCTTTATAGAAGAACAGGAGCAGGTAATACAAATACAAATAGAGGCATATCTCTACTCAGCCATGTAGGAAAAATATATGCACACAATCCCAAGATGGAACCGCTTCTGAATGGTGGGAAATTTCCATTCACTGAGCATTGAAACTGTGAGAAGATACCACAAAACAAAACATATATCACGATCATCCTAGTATGGTGATATATCATCCCTCTGTCCAAATGGGAGGTCACATTTGGTGATATAATCATCCTTCGCCATTGAATCAGTTAAAAACAGCCTGCCAAGATTTGAATTATTTGTAAGTCAAGATACTTACCATTTCAAAAGACATGTCCTATTTCAAGAGTTAAAAACAATTTATCTTTTAGAAATAGTATTAAATGATATATTTATTTCATTTTAAAAATCTCTACACCATTCTATTTTTACTTCTTATTTTTGCCTTTCATATCCTGTTCAACCCTCCCTGATTAAATTTAGAATATGTGTTATACATTATATATAGCTAACTATTCTTTTTGTATAAGTTTTCATATTTTTAACATATGTTATATTAGTTTATAATGTATCTATACTGTTGTCCCTGTTTTTCTGTTTTGCTAGTTCTTCCTGTCCTTATAAATCTTAACGTATTTGTTTGGTATTGAATCTTCTGTTTACAGCGATGGTCATTTTAGCGGATGGTATGGACTTCACTACCTCATTTTACAATGACACAGCTTTCATCTGGTCAACAAGAACCATCAGTATTAGAAGAATAAATGAAAATGACAAGATACTTGTTGCAGCTGTATTCAGTAGTGGTGAGTTATTTTGTAACTGTTCATTGTCACTTTTCAAAATATATTTGAGATTTCAGGAATAATTTATAGTCTATGTTTTGTTTCTTTAAGTTTAACAATGCTGATGTCACCATCTTGATAACAAGTGAGAAGGAACTACACAAAATGATAGATACAGTGAGTGTAAAAAGTGAAGAAATGGGCCTTAGCTTGAATAATAGGAATACAGAAGCTTTGGAGATGTGGGTTTATAGAAGAATGCTGAACATTCCTTGGAGAGCCAAAATGAGTAATCTGGACATTTTGAGGGAGGTTCAGTTGCAAAGACAATTAATCACAAATATCAGAAAGAGGCAGTCTTACTTTTTTGGCTACATTATGTCATATCAGACAAAAACTGCAACAATGTTGACAAATGGACCGATTTGTGGAGAGAGAGATAAAAGCAGACTGTGAGAGAAAATTCTTTTGTCTTGTGTGATGGCACAAAAGGAAGTCAATACACAGATTGATACATGTCATTGATCACAAGTTGTGGAGAAGCATGATCAACTGTTCCAGTTCGCCAGGTACTTGATAATGAGGTTAAACAGTATTATTAACCTATTGCACAAATTCAGCAAACAAATGAAAGTCACTGTCTCAGAACATGGATATTCCATGTGGCAACATACGGTTTTGAGTCTTAGACCACTTTGTAATCACTAAAGAAGACAATATCAGGGCTTTTGAACTTAACATTTTTACATAAAAGTTCTTAGAATATTATGGACAAAGAAGAAAAACAAATACTGACATTCTACAAATTCTGAACATGGAAAGAAAACATACATAAACAGTATCATGTCTCAGAAATGTAAATACTTTGGCCCTCTTGAGTGTCAAAGTGGCTTGGACAGAACAGTGATGGAAGGCATGGCTCCTGGATGAAGTCAGGGGTCAGCCAGTAGGAAGATGGACATGGGGCATTGTCGAACCTTGGACATCAAGATGGTCACATGGCATTATTGCCACCTTGGACATCAAGATGGACATGGGGCATTGTCAACACCTTGGGCATCAAGATGGACATGGGGCATTGTCGAACCTTGGACATCAAGATGGTCACATGGCATTATCACCACCTTGGGCATCAAGATGGACATGGGGCATTGGAGACACCTTGGACATCAAGATGGTCACATGGCATTATCGCCACCTTGGACATCAAGATGGACATGGGGCATTGTCAACACCTTGGGTATCAAGATGGACATGGGGCATTGGAGACACCTTGGACAGCAAGATGGTCACATGGCATTATCACCACCTTGGACATCAAGATGAACATGGGGCATTGTCAACACCTTGGGCATCAAGATGGACATGGGGCATTGTCGAACCTTGGACATCAAGATGGACATGGGGCATTGGAGACACCTTGGGCATCAAGATGGACATGGGGCATTGTCGACACCTTGGGCATCAAGATGGACATGGGGCATTGTCGACACCTTGGGCAACAAGATGGACATGAGGCATTGTCGACACCTTGGGCATCGCAGACACTTTGGGCATCAAGAACTGGTTATCAGAAGAAGACAGTCCACATTCTTTGGGCACGTCATGAGAAGAAGAAAACTGGCGTATGTTGTCACGATATGGAAAGTTGGATAAGAGTTGAGACAGAAGGAGACCATGACAGATGCCAAACTGTTAAGCATAAAAAAAGTATCTTGCTGTCAACACCAGCATTGTTTACTGTTGTGATGTCTTGGCAAGTTTACATTCAGTAGTTTGCCATTGATTTCTGAATGATTGGCACCCATACCATTTAATAAATAACCTACGTAACACTGTCTGCTGCCAAATTGTGTGCAGCTGTGTTTCGAACGCGGCTGTGTGGGATCACAAACCTCGTCCGTAACCCCTTCGCCATGGAGCTGGCGTTAAGCATAAGACTTGGTAGGTTGTCAGTATCAGAAATGATTGGCAATACATGAGATCACCAATGCAATACAGCATGGACTTACCTTCATTATTCAAATTCACAATGAGAAAACAAGGTTTTCAACTTAACTGTTATTGTAGTTTTGAATACCATAGAAATAATTAACCCTTAACTCAAGCACATAGACAAATCTTGTACACCAACCTTGATTCCTTTAACAGTTAAACTGTAGGTGACAAAACAGAATCAAATTCAGCAGATCTGCATGCATACCAAACAATACTTTATAGCTATTGGCTAGCACTCATGTAAGACTGCCCTTGTGTTTCAAGGGCCCCAAAGGGTAAATAAACTATAGTGGCACATGGACGTCCTATCATGTCACAAAAGGTAACTAAAGAGATTGTTCTGAAACTGGCTGTCTCATAAACAGTTAGTTGCACAGGATGTTGCAGTCAACCCCAGTATTTTGTGGCTGTTTGTGATTTCTTGGCAAGTTTATATTCAAGAGTTTGCCATTGCTTTGTGAATTACTGGCACTCATACTATTTTATAAAAACAAACTCAAGGCGGTTTTCTGCCAAATCGCCCACAGCTGTGTTTTGAATACAGTATGAAGGATTACGAATTGCAGTGTAACCCACAGAGTCAGCAACTATCTCATACATAAGGGGGGAAAAATGATCAGGCACTATCCGATCAACCAAGACTGGCCTACAAAGGGCTTGGCATGCATGGACTATACTTCACTAGGTGTCTCAAAGATACAAGACAAAGAAGACACATAGAAGACATAGGGACAGAAGTGTGTAGCAGATATTTGTATCCATAATATTGCATTTTTCTGTTGCTGAAGGTGTGGCCATCAAAGTTCATGTCGGTGTGAAAAGTTTGACGCTTCACTTGGAGGTGGACGTTTCCCTCCAGAACCAAACAAGAGGTCTTCTGGGCAACTTTAATGGAAATCCCGATGATGATTTTCTTCTACCTAATGGCACAGTTCTGCCTTCAAATATGACTGAAAGAGAGATTCTTGACAACTTTGCCAAGCAATGTGAGTTCGACATGTTTGGGATAGGTATTTCTTGAAAACATATTCTAGAAACATGACAAAAAAGAACTGAATATAGAGAAAGAATCACATGCTCAGCTTAACAATGGTATAATTCATAATTGATGTTGATTTTCTTCTACTGAATAATTTGGATTTAATTTTTGTTTACATTTTCTCGCTTTGAACTTGAGTGTAGTCTACACATGCTACGACTACTACTAGTTGCTACAATTACTACTAGTTGCTACGACTACTACTAGTTGCTACAACTACTACTAGTTGCTACAACTACTACTAGTTGCTATGACTACTACTACTACTAGTTGTTACAATTACTACTAGTTGCTACAATTACTACTAGTTGCTACGACTACTACTAGTTGGCTACGACTACTACTAGTTGCTACAACTACTACTAGTTGCTATGACTACTACTAGTTGTTAAAATTACTACTAGTTGCTACAATTACTACTAGTTGCTACAACTACTACTAGTTGCTACAATTACTACTAGTTGCTACAATTACTACTAGTTGCTACAATTACTACTAGTTGCTACGACTACTTCTAGATGCTACAATGACTACTACTAGTTGCTACGACGACTACTACTAGTTGCTCAGACGACTACTACTAGTTTCTACAATTACTACTAATTGCTACAATTACTACTAGTTACTACAACTACTACTAGCTGCTACAACAACTACTAGTTGCTATGACTACTACTAATTGCTACAACTACTACTAGTTGCTACAATTACTACTAGTTGCTATGACTACTACTACTACTCGTTGCTACGACTACTACTAATTGCTACAACTACTACTAGTTGCTACAATTACTACTAGTTGCTATGACTACTACTACTACTAGTTGTTACAATTACTACTAGTTACTACAATTACTACTAGTTGCTACAACTACTTCTAGATGCTACGATGACTACTACTACTAGTTGCTATGACGACTACTACTAGTTGCTCAGACGACTACTACTAGTTTCTACAATTACTACTAGTTGCTACAATTACTACTAGTTACTACAACTACTACTAGCTGCTACAACTACGAGTTGCTACAACTACTACTAGTTGCTATGACTACTACTAATTGCTACAACTACTAATAGTTGCTACAATTACTACTAGTTGCTATGACTACTACTACTACTAGTTGCTACAACTAATACTAGTTGCTACAATTACTACTAGTTGCTACAATTACTACTAGTGCTATGACTACTTCTAGGTGCTACGATAACTACTACTAGATGCTACGACAACTACTACTAGTTGCTCAGATGACTACTACTAGTTTCTACAATTACTACAAGTTGCTACAATTTCTACTAGTTACTACAACTACTACTAGTTGCTACAACTACTACTAGTTGCTATGACTACTACTTCTAGTTGCTACTACTACTAGTTGCTACTACTACTAGTTGCTACAATTACTACTAGTTGCTACAACTACTACTAGTTGCTATGACTACTACTACTAGTTGCTACAACTACTACTAGTTGCTATAATTACTACTAGTTGCTACAATTACTACTAGTTGCTATGATGACTACTACTAGTTGCTACAATTACTACTAGTTGCTACAATTACTACTAGTTGCTACAATTACTACTAGTTGCTACGACTACTACTAGTTGCTATGACTACTACTACTAGTTGCTACAACTACTACTAGTTGCTATGACTACTACTAATTGCTACAACTACTACTAGTTGCTACAATTACTACTAGTTGCTATGACTACTACTACTACTAGTTGCTACAACTAATACTAGTTGCTACAATTACTACTAGTTGCTACAATTACTACTAGTTGCTATGACTACTTCTAGATGCTACGATGACTACTACTAGTTGCTACGACGACTACTACTAGTTGCTCAGATGACTACTACTAGTTTCTACAATTACTACTAGTTGCTACAATTACTACTAGTTACTACAACTACTACTAGCTGCTACAACAACTACTAGTTGCTACAACTACTACTAGTTGCTATGACTACTACTAATTGCTACAACTACTACTAGTTGCTACAATTACTACTAGTTTCTATGACTACTACTACTACTTGTTGCTACAACTAATACTAGTTGCTACAATTACTACTAGTTGCTATGACTACTTCTAGATGCTACGATAACTACTACTAGTTGCTGCGACAACTACTACTAGTTGCTCAGATGACTACTACTAGTTTCTACAATTACTACAAGTTGCTACAATTTCTACTAGTTACTACAACTACTACTAGTTGCTACAACTACTACTAGTTGCTACAATTACTACTAGTTGCTATGACTACTACTACTAGTTGCTACTACTACTAGTTGCTACAATTACTACTAGTTGCTACAACTACTACTAGTTGCTACAACTACTACTAGTTGCTACAATTACTACTAGTTGCTACAATTACTACTAGTTGCTACAATTACTACTAGTTGCTATGACGACTACTACTAGTTGCTACAATTACTACTAGTTGCTACAACTACTACTAGTTGCTACAATTACTACTATTTGCTACAATTACTACTAGTTGCTACGACTACTACTAGTTGCTATGACTACTACTACAAGTTGCTACAACTACTACTAGTTGCTATGACTACTACTAATTGCTACAACTACTACTAGTTGCTACAATTACTACTAGTTGCTATGACTACTACTACTACTAGTTGCTACACCTAATACTAGTTGCTACAATTACTACTAGTTGCTACAATTACTACTAGTTGCTATGACTACTACTACTACTAGTTGCTACACCTAATACTAGTTGCTACAATTACTACTAGTTGCTATGACTACTTCTAGATGCTATGATAACTATTACTAGTTGCTACGACGACTACTACTAGTTGCTCAGATGACTACTACTAGTTTCTACAATTACTACAAGTTGCTACAATTTCTACTAGTTACTACAACAACTACTAGTTGCTACAACTACTACTAGTTGCTACAATTACTACTAGTTGCTATGACTACTACTACTAGTTGCTACTTCTACTAGTTGTTACAATTACTACTAGTTGCTACAATTACTACTAGTTGGTACAATTACTACTAGTTGCTACAACTACTACTAGTTGCTATGACTACTACTATTAGTTGCTACAACTACTACTAGTTGCTACAATTACTACTAGTTGCTACAATTACTACTTGTTGCTATGATGACTACTACTAGTTGCTACAATTACTACTAGTTGCTACAATTACTACTAGTTGCTACAATTACTACCAGTTCCTACTACTACTACTAGTTGCTACAACTACTACTAGTTGCTACAATTAGTACAATTACTACACGTTGCTACAATTACTAATAGTTGCTACAACTACTACTAGTTGCTACAATTACTACTAGTTGCTATGTTGACTACTACTAGTTGCTACAACTACTACTAGTTGCTACAATTACTAATAGTTGCTATGACGACTACTACTAGTTGCTACAGTTACTAATAGTTGCTACAACTACTACTAATTGCTACAATTACTACTAGTTGCTACAATTACTACTAGTTGCTACAATTACTACTATTTCTTACAACTACTACTAGTTGCTACAACTACTACTAGTTGCTACAATTAGTACAATTACTACTAGTTGCTACAATTACTAATAGTTGCTACAACTACTACTAGTTGCTACAATTACTACTAGTTGCTATGATGACTACTACTAGTTGCTACAATTACTAATAGTTGCTATGACGACTACTACTAGTTGCTACAATTACTACTAGTTGCTACAACTACTACTAGTTGCTACAATTACTACTAGTTGCTACAATTACTAATAGTTGCTACAACTACTACTAGTTGCTACAATTACTACTAGTTGCTACGAGTACTACTAGTTGCTACAACTACTACTAGTTGCTACTACAAGTGAGTGCTGTGGACTCCCATCCAACTTCTGAGGTCATCATCAACTGCCATGCCAGCTGGCGTAGGTGTTCACAACTCTTCTCACATCTCTGAAATATGTTTTGTCATGAAGTCTAATTTTCACTTTTCACCCCTCCTGGGAGAGGCTAGCCGATCCAAACCCTACTGGCTGTAGGGTCATGCCCAGTCCACACTGAATCATCACTGGATGTTTAAAATCAAAAGATGGTGCAATGCTCATCTCATCTCATCATGTTTCTCTTGTACCTTGAGGTTTCGAGATGAAGTATAAACAGTGGGAGAGTGGCCGCTTATGGGCTTCATGTGTCGATATTCCCATGGACTCTGCTATTCCCTCCGTCCATCGTTTACGTGCTCGGCCTCTTCCTCTGTTTCTATTTGGTCTGTACATCATTGCTTGTTGTGGTATGCTGTTAGTTGGTAACCTACTTGCATGGCCAAACCATTTGACTTGCTGCCTTCTAATAAAATCTAGTGCAATACTAATGGTGCAATACTAATGGAACAAAACAATACATTTAATAATTCAAAATGAAAACAGTAAAGTATGTTAACTCCTGGGGAAAAGTAAGCAGTCATAAACACAGACACAATGTACATACCTTATGATGAATGCAAATCTGGCAAATGGTAAACAGTGTAAAAATAATGATAATAATAACTTAAAAATAAGTTAACCACAACACAATGAATCAGCGTTTCATTCTTGGTGATCTTCATCAGGAACAATACAGTTATAAAGAAAAACAAGAAATTAGAAAATTTAATTAAACATTAAAATGTAAATAGAAAAAGAATTGGTATTGTAATTGGAATTGGAATTGTAAGGCACATCGCATGTGCTCCGTTTTGAGGAAGGCTGTGCAGAAGTTCAATTACAAAAGGATCCAAATACAATATGAAGCTAAAGGTGTGCAAACAGTTAGTTATGGATATATAGAGGAGAGTCAGCAAAGTTATTCAATGGCATCTATAACCGTATTGATTCACACTGGATGGATGCATGCCAAAGAGTTAATTAACTGGCTTTCAATTTTAAACCTAATTAAGCTGTTAGAGAGTAATGACCTTTAATGCTGTGACCCGAACATCATCGATTCCTTTGGTATCAGAAGAATTGAGATGGATAGAGACGGGATTGTCAGATTGTTGTATATTATTTCTACCTCCAGCTTGGTGTCTACCTCTCTATCCAATAATTTAATGTTACATTATTTTATTTTATTTTATTTTATTTATTTGCAAGTAATAACATATATTAGGTTGGTAATTCTCTTGTCTAATATAGTTAACAGATGGACAGTATACATAAATGAGCAAATGATCATAAGAGGCTAGATGCAAATATTCAAGATAATAGTGAAGCAATATAGTGAACCAATACTTGAAACAGAAATTGAGGATGCACTACAATGGACGAATAAGAAAAGTCATTCAGACAAATTTAAGGCTTTAAGAGATTTTGTAATTGAAATAACAATAAAATGTATTTAAATAATATCTATAATAATGGGTATATTCCTAATGACCTATTAAAATCTGTCTTCATGGTGTCACAGTCCTAGATCTCTAGGGGATTGAAACTCGGGCTCATACAGGCAACAAACTCCGTTCAGATACAATCGAGCATCATTTATTTACAGTTATATTACAGTACGCTGGCGAAGTGAGTTTTCACAAGCCAGCATTTAACAAGTTGCGTATCACAGGAGTTTACAATGAACATGATTATCACAACAACTCTAGCAGCTATCTAACATATAATAATGTATGTATAAGACCCCTAAAACACTTGGGTCTGAAACTATCAAGTCCCCTTAAGGTAAGCCCTGTTGCTTCCTCGATGTCCAGTCCGTGTCTGTCTTTCCACACGTGTCGCAATCCGACACGGGTGGTAACTCTCTCTGAGTTTCTCGTGGACCCCGCAATCGGCGGGCCCCATCAGTGTCCACGTGGCTGTGGACACACTGACCGTTCCTTCGAGAAGGCTCTAGATTATTCGAGCCTTCGAGTGACTCGGTTCTTTCCCTTTAGCTGGATTTATATCCCTTCGCCAGTGTCTCGTTCTTTTAGGTTGGTACCGCCCTTTAGGTGAGTCTGTGACAGGAGTCCCCCTCCCCCCTGCTTTGATGGGTTATTCTATGGTAATTAGTTCTGTACTAATTCTGTCACAGTATCACATAAAGTCGGTGTTTGTAGTTTGGTGGATAGTAACTTGGCAACTTACATATCTGCATCGCCAACTCATGTATTCTCCCATACACCACTTTAAGATGATTGCTGAAGAGGTTTCTCTCTTCTATGTTCTTAAACATGCTTATCTGACCGAAGTACCATGACGTTTCCCAGTTGTTTTTACAACCGCGTCCTTCTCAAGTATCCATATGATACCAAGATATTAAAACCTCTGTGTGAGAGAGTTTTAACAAGACAAATGTCTTGGCTATTTAAGTACCCTGCAAATCTTCTCCTGTGTGTGTATTTCGATACATTTTTACTTCCGTATGTTGTATAATGCTGAATATGTAGTTCTGCTGTTGTTTTATCACATCTGACTACGTGTTCCTGTTGGCTTGTTTGTGTATTGACTGATATGTTGCTGTTTCTAATAAAGTGACTGTATTTTAATTGTTAGTGTTCAGTTTTGAGTTTGTATAACGTGTGTGCTCACTGTGTGGTTTCTCCAAGCGTCACGAGTTGGGATATCCTTTGTCATGAATTACCCCAATGTGTGTAATGCATGATCGGGGCATTCCAAACAGTGGCGCTTAGATGTAATGTATTAAACATGTATCAATAATTTAGACAGATAATACATTTTTACATGAAGACGCAGACAAATTAAAATAAATACATTTTGCGTACAATCTGTCCGCTCAGTATATCGCTCTCTCATTTAATTCATTCACTCTGTCATTCATTCGTCTTTCATACCAAATAGTATTTTGTTAAAATATATAGATAAAGTTGAGGTAAGTGTTATTGCCCTTAGAAAAATGGATTAGGCGATATGTTCCCTTTAAGGTAACAAGTAATTTTTGTACGTGTAATCAAAAAAATGGTTTCTAATTTAAATAGAAAAAATTGTATAGGAAAAATATTTCACCTATGAGTGGAAATACTTGTAATATTATGGTAGAAAATCTACAAGTTATAGGTTGACATATTTTATATACATAATAATTAAATACAAGTGTAATACATATTACCTAATAGTAACTTAATTAACTAATTAACTAACTCCAACGACGATGTGTGTTGTCCTCCTGTTGTCCGTGTGTCGTGACGTCAATGTTAACAGTTAATATAGCTGTTCCTTGCATGTTGTACTCGACGTAGTTCTATTCCGGCTGTTTGCGAAGTTTCTTAGCAATAGCGAGTATGCAGTGTTCTTAATCTTTACAGATGACTGTCAGTTCACTGGTTGAAATCATTTCACAGATATTATATATATCGCTCGGATTGTTTTTAACACCTTGGCAATTGGTAAAATAGGGTTCTCAAAGTGTCATGTTCGTGGGTGTTATACGTCACGTATTCACTTGGGCGTTGTTACTTCTGAATGAAAGTTCTTTAGTAGGTGTAGAGGTACACTGTTCTATGCCACAGACTAAAATATCACAGCTTCTTATATGGCGAATAGTTAATGTGCCTAGTGTTCATCTGCTGGTGCATTAGTTTGCCGTGATAAAAAGTCAGCAATAATGTTATCAGTGCCCTTGATATGGCGGATTTTGAAGTCGAAATCCTGGAGAAGAAGACACCATCTTTCCAAACGATGGTTCTTTGGAACACCTTGCTTAAGTACCAGCAGTGGCGAACTATCGGTTAAAACAACAAAATGCGAACCTAAGAGGAACTTAGATAATCGACGCATACAAAAAAGTAGACTTAGTGCCTCCAACTCAACTGTAGCATAATGGATCTCTGCCTTTTTCAGCTTGCGGCTGATGTAGAGTATCGGATGTCTCGTGCCTTGATATTCTTGCATCAGGCACCCTCCAATGGCGATAGCACTCGCATCTGTGGTTAGAATAAAGGGTATATCTATGTTTGGTAATCTTAATACTGGTGGGTTAGAAAAAATTGATTTCAATTTGCACATTGCATCCTCTAAGCGGATACTCTTACAAAATTTTTCTGGATGATCTTTTGTCAACAGATTAGAAAAAACTGATGTGAGTTCTGCCCAGTTTGGTATAAACTTGGCATAATAGTTTATGAGACCTAATAGGCTTCTAACCTGTTTCTTTGTAGTTGGAACTTCTAGGTTGAGAATTTTTGATACTATTTTATCATCTGTCAATAGTTTGCCTTCGGAAATCCTATGACCTAGGAAGTCTATCTCTTTATAGCCTATTTCAACCTTGGAAGGTTTGATAGTAAGTCCGAAAAGCAAGATTTGGTTAAAGACTTGTTGGAGAGTAAGTAAGTGAGACGTCATGTTTGAAGAATGGATACATATATCATCAATATAAGATTGCACGTCCTTGATGCCGTGTAATAGAAGTCTGGTTAACCTGACAAATGTGGCGGGAGCGTTCTTGAGACCAAACGGAAGATATCTCCATTCGTACAGCCCAAGGGGTGTAGTGAATGCTGTTATATGCCTTGAAGAGGGTTCTAGTGGCACTTGCCAGTAACCTTTAGCTAAATCAAGCTTAGAAAATAAGGATGATTGAGACATATTCAAGATGAGGTCTTCACAGCTGTTCATTGGCTCAGCATCTGTCGTGGTTATGGTATTTAATTTCCTATAATCTATGCACAAACGAATGGTTTTGCCCTTCTTTTTCACCAGAACAATCGGCGAAGAATATTGGGACACAGATTTCTGTATTATTCTATTTTTCTCTAAGTCCAAAATTTCTTTATCTAAATTCGCTCTATAATGTAAAGGAATCGAATATGGTCTACATTTGATCGGTGTCAGATCCGTCAACACAATTGAATGTGTTATTTTGTCAGTCCGTCCAGGTTTGTTTGAGAAGATAGTTCTATAGTCGTTCAGAAGAGACAAAATGTCTTGTCGCTGCTGTTGTGTCAAGGTGTCAGAGATTTGAATGTCATTCATAGTACTGTCGTCGTTCATAATTGGTACTGGAATTTCTGTCTTGTCTGAGTCCGTCTGATTTATTACTGACGCTACTGTTTGTAAATTGTCTTCAATGTCCTTGTCGTCGTCGTCGAGACTAATAGTTGTCAATGTGTCGTTAACTTGGTCGTAATTGTCGTTATCCCATATTGTCGGTACTGTAAATATGTTTTCGTCGTCTTCGTTGTCACAAGAATGAGTCGTTAACGATGCTTCGTTTGTCGGGATGTCATTCAGTCGGGTAACTGCCGTTTTGTTTCTGTTGTCATTCTTGTCAGTTTGGTTATTGCCATCTGTTATCTGCGTCTGCTTGTCGTGTCACTGTCATTTCTAGAATAGTATGGTTTTAACATATTTACATGGAATATTTTCAACTTTCCATTCAAAGAAATTTCGTAGTCAACTTCCGAAATTCTTCTCACAACTTTAAATGGTCCCTGCCAAGAGGTTGATAGTAAATCTCTCTTGTCAGGTAGTAATAGTAAAATATCTTGATTTGGTTGTAATACAATCGTTTTTGCCCCTTTGTTGGCGTACTGCCTGTACCTAAAACCTTTCTCCTGTAATGATGTTCTGGCCAGTATACAGGATCTAATGATTTTGTCTCTGGTGTCAGTGACCAAATCATAGGTGGAAACTGGTAATTGGGTGGTTACTGGTTGTGATATTAAATCTCTATAAATAGTGAGAGGTCCTCTTGGGTTCGCTCCATATATCAATTCGAACGGAGAGAACCCTGTACTTGATTGTGGGATTTCTCTGTATGCGAACAGCACCGTTGGGAGAAGTATATCCCAATCGGCTGGATTTTCAGCTGTCACCTTGGATAACATATGTTTTAGGTCCCCATTTAGTTTTTCACAGATTCCATTCGCGGCCGGTCGATAGGGACTTGTAAAACATTGTTTTATGCCTATTAACTTAGTTACCGATTGGGTGGCATTAGATATGAATTGTGTTCCTCTATCTGATATTATTTTCTCCGGAAAGCCAAAACGGGAGAATAACTGCAATAATACGTCCGTCACATCCTTAGAGGAGATAGATTTTAATGGAATCATTTCTGGCCACCTTGAACATACATCCACAAGTGTAAAAATGTATCTATTTCCTTTGTTTGAGATGTGGTTCAAAGGACCTACTAAATCAACCGCCACGATTTGAAATGGTCTCGAGGCAGTTGTGGTTGATTGAATTTCTGCCGTAGGGTTTTTTCCCTTTTTGATCAGTTTTTGACAGGTGTCACATGATTTACAATGGGTTTTTATGTCTTGGCAAAATTTAGGCCAATAAAATTGACTCAGGACTCTGGCCCTGGTTTTTTCGTAACCCATATGACCTCCGAAAGGTAAGTCATGGGCTATATGTAGCACTTTCTCGCGATGTGCCTGAGGCAAAACCACTTGCTGTATCGTGGTTTGGTCTCTGGTGTATAATCTCGTTAGAACATTATTATTTAGTCTAAATGTCCACGAAGCATTTTTGGTTAATTTTGGCTTTAATCCTACTAGCCGAAAGTACTGTGAAAGAGTTGGATCTGCTTTTTGTTCTTCTATAAAATCGGTGGTGGTAATAATAGGTGAGATGATTTGTAGTGCCTCCTGAAGTTGGTCCGTGTGGGTTTTGTGTGTCGTTTGTCTTGTTACTATATTAGTGTGTTGTGTGTGTTGTTGCACATTTACAGGCTCACTAATTTGCGGATCGTAGGCGTCCTCAGTTCGAGGTGTTAATCTGATGGTATCTTTGAAAGATTCGACCGCCCCTGTATTCTGCACCTCTGTGAATTCATTTCGAATTACGTCATCGGTTGTCTCCCTTGTGCTTTTGGCAGTTTGAGACAAGCACGCGTGGTTTTTCACTCTGGAATAGTTGCTTGGTTTTTGGACACAGTTTTTCTGTTCCCATTCTCTGATTTCCTTTTCAGAGCAAGATCTTATGTTGGGAAGATTCCCAAGGATGATTTCGGCGACAGGATTTTCTAGTACTGCGCATAGCACTTGTCCTGATATAAAAGGTGTCCGAATTTCGGCAAGTGCGAGGGGGTATCTTTCGATCGTGCCTGCGAATGTGCGACACGTTACGTATTTGTGTGTGTAGTCTTTGTCACTAACTAATGTTCTCTTAATTCCACAAAGAGTCGCTCCGGAATCTCGTATTAATGTACATTGTTTGTTATTTACAAAACCTGTTGCATAATTTAATTTGCCTGTTGGTGTTAAGGCTGCGTTGGCCATTTCGTTAGCAACTGGGATTGTGTGGCCACATAACAGAGTTGTATCAAACTGAAATTTTGTACAGGTATTACATTTGTTATCAGTGATGGTGTCAATGATTTGTACTGCATTGCCTAACTCACTCGAACTTTCATTCTGGATGTCGCATTCGTTCTGTTGTTCAATTTCTTCGTCTGAGGTTGTGTCTATTAATGCGGCATTGGCCTGCTTCAACATCTTTCTACCATTACAAACTGATGAAAAATGGCCATAGCTCGAGCAAAAAAAACATTTAACCGCTCTCTGATATGCGTTTCTTTTGTTCTTTTGTTTTTCCACTACCATTTGGAGATGATGTGGATAATTTGGTGATTTGTCGCACATCGCGTATTCTTCGTGTGTCAGATGACAATACTGACATGTGACTGGTTTTGTGACCTTAGAGCGTTGTTTGAATTTATATTCATTAGGTTTTGAGTATTTGGTGTTTGTCACCGCTGCTGTTTCATTTTGGCTCATGTTTAACTGGAAAATATCGCGGTTTGCTGTAAAATATGCGCTCCCTTTGGTTTAAATTTCTTGGATAGTTTTACAGTCCATTTGTCTCAAAAATTTAGAAAAAGGTGTTGGAATTGTAGTAATAATTTTATCAATTATAATTAACTCTTTCAGTTTATCATGGTTGTTATTTGTTTTTGCTGAGGTTATCCATTTTGTACAAATATCCTGCACAGTAGACACGTAGTCAATGAAGGTTTGATTAGGTAGAGGGGCTAATTTTGAGAACTGAAGTTGATAGCCTGCTGTATCTAGTGAGAAATGTTGGAGTATTCTTTGCTTTAAATAATCATAATCTTTCCTCATATCTTGTGGAACTGTCTCTATCACTTTTAAGGGTTCTAATGCTAAATTTCTCATCAGAATAAATTACCAGTCGACTTTTGCGACCTTATGGTAAGTCATCAAACACTCGAAGTTCTCTAAGTATGCGCTTATAGAATCCCCTGAACAAAAGGCTTTGACAAGGCCTTTATATTTGTTGTATTTTTGTTCATCTTCTTTGCTTCTAATTTTGTTTACTGACATTTCTAAGTTGGAGTCAATTTCCATTTGTTTTAGTTTTATCTGTGTCTCTGCATTTAATTGGGCTTGTTTGGTCGCGGCCTCAAGCTCCATTTTCTTCTCTTCGAGTTGCATCTGCATCTTTTCTCTTTCTGCTTGCATCCTTTTTTCTTCTGCCTCAATTTGCATCCTTTTCTCTTCTCTTTCTGCTTGTATCTTTTTCTCTTCTGCTTCAATTTGCATCTGTATCTTTTTCTCTTCTCTTTCTGATTGCATCTTTTTATCTTCTCTTTCCGTTGCTCTTTCTTCTCGTGCAATATTTTCTGAATGTGTCTTTTGTGCCCATTCTGAAAGTTTTTCGTCTTTATATCCTAGCCTAATACCTAATTCAATGCACTGTTCTAATGTTGACATCTTGTATTTTAGTTATTGTTTACTTTCTTGAAATTAAATCACTTTGAAATTATTTTGGGTGTATAAATGTTGGTTATTCCCCCTCAATGTTTATATTCAAATTTATATGAAGAGATTTACTTGGTTACAAAATTAGCATATACATACAAATCAATACATAGAAAAAATGTTACAATGGATGAGGGTGAGTATCGCTTAGGGACGTAATGAGCATGAAATGAAACTCATCTTATTTTCCCTGAGCTCTCGACTGTAGTCTTGTTTCCTCGCCACTGCTGGAGTACAGGTTACATACACGATATTTCGCGGAACAATCTGATGTTGGAATCAAAAAACATTAGTAAAAGTCACTGTAATTGTCACAGTCATGTCAAATATAATAAACATTATCATCAGTTCAAATATTTTTGTAGAGGGACTATAATCGCTCAATCACAGATAGCTGCAAAGTTTTTAACTTTGTCATGTACTACCGATGGTATATATTTTTTTTACTTGGCAAAACCAAGAGCTGTTTGAAAAGTCAAGCTTGCATATGCCAAAACCGGCGTTTGCCCCCAAATAGCCTGTCACAGTCCTAGATCTCTAGGGGATTGAAACTCGGGCTCATACAGGCAACAAACTCCGTTCAGATACAATCGAGCATCATTTATTTACAGTTATATTACAGTACGCTGGCGAAGTGAGTTTTCACAAGCCAACATTTAACAAGTTGCGTATCACAGGAGTTTACAATGAACATGATTATCACAACAACTCTAGCAGCTATCTAACATATAATAATGTATGTATAAGACCCCTAAAACACTTGGGTCTGAAACTATCAAGTCCCCTTAAGGTAAGCCCTGTTGCTTCCTCGATGTCCAGTCCGTGTCTGTCTTTCCACACGTGTCGCAATCCGACACGGGTGGTAACTCTCTCTGAGTTTCTCGTGGACCCCGCAATCGGCGGGCCACATCAGTGTCCACGTGGCTGTGGACACACTGACCGTTCCTTCGAGAAGGCTCTAGATTATTCGAGCCTTCGAGTGACTCGGTTCTTTCCCTTTAGCTGGATTTATATCCCTTCGCCAGTGTCTCATTCTTTTAGGTTGGTACCGCCCTTTAGGTGAGTCTGTGACACATGGCTCTGCTGAAGAAAAAAAAAACAGGTGCTTTAGAATGTGAAGATAATGCACAGTAAACATTTGTGAGTCATTTGACAAAGCTGTCACTGAGACATATCATGTGAAGAATAGGAAACATGATTAAGCCAGAAATTAATGATGAACAGTGTGGATTTGTAAGGTGAAAGGGTGCAAACAATGCAATATACATTCTCAGGACACTAATAGAAAGAACTATATAAGTAAAAAACCATATGTATTTGTGCATTATGTTGAGTAATAATGAGATGTTATATCCCAAACAGCTCATGAGCACGTGTATTCATTACGGATTCAAAGAATATGCTTAGCAAGGTGGAGAAAGGAATGTTTCGTGTGAAATGGCTCTCGTCGCTTAAGAGGTCACAGATCATGAGAATTGTATGGATATTTTGCCCTGGCCATGCGGGTGTACGGGGGAATGAACAGGCTGATAGGCTAGCAGGGAAGGCACCTCTTGGTGGAATTTTGCCTATGGACAAGGGGGAGGTGGTCGTTCACTTGTGGGACCAGGTGGAGAAGGCGGAGGAACAGATTGAGAACCTATATGTGGAAAGAATGAGATTGCGGGGGATTGGCAGGGGTTTAGGAAGAATCTCAAAACTGAGAGGGAAGACCAGGAGAACTTTTGATCAGATAGCGGTGGGAATGATTAGTAGTATGACTCTTCGTTGGCTGTTGAACGAGGGGACGGAGCACATATGGGAATGTCCTGAGTGCAGTGATATCGGTTCTTAACTCAACTCAACTCAACTCATCAAGCTGATAGTTGGTTATGAAAGCTCAGCAACTTGTTCTTTATGTATGAAAAGCGGTGACAAGACTAATAGAGATCATGCCTTTTGTGTGTTGTATAACACACACAGTAGATGAATGTTAAAGTTTGCTGAGGCTATTGCAATTCATATGTCCAGACGAAATTTGTGTAGATAAGACATGGCAGTTTAAAATTACTTCCTGGCTTAGAGGTTATGACTTTTCTCTGTAATCTCGTATACTCTCATGGTTAACGTGATGACGGTGAGAATTAGCAGTGGTTCGAATCGCATCGGTAACCTACGGGGTATGTGAGCCGGCCGCTTAGAAAGCAATGGCAAACTACTGAGCGTAATCTTGCCAAGAAATCAACATACAGCTGAAAGATGCTGGTGTTGACAGCGATGTCCTGTAAAGGATATGCAAAAAAAAAAAAAGAGACAATTTAAATAACTGTGTGAATGTGTGTTGTATATTTCAGCTTGACGGATTTATCTTTTTGCTTTAGTTTAGCTTGTGTGACTTCTGCATGAAGCACGTTATGAGATGCAGTGAAATATTCCAGGCAGTCAGTCATGATATCTATTGTTTGTGTCTTCATCATTCACATTATAAATGCATTATGAATGTTTGCCTCTTCATTCACATTGAAATTATCAAATATTATCTAATACTCAACAGTCTAAAATTCTCAATAAAAATGTATTTATACTGCACCTATTGAATATTTAATAATTTTATTCTTAGCCAGAAAGAAGTAAAATGGATAAGTTTATTGATGAAGAATAACTCTATAGATGTGATGCTATTTTCAGACTTGGTTACAACATCCAACTCAGTCTTTACGTATGATAAAGGGGAGAGCACTGCTGATTATCAACATCCAGAGTTTGTGCCCACATTTTTGGATGAAGTTAATCCAGAGAAATTGACAATAGCAAGGGCGTTTTGTGGAAGCACTTATACTGCCTGTGTCTACGACTATATTGTTACAAACAACACTGGTTTAGCCAGGGACACTAAACTTGAAGAGGAGGAAATTAGTCTTATAAATCAACGTTTAAGTAAGTATCTTTTCTTCACTGTTAAGTCCTCCCTAAGTCTATATCAAACAGCTTGTCTTACATGAAATATAACTGAAGTCACAGTAAGTAAATAATTTTGACCCAATCTATGTACTTGAAATTTATGTTCCCAAGTCAAGGATGAGAAGTTGAACATTGTCGTCCAACTGACCAGTGTAGGGATTGAACCCGCTTCCTTAGCACCAGCCAGGCTAACCTCATTGACTATATTGTTTGCCATCAGAGCATATTTGTATTATTTGACCAGTCTAAAGACAGGGATGTGAAGTGAGTTATAATTGTTAATGGGACACCCTAGAAATCTCAGTGTTGATTATTGTAAGAATTAAATCTAAGAATGTTTATCTAAGGTGGTTAAGCATCAGGTCCACTGTCCCAAAATGTGGGTGGAAGTTTCACATTCTGAGCTTCCTTCCTTATGTTGGCTTTAAAAGGACAGGTCAAATACAACTATTCAGTAAGCAAGTCTAATGAAAAGTTGTGAGGCCTTTTCATCTTTATGAAGGTCTCTATGAGAGCAGCAAATGGCTGTATTTTAAGCTGTTTACCTTCTGCTCTGAAGATTTTGAGGTTGTTCATTCAGACCAAGAATGCAATTTTCCGGAAACTCCTTGTGAACTATTGAGTTCATGCTTTTTGTGATGATCTTAGCAGGCGGCACGCCTTTCTGCTGAGAGAGATAAGGCCAGAGAGGGTAAAACATGGCGCAATGAATTGATCCTTTCATCTTTAACCTCTTAGCCCTGTTTGTTATTCTGCATAAATGTGAGTGCTGGACAATGAGTTATGTGGTTAAGAAACTTCAGGCAGTGGAGTTGTGGGTTTTAATGTGAGTGCTGGACAATGAGTTATGTGGTTAAGAAACTTCAAGCAGTGGAGTTGTGGGTTTTAATGTGAGTGCTGGACAATGAGTTATGTGGTTAAGAAACTTCAGGCAGTGGAGTTGTGGGTTTTAATGTGAGTGCTGGACAATGAGTTATGTGGTTAAGAAACTTCAAGCAGTGGAGTTGTGGGTTTTAATGTGAGTGCTGGACAATGAGTTATGTGGTTAAGAAACTTCAGGCAGTGGAGTTGTGGGTTTTGAGAAAAATGAGGAGAACATCATGGACACAGACAAAAATACTGGCACCTGACCATCTTGACAGGCCATAGTTATTAGCCTTTAAAAAAGGCATAATAATCTCTCCGTAGCACAGTCTGGGCTGAATTGTAGAGACCATGTGTTGCCCAAGAAGCATGATCCCTCTCTCGGCCTGCCTAGTGTACTCCAGAGGAAAGGTAACACTGGTAACACTAATACATCTGGAACAAGACAAGCTGCAGAATGTGCTGATTCAGCAAAACAATGCTTTAACAGTCCACCTGTCAGAACTTTGATCCTAGACCACTTGCCGGCCGAGGCTTAGAGCCTTGTGTGTTCTACCATGACATTTAGTCTTTAGGTTGCATTTCCTTGCACAGGGATAAGGCTTATACCCTCCCATTTGCACTATTCCATCTGAAGCCAATGAGATTGTAGAGAGGATTGGAGGGTCACGATAGCCACAGACAAAAAAGTCTTAAATGTCGAGAGGATCGACTTCATTGCCCTGGGTTTTATTCCATATGGCTCAGTCTCTTACGGCAAGATGGCCTGTCAAAAGCGTCACACAAAGCACAAACTCTGTAGCTCCAGTGATGACCCCTAGGAATTTCTGAGAAAAGTGCAAAGACAAAGAATAGAGTTAACTTATTCAGTGGCGAATGATAATCTATCACCAAGCGTGACCTCCCATTTGGACAGGAGGATAGTATAATGCTATAATAAGGTCATAGTATTATTTGTTTCATTTCAGGATATCTTCCGCAATTTCAATGCACAGTGAATGGAAATTTACATTATAATACTTGTTCATTTGATTGTGTGCCATGTGTGGTCCAAACCTACTTTCTGATTGGCACTGAAGCAATGAGGAGTGGGTAGTTGAGCAGGTGTTAGGAAACAGAAGCCACATATTTTTTTTAAGAGCCTCTAATAATCATAGCATGGTGATTTCTTTTTCAAGAAGTATTCCCCCACCCCGGCCTTTGTTAATCCCACTTCTTGGCGAAGTGGTTACGGATGCAGTTTGTAATCTCGCATACCCAAGTTCGAAACATAGCTGCAGGCGATTTGGCAGCAGACCGCCTTGTGTTAGTTTTGTACGAAATGGTATGGGTGCCGGTCATTGAGAAAGCAATGGCAAACTACTGAACGTAAACTTGCCAAGAGATCACAACAGCAAAAAATGCTGGTGTTGACTGCGATGTCCTGTAAAGGATATGCAACTAACTAACTAACTAACTAGCTAACTAACTAACTAACCAACCTAGCTTGTTAAACATCTTCCTGGCAATATTAAGTGCTGTAACAATAGTTGTTTTAATCTTGTGTTTGTTTGTTCATAGAGATTATAACAACACATGTGAACATTCATTAACTTCAGTATGATACTGTTTGATTGAATATCCTGCCACTTCAAGTATTGTGCTGTATTCTAGAGTTCATAGAGATTATATCAACACATGTGAACATTCATTAACTTCAGTATGATACTGTTTGATTGAATATCCTGCCACTTCAAGTATTGTGCTGTATTCTAGAGTTCATAGAGATTATATCAACACATGTGAACATTCATTAACCTCAGTATGATACTGTTTGATTGCATGTCATGCCACTTCAAGTGTAGTGCTGTATTCTAAGAGTTAATGCACGTATATCACCCACAGACAACACTCCCCCAACAATACAGAGAGTGACTGGCTTAAGCAACAGTAATTACTGGGTTGTGCATGAGGGTAGAGAGAATTTACTCAGAATTGAAGCTCATGATGCTGATGGGGATCAAATAACTTACCTGCTGTCTGAAAATGCCACAGGAGTAGTGCTTTCCCAGGATGGTGTTGTAAGGTACACACCAAATCATCTGGTTGCTGTTTGGCTGGGGTAAGTCGTCTGTATTTCATAACTTTATTTTTTAATATGCTGATTATAATTTCAACTTATGAGTGAAGAAAAATACAGTCAAACCTCGGTTTTGTTGATTTCGGTTTTCGTCAATTTTTTTCCCCCACAAAAACATTTGTCTTGGTCTTTGTCGGTTGTATCAGATTTCATTTCAGCTGGCTACTAATTCTGAGAAAACAAAGGGACCCCCGCATTCTTCTTCTCAGTTTGGCGTTGTTTCTTGTTGTTTGAGCCTCATTTGCTAATAAGTTAACCCTTTCCTGTTAAGTCCATCATGTGGCCAAAGAAGGTTTCCAGAGCCAGCACTCCTTCCAAGAAGAAGGCCAGGAACACGATCGAGTTGAAGAAGGAAATCATTGAAAAATATAAGAACAGCATTAAGATTGCTGAAATGTGCCGCATGTACGAGATGTCGCCATTCATGATAAGTTCCATTGTGGCGAAAAAGGACGCAATAAAGGAGACTAATGTAGCAAAAGGTGTGAATGTGCTAAGGTAATAGAGATTGCAAACAATTAAAGATGTCGAAAGGTTATTATTAATTTGGATAAATCAAAACAGTTAAATGGTGATTCTGTTTCGGAGGCAATCATATGTGAAAAAGCCAGACTGTTGTTTACCAATCATATTAATGGAAATGCATGGGACGAGTACTAGTGTACTTAGTGATTTAAAGGCCAGCAGAGGGTAGTTTGAAAAATTCAAGAGGGGCACTGGCATACACAGTGTTACTAGGCACTGCGAAGGTACGAGTTTGGACAAGTCTGGGGCCGAAAAATAGTATTAAACTCTCTATTCTCTATAAAATGTGTTTTTGGTATGTATTTTGGAGTATCTAGAACGAATTAATTTGATTTACATTGATTCATATGGGAATAATTGCCTCGTTTTTCGTCGGTTTTGAATTTTGAAACACATTTCAGACAGATTATCGACGAATACCAAGGTTTGATTGTACTGATATTCTATCAGATCTGTGGGATTGAAGATGGACACATGACTTTACAAACTCCTTGAGCGTGAAGATGCATGAGGCAAGAGAGGAGGCAAGCGGGAGATAGTGGACTGTGATGAGAGCAATGTTCTTCCGAGAACCTGCTTATAATTTTACTCGTAAAAGATATGATTTCTCACGTTTGATGCAGCATTTGTCATCTTTTTGAGTTTTCCTACACTTTCAAAGTGTAAGTCTGTCAGTTGTCATGTGTTTCACTACTATATTGATGTCAGCATAATTATTGATGTTATACATGGTTAAAAAATGAATGGTTTAAAATTATAACCAGGAAATGAATTATCTTAAATGTTTATACTAAAAGATCGCTGACTGTCTGTCATAAATGGTTGGAAACATCAGGCTCCCTGCCCCAATACTGGCTTCCCATTTGTTAAGAAATATAATGAATTTGAAATGTTGTGTGTCCTTTGCAGGAAGTTGCACTCAACCCAAGTTGATTTTCCAAGCAATTTTATGATCAGTAGTTTGCCATTGCTTTCTGACTTCTTGCCAAAGTTAATGTTCAAGTCCAGCTTATTGTTGGTGTAGTGATTGAACGCCCTATTTCACCAGCAGCTCTACATTTCTGAAAACATTGGCAGAAATAACTGTATTCTGCTCAGCCTGTGTCTTTTCTACCTGATATATATATATATAAATAATCTCCCTAAATGTACAATATATATATATAATCTCCCTAAATATACGATGTCTTGTGGTCCAGTTATACATTGGAATGAGTTGAAGTTTTAAATCTTGAGCCAATGTGTATGAACTATACAGAGGTAGTATGTGTGTAGTATACTATTGATATCTGATTCTACATTGTTTAAAAGAGGAGACTTTGGCACAGCCTACTGTATTGTAGCATGAGAATGGAAGTTAAGGCACTGATGGCAGCCTTCTGATGGTTGGAGGGTAGCACATCCAGACGTGTGTTTATAACAGACTTGCAGAGTATGCTGATGAAAATGGAAACTAGAATGTTCCAGGTGGAGTGACTAGCATTGCTTGACAGGATGGATATTGTGAGCATATCATGGATTTTCTGCTCACATCGTGCAGGTGTGTGGGGCAGTGAACAGGCTCATAGATTAAAGGCTGCAGCTTCTCTGAGTGGAGAGCTGCTTTGATAAAGGTGATGTGGTGAAGGCTCTCTGCAATAAGGTGGAGAGTGCAGCTGAACAGATTCAATATCCATATCTGGAAGGACAGCCTTAGAAAGGAGTAGGTAGAGGGTTTGGACAATACTCAAAGCATAGAGGAAGACTTTTAATGATTAAGTGCCATGGGATGATCAATCTTCTTAACTGATAACGACTTATAATATATCGCCAAATTTGACCTCCCATTTGGACAGAAGGACAGTATATTGTTAAACTGGGGATCATTGTGTTATTTGTTATGTTTCGTAGTATCTTTCACAATTTCAGTGCTAGTGAACGGAAATTTACATTATAATACTTGTTCATTTGATTATGTATCAGGTTTGATCCACACCTACATTTTGTTTGGTGCTGAATCAAAGTTAATCAAATTGCTACTAGAATAATCAACTTGGCAACTCCTTGGTGGATTCTGAAGCGGGGGACGGAGCATTATAGGAATTTCCCCAGTGCCGTGATGTCAAATTTTATATTCAGTATTCAGTACTTAATGGCAAACTACTGAGCGTAATCTTGCCAAGAGATCAACAGACAGCTGAAAGATGCTGCTGTTGACAGCTAAGTCCTGTAAAAGGATACGCAAAAAAAAAAAAAAAAAAAAAACTTTATTCAGTACTTGATTCTTGATTTTCCTGTAGCAATAAAACCAAATCTGCATTTATTATCAGCAGAAAGTGGTATTTGTTTGGGCTTCATTCTCACTTTATTTCTTGTCTGTCTATAAATTATATATATAAATATTATAAATGCGAGCTCCATAGCAAAGGGGTTACAGACACACTTTGTAATCCTGCATACTGCTTTTGAAACATAGCTGTGTGTGATTTAGCAACAGTCCGCCTTTCATTGGTTTTTTTATGAAATGGTATGGGTGCCGGTCGTTCAGAAAGTAGTGGAAAACTACTAAATGTAAACTTGCCAAAAAATGCTGGATTTACTGTTACGTCCTATAAAGGGTATACAAACTAATTTTCTTCTTTTATAAATTCAATGCAGAGCAGGGTACCTATATTTCTAATATCATTATTTCCAGTTCTGTCTCATCTAGTGAAGCCATAATCTTTTCTCAAGCATTTCATTCCAGAACTGTTCATTTTCCTTTGATCTGATTTAGACATTGTCCATATCTTCTTGTGAGTTATAATTGGATTATATACAGTATGTTATCATTTCAAATAGCTTCTATGTGTTTTTCATTTCTCATTGCACAGTGAATAAATAACCCTAGCACATTTCCACCTTCACAGACGAAAGTTTGTTACATTATGCTTAAAAAATAAGAAGACATAACTACAATCCCTGGTGGTAGCGAATGTGACTGATTAGACCAATTTGCGCGGTAAGACCAGGGAGAGAGTTATATCTCTCCATAGTACAGAGTGTTTGTATGTAAAGTCTCACTACACTTTGTATGTAGAACAGCGGTTTGTTGGAGATGATGTTTTCTGTCTTGCAAACGGAAACCATACTCTCCAACAAACAGCTGTTCTACTACAAAGTGTTGTGAGACTTTATAAACACCCTGTAAAAAACTTGGCCTGATTTGTAGAGACCATGTGTTACCCATGTGGCACGATCTCTCTCTCATCCTGCCTAGTTTACTCCAGGGGAAAGGTGACACCAATACATCTGAAACAAGACAAGCTGCAGAAGCTGCCGGATCAACAAAACAATGCTCTGTTAAAGCCCCAATCTTATACAAGTTGTCAATCAAGACTTGGGGTCTGATCTGCTCTGCCACAACATTTAGTCTTTAGGTTGCATTTCCTTGCAGCAGGAGAAGGCTTATACCCTCCCAATTGCACTCCTCCACCCAAAATCATTGGTGCAATGTGGGATCTCGGGTTCGGTGAGTGCCACCAAACATTAGATGCCAACAGAAAGCAGGTAGTACCATCTACTGTTATATGGTACGAACGAATGAACAAACGAACAAACGAATGAAAATCTTTATTTTCAAAACGTTCAGAATTGTTCACGCAGGCCCGTCTGACATTCTGCCCTTATTCTCTATTTCCTCTCATACATTCTTTCATTCAACATCTCTTATGAAGCAATTCTTTGACAACAAAAGAACAATAAGCATTAAAACGCATGAAAAATAATCAATAATGGTAGATCAGATCTGACCTACACAGTGAATATCAATAAATTAAATATACAGTTAGTTAGTCAGTCAGTCAGTCAGTCAGTTAGTTGCGGTTCCAACTTCACGGCAATGGGCCATCCCCATTATGCTCCATTCCTGTGCCAGTGAATATCACATAAAATGCTCCTCACTGCCCTATGTGAACAACGGAATAGACAGGAGTCTCGGTAATCCAACAGCCCGCACAGGTACACTGCATAATGCTGCCGCCAGAATGCCAACACAAAAGTCCTCCATGAGAAATACAGTTCATTGTCATGGAAATGGCAGTCACCAGAAAGACTTCATTGACCCGGGTTTTATTCCATATGGCTCGGTCTCTTTCCGCAGGGCAACCTGTCTAAAGTGCCGCACAAAGCACAAACTCCGTAGCTCCAGCAACAACTCCCAGGAGTCTCCTGAAAAATGTAGAGCCGAAAAGGCAAACCAGTCAATCCAGCAACAGCCGGCCACCATCGTTCCGAACATGCAGTTCACGCTACAAACTGCGAACAGATGTAAAAGCATTCCACGCAAAATTCACAGCTCACAGTGTCGCGCCACGCACTCACTCAGTAGCAGGGCGACGGAACCATAGCCTCCTTAGTCGCCTCTTACAACATGCATGGTAGGCAACAGTGTTACTATTCTTTGCTCCCCAGTATGGGCCCCGGCAACACACGGGTTTCAATTAAATATATAAAGGCATGTTAATCTAGGGTTATTATTTTGAGGAACTTTATGCTATACAGTTGTTCTGGTGTATCTTTCAGCATTCGAGCACGAGATTCACGAGGAGCATATTCACCACTTCTGTTGGTGACCATAGTTGTGTGTCCAGATTGTGGAGGCAATGGGAACTGTAGCTTCAGTGATCCTCCTGTTTTGCAGCAGGGAGGACAGTTCCAGATTTTGAAATGTCACTGCCATCATGCCTACACAGGTTTGGTTTTCTATAGCTGTTTTGTTCTGCCAGATCACATTAAGTCCTTAGTTTGACTCAGTTGACACAGTCTGATTTGAAAAATTATAGTGATTTATTTGTTTATTGTACTATAAATAGCAAGACAAATGCAGAGCAGCATACCCCAAACAGAACAGAAAACTCCAAATAGACTTGACATGCAGATACAGAAGAAGTGAGCAAGAGGAAGACCCTACAATTGATGAATAGAAGAATAGCTGAGGTAACAAACACCTTATACACAACCCACATTGAAAGCCCTTCATGGCCTAAGTCTGAAGGGCATCATGGAGACAGTAGAAAGAAGAAAAGAAATCTTGCAGTAGGATGGACAGAGGTCGCTCACGGGAAGCAAAGAAGAGTAACACTGTAACCGATCGTGTATGTCATAAGTGGTGACTAAGAAGGGTTTAGTTTGGGTTGGCTACTCCTTTCTGTAGAAAACTTCAGCTGTTGCAAAATCTAATCAACTATGAGTAAGTCTAAAGATAAGGGAAAAATAAAGCCCAGCCAATTCAACGGGAAGAGAAGCTCTTCTGCTATAAGAAGAAGGAAATGATGCAGAGAAAGCTGCCTGGAGTCTGGATTCTGGCTTGACTACCTTTACTGCATTTCATCTAGAAAAATCTCTAGAATTGGGAAAGACTGCACATGTGGTAGGTGGACTAAGCCATGTGGACACACCCATGTGTGCAAAGAATAGTATCACAATGTAAACTACCATACAGGTCGTAAGTGGGGATGAAGGAGAGTGTAACTGAGGAGGGTTGGACTTGGTACTGGCTTCCTCATCCCATAGAAAAACTTTAGCCACAAATCAAACAAATCATGAGCAAGTCAAAAAATAATGAAAACAACAATAGTCATACCAATCCAAGAGGAAATGATGGTTTTTTATAGAAGAGACATGCAACCATGTGAAGAAAGCAGCAAAGAGTTTGTACCGTAATCTTCTTCCTTACACCTGGGAAAATCTCCAGAATTGGCCTCTTGAATGTTAGAACTATGTATGAGTCAGATAAGACAGCACTGGTGGTGGAGATGATGAAATGCTACAACACAGGCATTTTGGGATTATGTGGACAGGAACAGGCGCAAAGTTTTCTAGCGCAGGTGAAAAAGTGCTGTTCTCAGGTCATAAAGAGCATAATGCTCCACACAGAAGGAGTGGCCCTAATGTTATTCAAAAGGGAAGACAAACACTAGCAGCATGGGAAGCAGTGAACATGAGAATAATAACAGCAACATTTAGAAACACACAAAAACAAATTAAACATGATACAGATGATACAGATAAATAAGTTAAGAGGAATTTTTAATTAAACACCAAAGAATTATGAGCAGTCAAAGAAATCAAAATATCAAAAACCTGATGGGTGACCTAAGTGCCAAGGTAAGATCAGATAACACAGGTTTAGAAGAGATCATGGTCAAACAGGGATATGATGTAATGAACAGAAAATGGAGAGCTGTTTGCTCATTTGTGTGCAGAGAATCAGTATATCATAGATAGAAATGTTTTTCCAAATAAAAGAATTCACAAAGTAATATCACCTAATCATTAAACAGAAAACAAATGGACCATATCTCTATCAAGAAATTTAGATCCTCTCTGCATGGTGTGAGTATCCAGAGGAGCAGATGTATATACATGTCATTATCTTCTGATAGGTAAAATTAAACTGAAGGTCAAGAGATGCATAACATCCTATAAACACAGAAATCATTACAATGTAGGATACCTCGGAAATCAAGAAATTTATTAAGTGCTGAGGGATAATATATCGCCACATACGACCTTCCATTTGGACAGAAGGATGATATATCACCATACCAGGGTCATTGTGTTATTTGTTTTGCTTCATGGAATCTTCACAATTTCAATGCTCAGGGAACAGAAATTTATATTATAATACTTGTTGATTTGATTGTGTACCATGGTTGGTCCAAACCTACTGTTTTGTTTATTTGGCACTGAATCAGTTAAGAAACACTTCATGGTCAGTCTTAAATACCAGACCCTACAACAATTAGTAGTCAATATCTGCAGGCAGCAGGTTAAAACATTTGGAGCGAATCATGTTTAGAAGTACTTGGCAAAAGAAACCATAAAGTGTGGATAAAGCTGGAAACACTTAAAAAGATAGAAGAAAGGAAAAGCAAGAAAGCAGATTTAAATAATAGCGAAACCATAGTTTCAAAATCCAGAGTCCAGAAAAAATATGCAGAAGCTAATAAAGAGGTGGTTCCAGATGGATAAAACACAATATATAGATTGTCACAGCCCCATATGACACATGCAACTAAATCAAGTTTAATCACATGCGTGTTGCGCATGCACTGTGTAAGATGAAAGACGGAAGAAGGTATTGTTTGTGGTGGTCAGTTAGCATTTAAGATGGCGAATAGAGAGGATAAAGTTTTAAACCCATGCTAGTTACAGGGTTGGTTTTAGATAGACATTAATACATAGAAGGGTTAGCAAGTATTTAGTGATTGTGTGATTCTCTTGGGATAGGGATTGTAATTCATTTGTGGTATAACTAACGCTCATAACCAATAAACATTAGTTTATTGTTATCACAACGTTGTGTCGGTTGATTTCCATTACATTGTTTACAACCAGTTTGGGTAGGTTGGGGCATCATTAATAACATTATTTTCTGTCACAAGCCATAGGTTTATGACATAGATGACCTAGCAAGAGAGCCCGAAGAAAGGAAACCTCTGAGACCTTTACAGTACCACAAAGAAGATAGCAGGAAAGTGTAACCAACCACATGAACAGATCAAAAACAGAAGTGGGAAAGTTCTCACTAACATTAAGGATCAACTAAACAAATGGGCTGAATACTTTTAGGAACTCTTAAATAGAACAATCCCAAAGATGCTCCAAATCTCCAATCTGCAGAAGAGGAGCTGGGCATCAACTGCAAAAAAGCAAGTAAAAGATTAGCAAAGCCACCAAACTACTGAAAGATGGGAAAGCTGCTGGTCTAGATGACATCCCAGAGAAGCCATTAAACTTAACTTAAACACCTCAACTGAATTACTGCAAAGTGTATTCAGAAAATTCTTGGAAACAAGAAATACAGCCAGAATGGAAAGAAGGATGTCTGGTGAATGTGTCAAAGAAAGGGGACCTATAGGAGTGTGAGAATTATAGAAGGATAATGTTACTGTCAGTTTCTGGGAAGATATTAAGCAGGATCACCCTGGAAAGATTACAAGATGCCACTGACAAACAACTATGGGATGAACATGCTAACTTCTGACCAAATCAGATTTGTCACTGGTCTGATAATTACACTGCACATAATAGAACAAAGCATTGAACTGAACTTACCACGTTTTATTGAACTATGAAAATGCCTTTGATAGCATTGATAGGGAGTCTCTTTGGAAATTATGGAATACCACAGAAAATTCACTTGGTAAAGACAACATTTTATGACATTAAGGGCAGGTTCTCCATCTGGAGGAATTATTGGAGGCATTCAAGATAAGGACAGGAGTGAGGCAGGGATACTTCTTGTCACCCCTGCTCTGATTATAGACTGGATTATGAAGACAACAAGCACTGCCAGAAATGGAATTCAGTGGACTTCTCTAACACAACAACTTAATGATCTGGACTTTGCTGACAATAACTTTGCCCTCCTGTCTCACACACAAAATAAGATGCATGATAAACTACCGACACAAGATGGGCGGTCACAACAACTAGGTTGAGAAATTCTTGTAGGAAAGACACAGATAATGATAATAAATCAAGTATATAATAATCTTATCGCCCTCACATCAAGAGATAGAATTATACACCTACTTAGGTAGCAAATCTTGGCACCTTGCCGTCTTGACAGACGATAGTTTGTGCTTCAAAAAGGCATAATAACTTTTAACTATGGCGGTAGCGAATGTGACCGATAAGGCCAATTCGCGCTGTAAATGTTCATTCACAGTGGGTGCATGTGAACACGTGGTCATTTCCACCATCATGCACCATCTTACGTCTCACACGCTCGGTGTGTGACTTATCTGCAATAATATTCTCCTTTGTCTTTATTCCATTTCTGATGTTTGCCCTCCATGCAACACGTTCAGCGGCGACTTGCTCCCAATGTGCATTATCAATGCCTGTATCAGTCATGTCCCGCTTACAAACATCTTTGTATCATAGTAGAGGCCGACCCTGAGATCTCTTACCCATCTGTATTTCACCAAAAAAGATGCCCTTTGGTATTCTACCATCATCCATCCTCCTAAGATGTCCTATCCATCTAAGTCTACGAAGACTGAGCATGGAATAAACCGTCACACAACCTGATCTTTCCAATACTTCAGTATTTGTGATTTGGTATTGCCACTTAATACCAAGAATTCTTCTCAGAAACCGCATATGAAAGCTGTTTAAACGTTTCTCTTGGCGTGAGTAAGTTGTCCAGGTTTCACTGCCATAAAGAAGAGTACTAAGGACACATGCTTTATAGACAAGGACTTTTGTTTTGGCAGTAAGCTTTCTGTTCTCCCAGACTCTTTTTCTTAACCTGTTCATTGTTGTTGCTGCCTTACCAATCCGGATGTTGATTTCCTGATCTAGGGATAATTTGCTATTTACCACTGATCCTAGATATGTAAAATGGTCTACCATCTCTAGTTCGGCGTCGTCAATAAAGATTGATGGTACCCCATGCGCACCTTGTGACATAATCTGTGTCTTCTTTTTGCTAATTGTTAAACAAAATTCAGAACAAGCATTGGAGAATGCAGATAGTAGACATTGTAATTCTTCCTCAGAGTGGGTCGTAACTGCAGCATCATCTGCTAAAAGCAACTCTCTGATCAGTACCCTCCTAATTTTGGTCTTGGCCTTCAATCTTTGAGCATTGTAGAGGCCGCCATCTGTGCGTGAATGAATGTATATACCACCATCCTGATCACGAAAGGCATATTTCAGTAGAAGTGAAAAGTATATTCCAAAGAGGGTGGAAGCTAGTACACAACTTAGCTTAACCCCACTCTTGATTTCAAACTCTTCAGAAGTTGCAACATCAAACTTGATTATACCCTTCGTGCCTGTGTGGAAAGATTCCACAATAGACAGAAGAGTTGGTGGGCAGCCAATATTCTTTAGTGCCTTGAACAGACCCTCACGACTGACCAAATTGAATGCCTTTGTGAGGTCGATGAAGGCAATAAACAGTGGTTGATTCTGTTCACGGCATTTTTCTTGCATTTGTCACAATGAGAATATCATATCAATGGTAGACCGGTTCTGTCGAAAGCCACACTGTGATTCAGAGTAGACTTGATCTCCTAGGACTTGAAGTCTGTGCAGAACAATTCTGGCAAATACTTTTCCAACAATACACAAAAGTGAGATACCCCTATAGTTGTTGCAGTCGCTCCGATCGCCCTTGTTCTTGTACAGTGTTATGATGCTTGAATCTTTGAAATCCTGTGGGACTTGTCCTTCTCGCCAGCATAGCTCAATTAGCTGGTGGATCTGTAGAGTTAGTGTGTCTTGCCCACTCCTGATAACCTATATTGGAATTCCATCCTTACCTGGAGCCTTGCCAGATGCAAGTTCATTTATAGCACACTTAACTTCTGTTATGGTGGGAAGTGTGTCCAGGTGGTCAAGATATGGTAGAGCCTCTATGGCGTTGAGGGCATCATCCGCTAGTTAGGTCTCACTTGAGTAAAGCTCCAAATAGTGCTCTACCCATCTGTCCATCTGCTGTTTCTTATCAGTTATGATTTCTCCGGTCAAGGTTTTCAATGGTGCACTTCTTTTGATCATTGGACCACAGGCTTTCTTTATTCCTTCATACATGCTTCTGATGTTTCCTTTATCACTTGTGATTTGAATGGACTCGCATAACTTGATCCAGTAATCATTTGCACACTGCCTGACAGCCTTGTGCACATCCTTCCTAGCTTGCTTTAGCTCACTCAGATTGTTACGTGTTGGTCTTTCCTTGTTTCTTAAGAGAGCTATCTTCTTCTTATCAATCAAGGGCTGCAGAGACTGACTGTTTGCCGCAAACCAGTCCTGCCTGTGATGATCCACAGTGCCGTAAACCCCTACGGCAGTTTTATGAAGAGTTTCCTTAAGTTGACCCCACTTTTCATTTACTGTACAATTTTCTGGTGAACAGTGAAAGCGTCTTCAAGTTGCTGTTGAAACTGAAAGCACTTTTCAGGATCGTGAGTGTTAATAATATTAATCCTGGGGCTAGATTTGTGTTTAGCTGTGTAGATTCTCTTTGGTCTCAGTCTAACCCTTGCAACAACCAAAGAATGATCCGTATCACAGTCAGCACTGTGGTAACTTTGAGTCAATGATATATGGTTCAGATGTTGACTCCGTGTGATGATGAAGTCCAGCTGGTGCCAATGGCCGGATCTTGGATGTTTCCATGTATGTGACCTTATGCAGCTCTTTTGTTTTAAAAAAGGAGTTTGTAATACATAGGTCATTTCTGGTGGGCTGCTCCAGCAGCCATTGCCCATTTTCATTCTTGCGACCGATGTTGTATTTTCCAAAGCACACTGGCCATGAACTCGAGTCCTTACCCACACGAGCATTGAAATCACCAAGCATATAAATGTAGTCAGATTTTGGAACTGCCTTGATCATGGAGTCTAACTCCTCATAGAATGAATCCTTCACATCATCAGAGGAATTGAGTGTCGGTGCATATGCAGTAATAATGGTGGCAAAACCACAAGAGGTTGCCAAGTGCAGGGATAATAATCTTTCATTTCCTTCTGCTGGAATTTCAATCATTCCCAGTAGCGAATTCTTCACTGCAAAGCCCACACCGTGTTGCCTTTTTTCTGCCTGTTCTCTACCCTTCCAAAAAAAAGGTGTAATTGTTTTCCCTGAGTGACCCTTCCTCAGCGAGGCGAGTCTCCTGCAGGCCAGCAATATCAATGTTAAGACGATTGAGTTCGGCATCAATCACAGCCGTTTTTCTCACATTGTCAATATTGGTCAAGTCTGGTTCTCATGTTCCAGATTGCAAGCCGTAGCTTGAGGTTTCTATTTTTCTTTTTATTAGTCCCTAGTGCATTGGTTTTAGAGCTTGCGATTAAGATTTTGTCCTAGCCCCAAGCACCCATTGAAGCAGGCAGGCTGTGGCAGATCAGCACCTAATTGGCCAGGGGCTGCCCAGCTTGAGGCGGGTGGTAGTTGATCAGTGACACCTGTAGGTGTCTCTTACCATCAGAGGCAACGCGTGGCGCCCCATGTCTACGCCAATTGACAGGGACTTATAACCCGTAACAGTTGCCTCTCGCTTTGATTCCGAGACCGGTTAAGACCAGTGATGGAGTTATTGCCTCTCCATAGCACAAAGCCTGGGCTAAAATATAGAGATCATGTGTTGCCCATGCAGCATGATCCCTCTCTCGGCCTGCCTAGTTCACTCCAGAGGAAAGGTAACACCTCTACATCTGGATCAAGACAAGCTGCAGAAGCTGCCGGATAAACAAAGCAATGCTTTAACTGTCCGCCTGTCGGAGCTTCGATCATAGACCAGCCGCCAACCAAAGCTTAGGGCTTGGTCTGCCCTGCCATGACATTTTGTCTTTAGGTTGCATTTCCTCACACCAGGGTAAGGCTTGTACCCTCGCAATTGCGCTCTTCCGCCCGAAGCCGTTGGCACAATGTGGGGTGTTGGGTTTGGTAAGCGCTGCCCAACGTTCAGCGCTAACAGAAAGCAGGCAGTACCGTCTACTGTTATACGGTAGCTCAATCATATCTGACTAAGACCTGACACGTAGAACAAGTCTAGACACTTAGGTAGCAATGTAGACAAATGGGATGGATCAGAATAAGAATACAGAAGGCTAGATGAGCTTTTATAACACTGGGAAATTTGTGAAAGTTAAAAGAAATTAAACTTCGCACAAAACTTGGAATATTCAATTCTAACTTTAAATCAGAAACATGGAAAAGCAACAAAACTGGTTACACATAAACTACAAATATTAACTAATTGTTGCCTGCACAAAATAGAAAGAATGAAATGGAATGACAAAATCACCAATGTGGAGCTTATGGAGAGAATTGGACAAATTACAATGAACCAAGAGGTGAAGAAAAGACACTGCCGCCGGATAGGCCATATATTGAGCAACCCCCCCCCCCCCATATTTACAAGGTGCCGAGGCACTTGAAGTAAGAGATCTCATACTGTTTGTTTCTATCAAATTTCAGGTGAACTTTGCCAGACAGAATTTGATGCTTGTGAGCTACGGCCCTGTTCTGTTGGGCAGACTTGTACAGACCTGACAGCAGCAGAGCAGGGAGACAACCCTGTGGGCTACTTATGTGGACCATGTCCTGCGGGCACAATAAATGTGAATGGATCATGTGAAGGTAGCATACATTGTAGTATGTCTTTAGCATATATCAGGTATATAGCCACTCTTTACTTTTTCTTATTCCTGTTCTCCTCTTCTCCTCTGGAGTATAGGAATAAGGAAAGGAGCTCTCTGGGTATTTTTGGTAGTGCATGTGATTTATTTAAACCCAACCATTGGTCCACCAGTTATTGTTTTATATTTGTATTAATTCGTCTCCTTCTCCTCCTCTTTCCCTCTCATCATCTGGTGTCTGATCTGCGGCACACATCAGTGATCATGACTCCACGCATCTCTGTTGTCTGATATTTTAATGAATTTGAGACTGTCTGTTATTTTTCGCCCAGCTGTTTTTGCTTTCCACATATCTTTTACTGCCTTCCTCTGCCATGCTTGCCCTATTTTTCCACATGACTAAGCCCTTTATTTCACTTCTGTGGATATGCCATAAACATTTAATCTGACCTCTCCTTTGTTTCGGGAGTCTCAATGGCGAAGTGGTCAAGACTAAACAAGTCGACTCGACTTTTAGTCTCCTTTGTTTAGATGAGTGATCTTGTTATAAGTGCAACAGTCAATACTCCAGCATTTATTTTCTTCTGTCTGGAATCTCAACATTCTTCTCAAAAACCACATCACCCATTTCTCCATTATTTCATTAATTAGTAACCAGCATTTTCATCCATACACTCAAGTTTCTCTATTTCATTACTCAGTCATCTGCGTGGATTAGCTTTCTGTATTACCAATGTCCCTCGCCATCAGGCGAACATTCCGACTTCTGAGGTACTTGTAATTTATGTCCCCAAGTCAAGCATAAGTCAACATTTTTGTCTTAACTGATCGGTGTAGGGGTTGAACCTGTTATCTCAGCATCATCACAACGGAAGTTTAAGAATGAGCGCTCTTACCCATTCGGCCATTATGACCTTCATCAGCCGACATGATATTGACCTCATCACCTAACATGATATTGACCTCATCACCCAGCATGATATTGACCTCACCACCCAATACAATATTGACCTCATCACCCAACATGATATTGACCTCATCACCCAACATGATATTGACCTCATCACCCAACACAATATTGACCTCATCACCCAGCATGATATTGACCTAATCACCCAACATGATATTGACCTCATCACCCAGCACAATATTGACCTCACCACCCAACATGATATTGGCCTCATCACCCACCATGATATTGACCTCATCACCCAGCACAATATTTACCTAATCACCCAACACGATTTTGCCCTCACCACCCAACACGATATTGACCTCATCACCCAACATGATATTGACCTCACCACCCAACATGATATTGACCTCACCACCCAACATGATATTGACCTCACCACCCAACATGATATTGACCTCACCACCCAACATGATATTGACCTCACCACCCAACATGATACTGA
>OY992897.1:56402156-56692395 GCA_963921405.1 Cepaea hortensis | reverse complement strand
GAGAGAGAGAGAGAGAGGAGAGAGAGAGAGAGTCAATCTCATATATGAGATATATATATATCTTGTTCCTCTTGTACCTTGCGGTGTCGAAGTGAAGCATAAACAGTAGGAAAGTGCCCATTTATGGGCTTCAAGTATCAAAATTACCATGGACTCTGCTAAACCCTCTGTCCATTGTTTACGTGGTCGGCCTCTTCTTCTGCTTCCATTTGGTCTGTACATCATTGCTTGTTATTGTATACTGTTAGTTGGTAATCTAGTTACATGGCCAAACCATTTAACTTGCTGTCTTCTGATAAAATCTAGCGCTGCTATTACCCCCACTTTAGTCATGATATTTTCATTTCTGATTTACTCTTCTTGATTTGTCCGATTATGCTTCTTAATTTTTATATGAGCAATATTTTTTTTTTGCGCTCGCTCGCTTTGAACTCAAGCGTAGTCCATACAGACTATTTATAGTAGTGATGGACTGAATTTTGCTTGTGGATTAGCTTTCCCTATTAACAGTGTCCCTCGCCAACAGGTGAATCCACTCCGACTTCAGAGGTACTTGTAATTTACGTCCCCAAGTCAAAGACAACAGGTCAACATTTTAGTCCAGCTGTCCGGTCTAGGGGTTGAACCCCTAACCTCAGCACCAGCACAACGGATGTTTAAGAAAACTATGAACAATATGAAAATTCCCTGCTGGCTTGGTGGCCAGTCGCATGTTTAGAACAGAAAAATCTGCCCAAGGAGAGTTCGTCCCACCTGGCGAGCCAGAGCCCCGTTGGCCCATAACTTTGCGGTCATGGTTTCCTGGTCTATACCAAGGGGAGGTGGGGTTGACTTGTGTAGTCTGAGGGTCATTGGCAGGCTACTAATTTTCACTTTTCACCCGTCCTGTGAGAGGCTAGACGAACTTAACCCTACTGGCTATTGGGTCAGGTGCACTGCATATTTCAGAAATATTTTGTGACCTCTGACTTGATATGGTCTATATTATGATTTCATTTATTTGAGATACCTGGCTTTTAACAAGATATAAAACACCACTGACTTGATATGATCTATATTATGATTTCCTTTATTTGAGATACCTGGCTTTTAACAAGATGTCTGAACAACTTTATGATGCAGATCATGCCTACAAAATGAGTTTATCAAAATTAACATACATTTTATTTGTCTGGGTATTGAATTTTCTCTAACAGATATAGATGAATGCCTAGACAGAGCTATGTGTGATCAAGAGTGCATCAACACATATGGATCCTACATTTGTAGTTGCAGACCTGGCTTTAGACTGAATCGAGCAGGCGGTAACAAATGCCTTGGTAACAATTTTTATTCTTGTATTATGCTTAGTTATTGTAAATAAAATTTAAACCATGCAGCTAGGGATTATACACATTTTATTTATAGCTTTCCAAGATTTCACTACTTCTATTTTAAATATTGAGCACAACCCACTACTGGCAACGCTGATCGCTTTCTGGTATGAACCTAAGGCCTATCCACGTCAATATGGAAGCACTATACTTGAGTTTCGCTCTCGTTTGAGCTCGTCAGTAGTGCATATCCCTGACCGGATTCGGAAACAAGCCCCGGATCACGCGTGTGAAGCGGGTGTGTAACCACGCAGCACACACTGGACACAGCCAAATTATCACAACAGAATACCACACCGTCACCCATCGCAGGCTATGCTCAAGGCTATGCTCAAAGCTCAATACTTCTATTTTGCCCTTTATACCCCAGGTAGAGATCAATCAACTCATGCCAGGCAGTCCTTTAGCCATCTACAGCTCAATTTATGTTACCTATATGTCTCATCTCATCTCATCTTGTTCCTCTTGTAATTTGCGGTGTTGAGGTGAAGTATAAACAGCTGGAGAGTGCCCGTTCATGGGCTTCATGTATTGAGATTCCCATGGACTCTGTTATTCCCTCTGTCCATTGTTTATGTGTTCGACCTCTTCCTCTGCTTCCATCTGGTCTGTACATCATTGCTTGTTGTGGTATATTGTTAGTTGGTAACCTAGTTACATGGCCAAACCATTTGACTTGCTGCCTTTTAATAAAATCCAGCGCTGCTATAACCCCCACTTTAGTTCTGTTTTTTTTTTCATTTCTGATTTTCTATTTCTTAGTTTTTCTATGAGCAACCCCATATCATTCTGTCTATAATTCTATGTTAGTTCCCCCACTATTAATTTCACCCTGTGGGATTCAGAGAAGGAACATTCTAGTTACACTATCACGTTTTTCTCATTGTGTGCTCTATTCAGCCCCAGTGGCTTTTCCTAATAAGGAGATCAGTAAGTTAGTTGCATATACTTTTCAGGACGTCACAGTCAACCACAGCATGTTTTGGCTATTTGCAATCTCTTTACAAGTTTACATTCAGTAGTTTACCAATGCTTTCTAAACTACTGGCACTCTTAACTTTGTATGGGGAAACCAACACAAGACGGTCTGCTGCTAAATCACCCGCAGCTGTGTTTCAAACATGGTAAGCAGGATTATGAGATCGGTAGAGACACCACAAAAAGACATATATTTGTGCTATGTAGTCTATACTAAGGGATTTGATAATGTGAATAATAAACATTCTGAGACCTGTGGTGCTTGTAGTGTAGCGCTGACTATGTGATAGATTTCTCACACCAAAATAGCAACAAGTAGACTTTCAGAAAGAAAGACTATTCACTGCTGAAGACAAGATTGAATTGGCTCGTAAATCTAGGCTGTATGAAAGTACAGGCCCCATAAATGATCTAGTAGTCTAACAGTGACCAGGCTAAGTTAAGTAAGGCGAACAGCAATACTTTATAGAAAGATCGCAAACCTAATTACCCTGCTACAATGTGCTGAGAAGTAAACGAGTCCCCAGTCTTCCTCTTTCTCACACCACAGAGATAGGAAGACAATTAGTATAGTTACAACCTTTCTCTCTGTCACCCTGAATCTCTATTCTAATTTTGTAATATTAAATCAGAATCGATGGTTGAACGTTTAAATCTACAACGCTGATTTATTTATAAATTACTGAGTGCTCTCCACAGGAGACAATACCGAAAAATCTAGTGGATTGCATATACCACTTTCTTCCTACTATATTACCTATTACTGTCCTTTTCCTTACATTGATAGATGTTATGTTCTACTATGTTGTTGAGCTATTTTAGTAATCATAGACTGTAGAACTGGCCCCTAGCCAAATACTATTTGGTAGTACAGGTGTGGCAGATGGGATTCGCACCACTTGTCTTACGCTTCTTGTCTTTGCAGCTGGCAGTAGTGGTTCTAAAAGTCAGGTCTCTGCTCCTTCTTCGTCAATGATGAGTGTCGCTGCTCTCCAGACTGGATAACTTGGGTTGAACCGGAGTCATATTTGGTTATGAGTACTACAGTCTAAGTACTGGGTCTGATATTTATAGGACAATTTTCATTTCTAGACCCTATTATAATTTTGGTGTGACTTTGCACTTAAATCTACGACGGGTACTTTAGGTCACAATACTTATGTGGCAAGTAAGCCACGAAGAAAAACAATTGGTGATTGAGGCGTAGGTAGTTGTTTGTTGATTAGTTGTAGTGTTGCAGCCAGATGTAGCTGCTATCAGCAGTAAAGTGCACAACAATCCAGTCTATCTCATGAACACACACCGGCTGTGGGGTAGTTGCCGCTAGTATTACTGTTTTCTTTTACTATAAGTGTAGGCTAATTGGAGCCGAGTAATAATTTTGTAAAGCAAGTAAAATGTGGATAGTGGACTAGATTGTACAGGCAACTGGTTCTCACAGCATTGTTTGAACTAAATGGCTGAGATGAATGACAGATTTGGCAAGCCAGAAAAACCTGGCTGGCCTTTTGTAGCCACTACGCCCAATAAGCTGAACTTGACCAAATCCAGCCAACCCACTTGGTTTGGTGGTAGACTTAAAATGTACAATGATAACTATCTTTATATAAATTCTAACATGAGTATATTTACTATAGGCAAAAATAGATGGGCATTCCAATGACTATGCCACAGTGCTATCTCAATGGTTAGATACAAATTATGTTCATATTCCATATTTGTGGGTTTAAGTGGATGATAGACACCTGGCTAATGAAGACAGCTTTTTTTAGGGGTGTTTAGTTGGTCATGCATTGAAGCACACTTGCATCCTGCAGCTAGATGCCGTCATCATTTGGAGGTGACAGGTTCGATTCCCCGACGGTAACTCTAGGTTTCAATTGTTATGTTGTCTAGTGTGTTCTCTAGCCTCAAGTTTTTCTTCTACTTCTGTGAGCAAAAACATGTGTGTTTATTTATGAACTGTCTTAGTGGCCTCAAAGGGTTCCTTAATTGATATTTATGTGAACATTTTTAGGCTCATTTGACCCCTGAACTGTGCTGGTTTGAAATATTTAACCCGGCTTCTACATGGACATGCAATAAATTTGTTGCTAAGTGAACATAGTCAATACAATTGTAATTTAGTGGTTACCAAGCAATTATTTAAAGTGCATTTCATTTCTTCAACCAGCATCTCACATATGTTATACATTTTGTTTTGTTTTTTGTCAATTTTTCTGCAGATATAAATGAATGTGAAGAGAGAGCATTTGTCTGTGCACACAAATGCACAAACACTTTTGGAAGCTACATGTGTTCATGCAAACGGGGCTACAGATTAGGCAGTGATCGTAAGACATGCGAGATGAGTAAGGTTTCATTTTGATTCCATCATTTATGAAAGAAAGTTAGTTTATATTCTTTTAAAGGATGTTGCAGTTAACTCCAGCACTTTTGGCTGTTTGTGATTTCTTGGCAATTTAGGTTCAGTTGCTTACCATTGCTTTCTGAACTACTGGCACTCATACCACTGTATAAAAATAAACACAAGGCGGTCTGCTTCCAAATCGCCTGCAGCTGTGTTTCAAATGCGGAATGCAGAACTGCAGATTGTGTCCATAACCCTTTTAGTCACAGAGCGAGTATAGTTTATGAAGGTTATACTTATTCTTATAAATAAATAGTTTTAAATTAATGAACTTTCATAATGCTTATAATTATTACTGGTGCACACTGGATGGATTTAAATAGCTGATATAAAGGGTATCTGTCCTAGATATCACGACTAGTGTGCAGACCAAGTTTTATTTTTAAATTTATTTTAAATCTGTTACTGCTGTTTTTGTTATTTATATCTGATATATGTAGTTGTTATTGCTGTTTGTATTATTTAAATCTGATATGTGTAGTTGAGGTATTGGAGAACATCATGACAGCTGGAAAGATCGAGGGGAAGAGAGGCAGAGGCAGACCAAGAGAAATTATGCTGGATGGATTGAGACAGTGGCATGGAGGAAGATCATCAGCAGAGTTGATCCAGAAAACCAAAGACAGAGATCTGTGGAGAGCCATGAATGCCTATGCCAGCTGGCAGGGCACTTGATGATGATGATGATATATGTAGTTGTTATTGCTGTTTGCGTTATTTAAATCTTATATATGTAGTTGTTATTGCTGTTTTTGTTGTTTAGATCTGATATATGTAGTTGATGGGGGATTACCTTTTAGAACTCAAGGTGAAAGACTGAGTGAATGATTGTAAACAGGAATGGCTTAACATGAAATAGACATGAACAAGCTCAGCATTGTAAACTTGAGCAAGATCATAAAAGCGATGAACAAATGAAAAAAACTGTATTTGCTGGAAGGTGCCCATCAGAAAGACAAGAGAAAACAGCAACAGAGGAAAACTAAAATCATATTTTAGTAAATGTATTCCTGGGTATTAAAAACCAATGGAGCAACACCAGCAAACAAGTTAAAATAAAATGTTTGAGAATGTGCACTTTTCTTGTGCCAACATGTGGATGTGAGGCACGGACAGTTTCACAATCATTTATATTCATTAAAGAAGAAAACTGGGACTTGTGGGTTTAAATGATATAGAAAAGTTATTAGAAAATTGTGGACCAAAAAGAAGAAAAATCCTGGCATTCTTCAAGACCAGAACATCGAAGAATTGGTTCATACACAGCATCATGCCTTAGAAACTGGAATATTTTGGCATTATTGAATTTCACAGTGGCTTGGAGAGTACATTGATAGTACCTGAAAACAGAGGCAGAAGTCTACCAGTATGAAGATGTACACAGGATATTGAAGATGCCTTGAGCATGAAGGTGCATGGTTCAGGAGAAATGGCAAGAGATGAGAAACCATTCAATGGGCCATGAAGATGGACACAGGATATTGAAGATGCCCTGAGCATGAAGGTGCATGGGACAGGAGAAATGGCCAGAGATTAAGAAAACATTCAATGGGCCACGAAGATGGACACAAGATATTGAAGATGCCTTGAGCATGAAAGTGCATGGGACAGGAGAAATGGTCAGAGATTGAGAAACCATTCAGTGGTCATTCAGATTCAGTGTCATTCTGCACAGCATGTTCTGCATGATGATGATGATGATATTCCTGCTGTTGTTACATCTTTGTTAGTAAAGACTCTCTATATTCGCTGTCTACTTGTTAAGAAATCACAAACAGCCAAAACATCCTGGCAATGTCCTGTAAATCATATGCAACTAACTTGTTTATTTGCTATCTATTTCAGCTGCTACTGTTTCAACTCTTTGCCAACGGTGTCAGCATTATTGTGAAGTGAACAATGGTAGAGTTGTGTGTGGCTGTAACAATGGATACAAGATCAGCAGCAGTGATCCAACCAAATGTGAAGGTAACATATCTGCACATGTAATGTCAATAAAATTACTTCTTTCGAATGTGTTGATAATTAAGCCGGCACTTTGGCGAAGGGGTCACTAAATGTTGTCACTAAATTGTCACTAAATTTTCAAGTGTATTTCTGATCATAACATGCCCAGGAAATCTTTGTGTTTGTTTTTTTATCTATCCATGGTATTCTGTGCATTACTCCTCCAAGAGCACATTTCTTCTTCTTCTTCTTCTTCAGCGTTCCGAGCCATTGAGGTTCTTTGCTGCAGATACAATCCGTCTCCATTCGTCTCTCTGGTGACCTTCTCTTGCCAGTCGTTGATTCCAAGTGCTTGTAGGTCTGTATATGTATTATCTCTCCACCGCCTTCTTGGTCTACCTCGGGGTCTACGGTCATTTATTTCCTGAGTAGTAAGCGAGTTTTGTTTCCCTATTATCTTCCATTCTTTCTATATGCCCCAGCCATTGTAGTCTATTAGCCTTCATGATACCAGTGATTAGCGGGGACTTAAACAGATCATAAATGTCTTTGTTACTCCTCTTTTCCACTCTCCACTTTGTGTATCTCTAATGGGTCCAAAGATGCGTCTTAAAATTTTGTTCTCAAAGGTTTGTAACAAGGCTTCGTCTCCTTTCGTTGTACTCCAGGTTTCAGAGCCATACAGCACAACTGGTCTGATCAGTGTTTTGTATATTGTGATTTTGGTGTTACGAGATAGCGCCTTTGATTTTAGTAGATGTTGTAGTGCATAGTATATCTTATTTCCAGAGCACATTTCCACTAAACATATTGTTGAGTTGAGTTGAGCTAAGAGCTGACATCACTGCACTCAGGACATTCCTATATGTGCTCCATCCCCTCGTTCAACAGCCAGCAAAGAGTTAACTACTAATCGTTCCCACCACTATTTGATTGAAAGTTGTGTTGGTCTTCCCTCTCAGTTTTGAGATTCTACCAGAACCCCTGCCAATCCCCTGCAATCTCATCCTTTCCATAACGGGTTCTCAATCTGTTTCTCCACCTGGTCCCACAGGTGCACGGGCATTCCCTGTCAGCCTATCAGCCTGTTCATTTCCCCTCATTCCCGCATGACCAGGACAAAATATCTATACAATTCTGTCTTCTTCTTCTTCTTTCGTTCACCTGAAATATGTTTATAACTGCAGTGTTGTCTCTTGTATGAATCTAACAGTCTTTTTTTTAGTTCACCCAGCGGTCCATAGAGTTTATCTTCCACTGTTGTCTCTCTAGGCCAGAAAGTTCGCCTGGATATGTTGTAGTTTGGGCAGTCCTGGAGTATGTGCTCTGCTGTCTGCGACGCCAAACCACATGTGCACGTGGCTGAGTCACCAATCTTGAATTTTGTATACATGTGGTTGCGTAATCTATTGTGTCCTGTTCTGGTCTGTCCATAATGTGGTAGTCATCTTGAGTAGGGTTTGGTGGCCTTCAGACTGATTTGATCACTCTGTTCTTTTGGTGGTATGTAATGGGCACATCAGGTTGTTCTTCTCAATCTGTGACCTCTGAAACGAGGTGAGCCATTCCACATGAAACATTCCTTTCTCCACTTTACTAAGCATACTCTTTGAGTCCGTGATGAAGACAATGTGTGTTGCAGTGGTCTCTTCTAACCAACGGAATGCCACTGTGACTGCTTCCACCTCCATTTTCATGCTGGGAACCTCATATGCAATACTCTCCTTTTTAAAGAATTGTTCATTAGCCTTTGCAATGAAACCAAAACCACTCTGTTTCTCACCACTGACCCATCAGTATAGATCACTATGTCACCTTGATGTGTATTACTCTGGATCAGTTGTTGCACCTCAACCTCTGTGCAGCTCACTGCCCATTCTCTACACTCGCAACCCAGTGTTACTATTACATTGTGCCAGTCTGTCCTGTCTACAGTAAAATAGACATGGATAAACTGATACACATGCTGGTTCTGCATCCCCTGCAGATGGCCAGCCCATGGATCGTGCCGATGTTATTAATGTCCATAGAGAGATGTCAAGAGCAGAGGACTTTGATGCCAGTGAATTCTCATCATTGTCCAGAATGAAAGACTTGAGAGTAAGAATTGGCACAGCCAGACATGAGAGGCACTTTGGAAGAACCAGGGACCCTATCAACCAACACAGACCTGTCACTATTAGCCGTCGGACACTGATGCATGTTAGGAAGAGGATCTGAGAACTTATGGGTTTGTCCAGAGTGTAAGGATTATACCTCAACAGATAGACATGGATAATTTGTAACTAAAGTTGATATTTCTAAGTGTGTTACTAATTATAATTACTTTGATTTCCACAAATTTCCTATAAAACATATCTGTTAAATATCTGTCTTGGTAAAATCTATTGGCTCTTAACCTCAGATGCCAATGAATGTAACAATGGAGGTAACTCTCCCTGCAGCCAGAATTGCTCCAATACAGTGGGAGACTTTCAGTGTTCTTGTTATCCTGGCTACAGACTAGACACAGACGGGACAACATGTCTGGGTGAGTAGCTGTTTCAGATATAGGATGAAGGTAATGCTGTGTGAGGTGTGACAATGAATGGCGAGCTGTAATGTCAAAGTTAATTGCATGTCCTTTACAGTATATTGCATTCAACCCCAACATTCATTGGCTGTTTGTGATTTACTTGGCAGTGTTAGTTCAGTAGTTTTCTTGTGCTTTGTGGATGTTAAGGAGGGATTATATATGGTATCTAAAGAGTTGGACAGCATAAAGAGTCGGCCACAGATGGCTGCGACTCTGGCAAACATTCCATACATGATAAGCTACCCACAGTAGAATATTTATTGCAGGTAAATCTCTTATGTACATGTGGAATGAAAAAGTAAAACTACTACATTAATTTCCCAAGACAATATTTCTTTATCTCTTAATATATCCCTTGAACATTGAATTGGCGTCTGTCGACAATGAAATGGCTAAAACCAAATGAAGGAATTATTACCAGCCAATCAGAGCCAGTATGTATGTGCCACTATGTGCGTGCTGAATCACGACCTGATTTAAAGTTAGTTGCATATACTTTACAGGACATAGTCAACTCCAGAACTTTTTGACTGTTTGTGATTCCTGGGCAAGTTTACGTCCAGTAGTTTGCCACTGCTTTCTGAACGACCAGCACTCATAACTTTGTATGGAAACCAAGCAAGGCGGTCTGCTTCTAAATTGCCTGCAGCTGTATTTCGAATGCATTATGTGGGATTACGAAATGTGTTTGTGTAGCGTAGCACCAACTGCGATGATAAGGAATCTATCAAAGTTACTGAGGATAGACTTTCTAAGGATAAGTCACTGGAGAAGACAAGACTGAATAGCTCGTAATTCTAGACGGAGTAAAGGTCCCAGAACAAGTCTAATCTTCTGACAGTGTTCAGGCAGACAGGAATGGCGTACAACTATACTGGTTTGATACAGACAGTCTGCCAAGGTTGTCTAGCTACGTGCCTGAAATAAAAAGCTCGAGCCCCCAAAACTCTAATCACTCTCACTGACACGGAGAAAGACAGAGTAACATATATAACAGCGACAAACTTTCGTAACTTCTCACTCTACTATGACTAAGGGTACTAAGTAAGGTAACAACTAGTGGGTGTAAAATTTAAGAAACTAACAATGTTGCATTTTAATAATTGACATGGCCTGACAAAGCTGGTATTATTTGCATGTAAATGGTGGTGGTGGCCAACGGTAAGTTTGGCCACTTATCTTCTGGTTCTCCGGCTTACACAGTGCGTGTAAACCCTAGTTAGTAGGCATAAGTGAGATGGAGAGTGATGCTTCACAATGTCACACAGGTTGGCACATCTAAAGCTTGGTGCTGAAGGTGTCAAATCTGTGAAATATAGTTAGAGTACGTGACTCTTCTGTCAAGACATCTGTAAGCATCGGCCCTGGATTGTTCCTGATGGCCAATAACATCTCATACAAAATTGCAGAAACAAAATAGCATGAGCTATCTGTCCCTGCTCCCTATAAGTCCCTATCCTAGGATAAATAGTAAAACACTGACCTAGGGAAAACATTTCAATAAAATCATTCTATCCTTTCTTATAAGTGAATATAATAATTATTCAGTAATACTTAAACATCTAATCATATAATGCATATCATAATTATATTATTAAAATACAATAATTACAAAGTAATCTAGAGGTAGATACATATACAATCTATTAAACAGATTACATATTATAGATATTCATGTTCAAATTCTGATGCTATATTCCTAGCATATATTTAATATAGTGATTCTATGTAACATATTTTAAAATACACACAATGTAGGTAATTATCATAATGGAATGTGATAGACTGAAAGTTAATGGAGTGGCAGGCAAGAACAGGACTGCGAATTGGTGAGAAATCACCGATAAGAATTAACGAACATGCCTAGGATCTACCACGCTAGTATTTGACATTCGTACACGTGTTTAGTAAGATTTCCTATTTTCGCGGCATCGAAATATTCATTATTATCTCTAAGTATTCGCAATCACTATCACATCCTCGAATTATCACCACTATGAACTGCCTCAGGTATTTCCTAAACTAACGGTTCGATTAGTATGGCCTAGTCTACTGCTATACGGACTAATCGAAACTTTGGTTTCTATCCGACTGTATCGAGTTTACAACTATCTCAAATCGGCTACACCTCTCTAAACCTCCTGTAAAGGTAATTTTCTACACAGTTACGTTTTACCCTTTACCCTGCGTGCTTAGTAAACTACCTGTACGAAGTATAATATAGGCGATCGCGTGTAGTCGGTAAAATAACCTATTATCGGCGGTTGACACTATTTTACTACACACAGAAATATCGGGCGCACACGACAATATTATATCGATACAAATAACTAGACATTACCCTTCTAATCTTCTGACCACACTTGGGTACGGAAACTGCTCTAGGTATCTCTCTAATATATTTTAAATATATTTATGGCCGTAATACGCGCCAAAGATAAAACTCTTAACACTGTATAAGTATTTTCTCAAAACCTAGTTACTAGCATGTTTCTACCCCGACGTCTGGATTGCGAAAGAACGAGTTTAGCTATTTTTCTCCTGACCGGAAGTGGTCGTGCCAGGGAGTTCGTTTCCTTTAATTTATCCGACCAAATTGTGAAATAGTCGTAGCCAAATTTATAGATTTGGCTGAGTACACTACTTTGTAAATTCAGCCTCTCCCCCAATCCTAATGTACCGTATTACTTCATATTAAACTAATAACGTCAATTAGCAGTAGATTTATGCTATAGCCATGGGCTATCTATACATATAAAAATAGGAATAAAAACGAATATATATTCTTATATAATTACATAAGTGTTTTTAAGGGATTCTTCCCCAATTTAAGCAAAAGATGAGGAAGCTGGGGACTTCGTCACAGTTTGTAACCCCATCACCACAGAGCAGGTGACCTGGTTACTTCTAAATATATCTTTCTGTAGATGTAAAGCTCCAGCGCTGGTCTTGCACACCTGGCTGGTTTCTGGGGCTTAGGAGGGGAATTAGAGCACTGCAGGACTATTCCATTGGAGAGGGTGCTTTAGTGTTGGGTCAGAAGTAGTCTCTGCACCACTTCATTCTGATAGATGCACACCCTATTCAGGGGTCTGAAGACCTCATTGACAGTGCATCGGACTAAAGGGTTACAGTTTAGCCTTCTAGAGAATTTACAACTAATATCTCGTTAGGCAAGACTTGAAGTAGCTCAAATATTGCTCCAAATTCACGAACTTCACTTAGATTATCTCCAGTATTTGAAGCTCTTCAAGTCAGGAGTAAGTAAAATATGTTGCTTCTATTTCATGACAGCATTTCTATGTCACTTCTAGTAATCTGTGTACTGACATGTGGTGGAATTTTCAGTTATAAGTCACTCGGAAGCAATACACTGCAAATTTGCCAGTGCAAATCATGACCTCGGATTTACTCCTAATATGAGTGTGTGAACAGGTGAATTTTTAGTGCATACACCATGGTAGTGCAGTGATCAGCATTGTTGCACAGTGTTCAGCATGGTAATACAGTGGTCAGCATGGTAGCACAGTGGTCAACATGATAGCGCAGTGGTCAGCATGGTAGCACAATTGTTAGTAAGATTGCATGGTAGTGAGCATGGTTATGCAGTGGTCATCATGGTTGTGCAGTGGTCATCTTGGTTATGCAGTAGTCAGCATGGTTGTGCAGTGGTCATCATGGTTGTGCATTGGTCATCTTGGTTATGCAGTAGTCAGCATGGTTGTGCAGTGGTCATCATGGTTGTGCATTGGTCATCTTGGTTATGCAGTAGTCATCATGGTTGTGCAGTGGTCATCATGGTTGTGCATTGGTCATCTTGGTTATGCAATAGTCAGCATGGTTGTGCAGTGGTCATCATGGTTGTGCATTGGTCATCTTGGTTATGCAGTAGTCAGCATGGTTGTGCAGTGGTCATCATGGTTGTGCATTGGTCATCTTGGTTATGCAGTAGTCATCATGGTTGTGCAGTGGTCATCATGGTTGTGCATTGGTCATCTTGGTTATGCAGTAGTCATCATTGTTGTGCAGTGGTCATCATGGTTGTGCATTGGTCATCTTGGTTATGCAGTAGTCAGCATGGTTGTGCAGTGGTCATCATGGTTGTGCATTGGTCATCTTGGTTATGCAGTAGTCAGCATGGTTGTGCAGTGGTCATCATGGTTGTGCATTGGTCATCTTGGTTATGCAGTAGTCAGCATGGTTGTGCAATGGTCATCATGGTTGTGCATTGGTCATCATGGTTGTGCAGTGGTCAGCATGGTTGTGCAGTGGTCATCTTGGTTATGCAGTAGTCAGCATGGTTGTGCAGTGGTCAGCATGGTTGTGCAGTAGTCAGCATGGTTGTGCAGTGGTCAGCAGGGATTTGTTAAAATAGACCTTCGCTTCTGGGTTGACCCAGCCTAACACAGGTACCAACAAGTGTCCTAGAAAGCAATGGCGGCTGGCATGGTCCAGACTATACCGTCCACTACATGCCAGTTGGTCTATCAGAAAAATACAGTACCAGCAGCACGTAACCTTTTGTCTCCAGATATTCCTGTTTTACAATAAAATATAAATATTTTACAATTATGGAGCTACTTCACATTGAACTGAAAGAGAGATTAAAACAAATTCACGAACTTGAGTCAAGAACAGACACCATAGGACCAGGACTCAGGACATTCCTATGTGTGCTCCATCCTCATCTGCAACAGCCAGTGAAGAGTCCAAATGCTAATGCTACCGCAATCTGATTGTGTCTGTCTGGCCTTTCCTCTGAGTATTGAGTGATGGCCAGAGCCTCTGGTGCTCTGCCAAAGAGCACTTAAGAAGGACATAATATTATGAAAACTGACATGAAGGGGCACAGACTTCAAGAAGAATATTTATATAGGATAATGTTGAATATGTATTGAGTGAATTGTTTCAGAAACTGAGGTAAAGACATCTTTTCTGGATGACACACATCAACACTCCATTCTTCATTCTGTGATCATCTTGATTAATGAAACCATAATTTTGCCAGGCCTGGAGTCTTCCATACCATCAATATTGCTATCTTTGTGTGGTTTATCTAAACAACTGTATCTGATTATCAGAGGCACTGCTGCACTACATATAAGCAATAATAGCAGTGAACAGTTAGTTGGTTGCAGATCCTTTACAGGACATCACAGTCAACTCCAGCATTTTTTGGCTGTTTGTGATCTCTTGGCAAGTTTCATTAAGTAGTTTGCCATCGCTTTCTGAATGACCGGCACCCATACGATTTTATAAAATGACCAAGACAAGGTGGTTGGCTATCATATCGCACCATCGTCACGGAGCCGGATTAGTGTACAGCTTGTCAGGAAAAGATGCTAATTTTACACATTATCTAAACATTATTAAAAATAATTCCATTACACAGTTTGGTAACACAAGACACCAATTCTGCATATTACATACTGTTACAATTGGTCCTGTTACACAGAAGGAATAAATTGTAATGCTATTTATGTAGTCTCAAACAGTTATTTATAATGTCATTAATTGAATTTATTAATCATTTACTACTTCTAAATTAGCATGTGAAAGCCCCTATTTTGGAGACAATTGCACCAGTGTTTGTGAGTGTCATGGCCGAGGAACCTGTGACAAAGTACGAGGATGTGTCTGTGATAACCACTGGACAGGGACTAATTGTGATAAAGACGTAAACGAGTGTGCAAATGCTAATGCATGTCCTAATGGATTTATCTGTGTTAATGAGCCTGGTTCCTTTAGATGTGTGTGCCCTGACGGTTACCAAATGGAAAACGGAGTGTGTTCAGGTAAAATTACAACTTACTGTCACTATTTTATAATAATAATTTTAATCTGACCTGTATTACAAGAAGGATTTGAAATGATGCGGTATAATGGATGTGTTCAGAAAGTACCACAGTGTTTCAGAAAGAATATTGGTAATTTGAAGGTGTATAGTCTTTGTAATTGTACACTTTAAAATGTTTGATTTGCAACAAATGATAGGTAAACTGGCTTAGTTGGATAATTATTAAATTTAAAGACAATATTGTTCATTTTAGGCAAAAGGAATTAAAATGGCAATGACTTTGATATGGCATCATTTCATACTAGCATCAATTTAGTTGCTTATGATCTTGCACAAGTTTGTTTTTTTTTTGGTGGGGGGGGGGGGGTGTTTGAGGGGGGGGGGTCAACGATAGAGCAGCTTTGTCAGCCTTCTATCAATGCCATCATATATGACTAACATGGGCTAACGACCCTCTCAATAGAGCCAGGCTAAACTTCTTTAGTTCATAAAGAAACTGATTCAATGACTCTTCAGTAGACAGGGACCATCTTATGGGCATACCAGAATAAATCATAAACTTGATGAATCAAAGACTCATCAGTAGACAGACACCACCTTATGGATACACCAGAATAAATCATAAACTTGATGAATCAGACTCATCAGTAGACAGACACCACCTTATGGACAGCTAGTTAAAGTTAGTTGCATATCCTTCACAGGATGTTGCAGTCAACCCTGGCATTTTCTGGCTGTTCGTGATTTCTTGGCAAGTTTACATTCAATAGTTTGCATTGCTTTCTGAACAGATAGCTTTTTTATAGAGAGACCAGAACAAATCATTATTCTGCGCCTCAGAACAGTGCACAGTAGATTATGCAACCGCATTTATACAAAATTCAATATTGGCAAACAAGCCATGTGCACATGTGGATTGGCACTGCCAACAACAAATCACATACTCCAAGACTGCCCAAAATATGACATATCTAGGCAAACTTTCTGGCCTAGAGAAACAGTGAAAGACAAACTCTATAGACCACAGAGTGTAACAAAAAAAGACAGTTAAAGTCAAGAGACAACACTACAATTGTAAACCAATTTCAAGCGATTGAAAGAAGCAGCAGCAGACAGACAACTGCGATTCAAATAGATACATTGGCTTGTAAAATGACCTAGGAGAATGATAAAAGCAGGGGAGTAAACCCTTAGAAAATTATTTCCTTTGAATTTAGTAATTCTTCTCTGTAAGGTTGTATAATACACTTACAACTGGATTAATGACACAGGTAAATGATAAAATACGTTTTTGGAGATCAGCATGGCTGAACAGATAAGAGCACTCCTTAAACATCCAGTGTGCTGATGCCAAGGTAGCAGGTTCAACTTCAGCACTCATCAGTTGGACTAAAATATTGACTTATTGTCCTTGATTTGGGTATGTAAATTACAAGTTCCTCTGAAGTCTCAGTGAATTTGCTTGACAGCGAGGGATACTGGTAATAGGGAAAAAAATCAGTCCAATGCACTAGAAGTATTATTACTTGTATGGGCTATGCTTGTGATCAAAGCAAATGCCCAGAAAAATATTAGTTTTCATGCTAAATAACATGTGGGAACCTAATAGTGCTTTGAATCTAGCAACTTAAAATGTGCAGACATTAAGGAATGTTGTATGAATGGGTTCAGAGAGGCATAAATAAATACTATGTCAGTTACATTGCCACCATGGAAGGGATGGAAAGACAGTGTAAAAATAGATCTTAATGAGTTTAATCATATTGATTGCTGGAGCAACATAAAGGATAGACAAGTAGAAATTAACTGAGCTTGGAGCAATAAGGTTAATAATGCAGAGAAAAGGAGGTCATTTTCCACTTGGACCCAGAGAGCCATCCCCATGTCACTTTCTGCTTGGTCCCGGAGAGCCTTCTCCATGTCACTTTCTGCTTGGTCCTGGAGAGCCTTCTCCATGTCACTTTCCACTTGGTCCCAGAGAGCCTTCCCCATGTCACTTTCCACTTGGTCCCAGAGAGCCTTCTCCATGTCACTTTCCACTTGGTCCCAGAGAGCCATCTCCATGTCAGCCTTGTCATACATTAGTTCAACACTCAAAGGAGTGGCAGCAGCCAGTTCATCAGCCTGTTCATTTCTTCACACTCCTGCATCCCTTTGGCAGAAAACCTATAATACACTCTTGACCTTCATCTTGACAAGTGATGCCAGTCACTCCATGTAGAATACACCAGTTTCTGTTTTATGCAGCATGATCTGTGAGTTCACCGGCTCCATGGTGAAGGGGTTATTGACGCAGTTCATAATGCAGCATACTGTGTTCAAAACAGAGCTGTGGGCGATTTGGCAGCAGACCGCCTTGCGTGGGTTTTTTTTATGAAATGGTATGGGAGCCGGTCGTTCAGAAAGCAATGGCAAACTACTGAACATAACATGCCAAGAAATCACAACAGCAATGCACACAAAAAGCTGGGGTTGACTGTGATGTCCTGTAAAGGATATGCAAATAACTTTTCTGTGAGTTTGTATGAACACATTCCAGGCTTTACTACTCTCTACCCATCGGAATTACACCAATACAGCCTCTAGTTCCATTTTCTGGTATGTCCAGCTTAAAACTAGGTCAGTTTTGTTATCAGCTAGCTTGGTTCTTTCATCAGATAATTAGTGTTACAACTAACCAAATGGATAATAAAAGTGATGATTGTTGTATGCTATGTTTTCAGATATTGATGAATGTGCAGATTACATCAACAAATGTGATCTTAATGTTGAAGACTGCTACAACAACATTGGCAACTACAGCTGCAGATGTAAACCAGGCTTCACACGAATTGTTACTACAGGCATTTGTGAAGGTTAGCAAAGCTTTATTTTAATTATCACCTCACCATGTGACCTCTTCTTCTGATGTCTTGTATTCCCCAATGAAGCATAAACCTTCAACAATCTCATGATACCTTTCTACTCTTTGCTGTGTTATCTTTAATATCTGTCCCAGTTTATTCGTCTGGTTCTGATTATTTTCTTGTTCACGTGTAAGATGTTTCTTGTATTGAAGATAAGACCCACAGTACCTCTGCTTTGTACTTCCTGTAATTCTCCTTTATGATGATTTGCAAGAGGATTTTCCTGGCATGACTTACTACAGCAGTAGTATGCTAGTTGGTGCGGAGTTTTAAATGTCCTTTCTTGGGGTGTGGAATTGAAATTATTCTTGTCCATGCTTTGAGCCAAATGATTCTGTTCCATATTTTGAACCAAATGACTTTGTTCAAGAATTTCATACAGTACTTGACAGCACACTTTGAACCAAACAGCTCTGTTGAAGACTTTCATACACAGTGCATGACAGATACAGATGCTGTCTTCTGCATACATTAGTTAAGCTAATTTAACATTGGTCAAATGTCTATTTACATCAATAGTTACACATGAGCAATAGTTGTTGTCACTGACATACACAATAAGAATGTATTTCTAACACATGTAACTAATATTACTCCGTACCAGTCACAAATTGTAATGAGCGACCATATATTTATTCAAACAGTTGTTTACTCTTAATTCCAGACATCAATGAATGCAACAGTCGCAGTGATGGCTGTGAGCATATCTGTGAAAATGGACCTGGTAGCTACATGTGTGCCTGTCATCAGGGATATAGACTCGCTGTTGATCGACACACGTGTCAAGAGTGTAAGTGTTCATTTGTATCCAGTGTTTTAGAACAATGGTTTCCCAACTTGTTTGGATTGCTGACCACTTGCCAAACAGCACTCTTATATTTTTCTGTAATTAGGCTTGACTAAAATAAAACTTGTTTCTGCATGTGCCAGTTTTTAGAATGTACCTTTCATTTCATTCATCATCATGTGCCATCCTGATAAGCCTGGGTGGTCATGTTTTGCCATCTCAAATGATTAACAGAGTCATGGATCATCTCTGTGTTCTTGTCTTGACCATGCTACGTGGTCAAGCCAATCAGATATTCACTTCTCTGTCTTCCCCTTATTCTTGTCCCCTCAATCTTTGCCAGTTGTTACCAAGTTCTTTAGTTTCTTTCCTCTCATAACATGTGCAAACAATTGTGCCTGTCTACGTCTAATTTCTCTAATCAGTTTAAAGTTTTCATCTACTTCTTGTAGGACTTGCTTATTGGTTTTTCTGTCTGCCCATGGTATTCTTTACCATATTCATATTTCGTGTAGTAGAGAATCTTTTCAATAACTTACTGAAATTTGTTTTGAGTATATGTTGACATGTTATTATGCATTTATGTAGTAATTGTAATGTCCTTTCTTGTCTTCATGAGAGCTGCAGTAGCATAGTACCTAGACATTTCCCTGCTACCCTGGATGGCAGGGGTTCAAACCTGCATACAAGGGGATTTTTTTACAATTGATCCAGGCTTCCAACCCAGTCTAAAATGGGTGCCTGGACATCTAGTGGGAAATAAAGATGGCTGGCTTGTTACTGACCACTTGACCCATTGAATGCTGATTGGTCTAAACAAATATCAGTCTGGTGTCATTAGATGGACACTGTGTGGGTCCAGATTTGTAGAAATAAGAGCAATATCCATGCATTGAGGGCATACTACATGAACAGGAACAAAGCTTTACAAGGAAGACCACAACTTATTGTCTCATACTCCCTTGTTTCATGATGGCATAGGTTATAGAAATGTAAAATGGTTAAATAGGGTAACTAAAGAAAATATCCTAGCATAATGTATGTAAATGTCATAACTTATGAATGATTTTTGAGAACTAAAATGTGGAGCACTATTTTCGGAGAAACACTTGTACCAGCTTTAAATATATGTATCATACTCAATGGGATGGGAGTCACAGTAGCATAGTGACTAGCATGCTCAGTAGTCTTGGGTTCAAATCACATCATGGTTTGTAAACTGAACTGGGGTGCCAGGTTGACCCAGCCTACAATTGGTACAGAAAATGTGTTGGGAAGTACAGATGACAAGGTGGTTGACAAGATCACCGCTTGAATGCCAATTGGTTTATACAAAATTGGGACTGGCACCATATCCCCAATGCACCTTAAGGTGTGTAAAACCGGTCCTTTACTTTGACTTACTCAGTGGGATGCTTCTTATCCGGAAAACACCCCCTACTGGCTTTCTAGGCCAGTCGCAGGTTTAGGATGGAAAAAATCTGACCAAGGGGAGTCCGTCCCACCTGGCAAGCCAGAGCTCGATTGACCCATGACCTCACGGTCATGGTTTCCCAGTCTACACCACGGGTACCAGAAATGAATAAATTAGGACTAAAGTGGGGGTTATAGCAGTGCTAGGCTACACCAGAAAACAGAATATTAAATGGTTTGGCCATATAACTAGGCTACCAACTAACAGTATACCACAACAAGCAATAATGTACAGACCACATGAATCCAGAAGAAGAAGCCAGCCATGTAAACAGTGGGCAAAAGGAATAACATAATCCACGAGAATTACAAAATATGAAGCCCATAAACGGGCACTCTCCCACTGTTTATGCTTCACTTTGACACCGCAAGATACAAGAGGAACAAGATGAGATGAGATGAGACTCGGTGGGATCACTCACACCAGTAAAGAAGGTTGAATCTGTTTCCAGTCCTTTATATTCAACATAAGCTTACCAGTAACACTGTTGTCTTATGTCCAAATATGGGATAACTTACACCAGTAACGAAGGTTGAATAGTTCAACCAGTAACACTGTTGTCTTATGTCCAAATAGATAAGGAAATGTGCAGCATGAACTGTAGCCATGGATGTAGTCTTGTTGCTGGATTGCCTGTCTGTATTTGTCCTCGAGGATATCGCAGTGTTGGAAGCAACATGTGTGAAGGTAAAACAGTTTTGCTCATAAGACATAACATTTTTTTTGCACGCAGACGTGGGGCATTCATGTAGCTCGTTTCAAACATAACCATACATTAGCAAATTAACTCTTGCTTGGCCAAAATATTTTAAATTTTTTAAAGATAAGTTTGTAGCATTCAGTTATTGTATGAGAGTATGCTTGCCAGTTTATAAAGTGAGAGTGAGTTAAAATTCCAAATATTCAGCAGCAATCAAGTTTTGGATAATTTGTACAAAGTTATTGTAGTTAACATAACAGATTTAGATACTTTGTACAAAATTATTGTAGTTAACATCAAAGTTTTATAAAATGTGTATAATGTTATTGTAGTTAACATCAGTTTTAGAAAATGTGTGCAAAGTTATTGTAGTTAACATCAAAGTTTTAGATAATTTGTGCAAAGTTATTGTAGTTAACATAACAGTTTTAGATAATTTGTGCAAAGTTATTGTAGTTAACATCAAAGTGTTAGATAATTTGTACAAAGTTATTGTAGTTAACATCAAAGTTTTAGATAATTTGCATAAAGTTATTATAGTCAACATCAAAGTTTTAGAAAATTTGTACAAAGTTTTTGTAGTTATCATCAAAGTTATAGATTATTTTATAACAAATCATTCAATCAATCATGTGCCATGCAGGAAAGCGTGGGCGGTCATGACTCGCCATTTCACTCGATCACCAGTGTCGTGTATCAGCTCAGTGTTCCTGTCTCATCCATGCCATGTGGCCAAGCCATCCAGGTATTTTCATCTCGGTCTTCCCCTTGGTCTGTTTCCTTCGATCTTGCCAGTTGTCACCAAGTTCTCCAATCCATTTCTTCTCATAACATGTCCAAAAAATTTTGACTGTCTACGTCTAATTTCTCTAATCAGTTTACGATGTTCATTTGTCTCCTGTAGTACTTGGTCATTGGTTTTTCTGTCTGTCCATGGTATTCTTTGCATTTTCCTCAGAAACCACATTTCTGCAGCCATCAGATGCTTTTCAGCTTGACTGCTCATTGTCCAAGTTTCACATCCATACAAAAGAACAGGCTCTATGTATCCCTTCAACACTCTTTTTCTCGTTTCAATTGACATCTTTTTATTGGTCAGAATGTTTTTCATCTTGCTAAAGGCTACTTTCGCCATGGCGATTCTTGTTCTAATCTCTTCAAGGCATCTCCCATCAGATGTTATGACTGTTCCAAGATAATTGTACCAATTCACTTGTTGAAGAATATTTCCATTTACTTGTATATTACATTGTGGCACTTCTTCCTTCCTAGTGACGACCATAACCTGAGTCTTTTTACAATTTAATTCTAACCCCAGTTGCTCACTGTGTACAACAACCGTATCTACTAATTGTTGCAGGTCTTGCGCATTGTCTGCAATTAATACTGTATCATCTGCATATCAAATGTTATTGATGTTTCGTCCTCCAATGCTAATTCCATTTATATCCTCTACATTTCTGAAAATATTTTCATAACAAAGGATGACCAAAAATAATTCAAACAACATGAAAGAGATATTAACATCTAGAAAGATAAATAATAAATTACAAGCAAGAATAATCAAATATTTGATTATTTCAACACTATTGTAAAGTACTGAAACATGGATAATGAACTGCAATAAAAAAATTGAATTGAGGTCCTAGATGAGGAATATGGCATGTCATAGAAATAAAAATAGATAACTGTAAAAATCCCAGAGAACTGGTATAAGATTGAAGCTTCAACGGGCGGACAATTAGACCATTGCTTTGCTGATCTGGCAGCTTCTGCAGCTTGTCTTGTTCCAGATGTATTGAGTTACCTTTGCTCTAGAATAAACTAGGCAGGCTGAACTCATGAACTCTGCAATTCAGCCCAGACTTTGTGCTAAGGAGAGCTATAACTCAATCCTAGGTCTAGCAAGCACAGGTTGTAATTATTGCCTTTCTTTGAAGCACAGTGTAACAAACTATCATCTGGCAAGGTGCCAGTGACCACCAGTGATTGACACCTCACCTTCATCTTCATAATAGACAATGTCACCTTGTGAGAGAGACAGAGCAACTTAAAAGCAAAAAGAAGAAACTAATAAATTTAGAAGCTGGTGCAAAGAAACTCTTCAGCTGACTGCAATAACAATAACATGGGTAATGAATGGTTTCAACAATGGCATTGAGAATCTCAGGTTTCATCTAAATGCTAAACCACAAGTAAATAGAATGAATATGATGTAAGAGATGTAGCTACTACTGGTGAAGGAAATTACTGAAAAATATTGACTAAGTGGAAATGCTAAATTATTTCCTGATTAAAGTTGCATACAGTAACTACTTGGAGTCTCTGTGGCGAAGTGGTCAAGCCTTTTGACTTGTGATCCGAAGGCTGTGGGTTCGATTCCGGCCTGCACCCTTCTGTTTACGAGTTAAATGTTTCTGAGACTCCTGTGGGTTGTCGCTAAAAGCTACGGAGTTCGTGCTTTGTGCGACGCTTTCCGCGCTGCGGAAAGAGACCGAGCCATATGGGATAAAACCCGGTGCGATGAAGTCGACCCTGTCGACTTTTAAGCGACTTTTAAGCGACAGTAACTACTTATCCTGTAATTCTTTTGATCAGAAACAGGTTTGTTTTTTTTGAAAGAAAAACTTATGAAAAGTTCATTTGAAATATTTTCTCTTCCACATATTTATTGAATATATTTCCTATTTTGGACGCCCACTATTTTTCTTTAGTTTAAGTTGTATGATTTCTGCAGTATGTACCTGATAAGATGCAGTGAAATATGCCAGACAATAAATCAAGCAATCTATTGTTTGTGTCTTCATAATTCAAATTCACTATGGGAAAACATTGTTTTGAAATATATTTCTTTTAATTTAGACATAAATGAGTGTCTGTCAGAAAGAGACAATCAATGTGGTCACAAAGACAGATGTACAAACACAGCAGGAGACTACATGTGTTCCTGTGAACCAGGCTACCGGCTGGAGAATGATGGCAGAACATGCACAGGTTGGTCATCTTGTTGCTGTTTTATCATGTTCTTTTCTATGTTTTAGCTCTTATTTTAGTTATGTATCTGTTGTTTGTCCAAACTGCTTTCTGTCGCATATCACAGAAACTCAAATTTAGGTTCATTAAATATTGTGTGTCTTAAAGACTTTCAGTAAACAGGACATTGACTAAAACAACACAGCATGAAACTGAGGCTTTAGATACTAGGGCGAGTTTCTAGAAAGGTTAGTTAATTGCTAACAGATGCTGTCTAATGTTGATTGTTGAATGGAAGCCTGCCACTCTGTTTAAATGTTTAAAGTATGCCTGACTTCACCTTTCTCATCATACTTTGTTAGTCAGCTACAATCACAACATGCATGTACTGTTTGCCTTCCAGCCAGAGTAACACAATCATGACTCCCTCCACCTCCATTCTCAGACTAGATGTGGTGGTTGAAGAAGAAGAGTTAGATAGTACAGTGTAATTGTATATAACTGGCTGAGATGCAATGTTAATGTGTGAATGATTGACCTCATTGAAAGTGTAATACCCACATCTGGGAGTTGTTATGACCTGATTGACAGTAATATGCATGAAAGTAGGTCAATGAATGTAATTTTGTTTAAAAGCTTACAGGGTAGATATATGACCCTACGTCATCTGTTGAGTGAATGTGTACATCTTAATCCTTTCTCTAAACTTTCATCTTGTGAATATATGAGATCAGGAGGCTAGACGTTATCATGGAACATCTTACCCATTCATATAGAAGAGTGATTGATTGATTGATTGATTGATTGATTGATTGATTGATTGATTTAGGAGCCGACATCACAGCATTCAGGACATTCACATAAGCGCTCCGTCCCCATCCTCAGCAGCCAGCGAAGAGTTCCAACACTAATAGTTCCAGTAGCAATCTGATTGTATGTCCGTCTCGCCTTTCCTCTGATAGAAGAGTGAAAGATATTGCACATACTAGCTGTATGCCAGTCAGCTGTGTGGTACTGGGATGTGTCATACCAGTTTACCCAGCTACTTGCCCCTGTTTGAACTGTGGTGCTGTACAGTGTTGTCATAGATGTTTCTGCCAAATAAACCTTCTGCAGCCATGTGTCATTTATCACTTGTCATGGTACTTTGTGATCGTGTTATGAGCCAGCACAGTTGAAGGTAGAGAACTAATACAGCATGAACATAGTGGCAGTTTGTTTATATAAACCACAAATTGCACAAATTTATTGATGGCATATTATGCTGCATCTCATCGGGTGCAAATTACAAAAGTTATGAAGTTAATAAACAAATCAATTTTCGGCTGAAATACATCAAATGCATTGTCACCGATACTACTCCAAAATACATGCATTTAATACCAACAACTGATCCAGAGTAATACACATCAAGGTGACATAGTGATCTATACTGATGGGTCAGTGGTGAGAAACAGATGGAGTGGTTGGGGTTTCATTGTGAAGGCTAATGAACGATTCTTGAAAAAAGGACGGCTGGATATGAGGCTACGACCTCCAGCATGAGAATGGAGGTGGAAGCAGTAACAGCGGCATTCCGTTGGTTAGAAGAGACCACAGCAACACACATTGTCTTCATTGTGGACTCAAGGAGTATGCTTAGTAAGGTGGAGAAAGGAATGTTTCATGTGGAATGGCTCACCTCGCTTCAGAGGTCACAGATTGTGAGAATTGTATGGATTTTTTGCCCTGACCATGCGGAAGTGCGGGGGAATGAAAAGGCTGATAGTCTGGCAGGGAATGCACCTCTTGGTGGTAGATTATTTATGGACAAGGGAGAGGTGGTTGTGATCCTGTGGGACCAGGTGGAGAAAGTGGAGGAGCAGATTGAGAACCCGTATGTGGAAAGGATGAGATTGTGGGGAATCAGCAGGGGTTCTGGTAGAATCTCAAATCAGAGGGAAGACCATGAGAACTTTCAATCAGATAGCGGTGGGAACGATTAGTAGTGTGACTCTTCGCTGGCTGTTGAATGAGGGGACAGAGCGCATATGGGAATGTCCTGAGTGCAGTAATGTCAGTTCTTAGCTCAACTCAACACAGTCTAGAAGGGTTCATCTGAATGTCATACTAAATGTTATTCTTTAGTATGTACATGGCAAGATACAGTGAAATATGCCAGGCAATAAACTATGCAATAGTTGATTATTTATTCAGATTTACAATGAGAAAAACTTTGCTTTGAAGTGCATTTATACTTATTAGTTTTCTTCTTTTATGATTTAAAATTTTTTAAAAATCAACACATATATTTCTAAGCAGCCTGCAGTGGAGGAACCTGGGGCATCCAGTGTAACAAAAGCTGCTCTTGTGGGAAAGGAGCTTTTTATTGTGATCCTGTGCGAGGATGCATCTGTAAACCTGGATATGCAGGTCAGGAAATTGGTTGTGGTTGATTTGATTTTACTACAATCTCCTTGCTCTCCCCCTCCTCCTCTAACAACTGTCACTCAGTGTCAGTTCTTGGTGATTTTGTGAAATTATGCGGTATTCTTTAAATAATTAAACTATATAATGTTCATCATGTGCCATGCAAAGTGGCACAGGTGACCATGTTACTCCACAATCATGTTATTTTTGCTTGGTAAGTTCAGCCCTTGATCTTAAATTGACTGGGGCACAGATGATGAGGAATTTGTCGAATGGCGCAAAGACTTTGAAATGAAAAATAAACTCACCAGGTAAAAAGAGCTGAAAAAACAAAGAATCTGATGCAGTTTTTTTACAGATGCTAGCTGAGAGCTGCGCAAAGAACACTATCCAACAAATCGAATAAAGAGTCCTTATAAGGACTGCACCCATTCAAAACAGATGAGCCAGGAGCCTTCACTGACGAACTAAAAAGCAGGAAGAAACTGACACAAACGAGAACCTGCTGGCCAATCACAAAGCCAGCTAATACTGGTGCAGAAAATAAGACAAACTTAACCCGCAATGCTACGGAGGCTGGTTGATCGAGTTGGAAAGTTTTTTTTTCCTACAGATCGGATCGGATCTTCTGTGCAACTTTACCAACCTATCCATCATTTTTCTAACACCCTCAGTCTTCCTGGTTGTCACACTTCATGATCATCAAGTGCCTTGGTGGCTGGCATGGGGCGATCATACCTCTCCACAAATTGTGATCTCCGACGCATAGATCAATTCATGTGTTGACTCCCTTCCACGCCATGACACAATATCCTAACTTAGGAGATCAGACAGGAGTGTAACATCAAGAAACATTAGTTGTGTCAAAAAATGTTTTGTTATTAATTATATTCTCAGTTTAGATTGAGGCATACGCTATATCTCTAAGCCACTCCCTGTAAAGTGAATTCCTCCACTCCCCTCTCTCTCTCTTTCTCTCTCTCTTTCTCTCCCATCTCATTCTCTCTCTCTCCCTCTCTCTCACTTTCCTTCTCCCTTTCTTTCTCGCTGTTTGTCCCTTCTCTCTCTTTCTCTTCCCCCTCTCTCTTTCTCTTCCCCCTCTCTCTTTCAGTTCCCCCTCTCTCTTTCTGTTTGTCTTCTCTCTATTTCTCTTCTCTCTCTCTCTCCTCTTCTTTCTTCCCTCTCTCTCTTCTCTCCCCTCTAACTTTCTCTCTCTCCCCTCTCTCTCTTTCTCTGCCCTCTTGTATCTTTTTCTGTCTCCCCCCCCCCCTCTCTCCCCTCTCTTTTCTCCTCCTCTCTCTCTCTCAGCAAAGTTTATCATGGAATTACGTTTACCTTTTACCATTTACCCATTCAGGAGTGCACTGCACAGATAATATTGACAGATGTAGTAATGGTGAACTGAAATGTCTGACAAAAGAGGAATGTGTCAATGCTGGTGGAAACTCTGTGTGTCAGTGTCGTCCAGGATATATATGGCTTTACGGCCAGTGTCAAGGTAAGGCAACAGCTGAGATCGTCAGAGATCTCTTGAAATGCATTATATCCTAGAACAAGGCTGGGTCTTCTACCCTTCTTGTGGAAACCCTGGTATAGTCTAGTTGAGTGTAAGCACTCATAAACATATTGTTTATACAAAAAATATGACGGTGGTTATCACTTTTATTCCACTTGCTTTTATTGTCACTTGCTGTGCTCCATAAATGGGAACAATCTAGGTACAGTGTCTTTCTCACAGTAACCACCTAGTTACAGCTTCACTTTTTAAAATTCACTTTTAAATGGGATTTTATCCCATCTGGTCTAGTTTTTTGGTTTATTTTGCAGTGTGGCCTGCCACAAACATTCACAGCACACACTTCGTAGCTCCAGGGGCGACCCCCAGGGGTGTCCAAAACACTTTCACCTGTTGTTTTGTTTGTTTGTTTTTTTTTTTTTTTTTTTGTTTTTCTGTTTTTTTTTGTTTTGCGTTTGCTCGCTTTGAACGTAAGCGTAGTCCATACATATGCTACTACTTCTAGTGCACAAGTCTGGTTTTCGCATGTGGATTAGCTTTCCCTATTGTCAGTGTCCCTCACCATCAGGTGAATCCACTTTGACTTCTAAGGTACTTGTAATTTATGTCCCAAGTCAAGGACAAGAGATCAACATTCTAATTCAACCGACCAAAGTAGGGGTAAACTCGCCACTTCAGCATCAGCACACTGGAAATTCAAGAGCGGGTGCTCTTATCCATTCAGCCATGCTGACCTCCACTCGCAACTGTTACCCAGATGCGTCCAAAAATAAACCCACAGCCTTCGGAGCACAAGACAAGCAGTTTGGCCATTTCACTGTGGAGACCACTGTTCACTGTTACACACTTGCAGAATTCAGTTGAATCCATCACTGATGACTGTTAGAACTCTGCTGGTAACTGTAAAAGGTCATGGTAACACATTAATAAACAAATTAGGCTGAATCTTCAAGAGATCACCAGGTCACACTCAACTAGGCCTAGTGTGTTACACCTACCTAGACAGCTAGCCCACTACTTATGATCAACCAGATCGCCGATTTGGCTTAACGATTTTGTCTTCGTAATTTATGTGTTCTCTTGGACTCTTCTCTTCGGTTGAGCATCAGTCATGCTATTTCAGGCTAAATGGGTCACTATTCTACAGTATTCAACCCTTCCTCCCTAGTTATCTAGTGATCTATATATATTATCTCTTATTTCCTCTGTCTCTACCGTATTGTTGTATCAGAGTGTGACACTTTCCATACCAAGAAAACTGGCACGTATCAATCAGACTTTCTCTCCTTAACTAGAGTACTTTCAGTACTGGTAAATAAAGTGAAAGTCAAGGGGAAACCATCATATCATCTTATGAAGAATGTTTATGGGGACTTGCAAATTTTGAATGGACAAGTGACATGCTCAGAAATGTCACACCAGTCTTTAGATTCAATAACCTGACCATGACATGTCAAAAGAAAGTATATCTTCTTTTCTTCTACTTTTTCTTGTTCATGATGAAATCAACTACTTTTTTTTTAAAAATTTGTTTTGAGTTCCTCTTTTGTTCCATAAGCTTGGAGTTGAGTGTTGATCGTTGGGCCTGCGGAACTTTCTGAACTCCTTGTACAAAGGAAAAACCTGTAGAAGATGTTACGTAGTTTGTTTGTTTAGTCCACATATACACAGTGGTGAAGCAGACACCCCACAAGCGAGTTGTGTCTTCAACTATATGTGACGATTATTGTATGTCAGTGTTTTAAACTGCACCAGGTTGTGATAGAGATTATAGTGTGTCAAAAGCATACCACAAGATGGACTGCACATATTGTTATTGAAGTACGCCATGCACTCAGTCCACAATGGACGAGAACTTGATAACATAAGTTAGACAGAGTGACGCAGCTGGCTGCAAATGTTTGTTTGGTGTACATCCTTCAGGAATATACTATTTCAGCTGGGTTGTTTTAGGTGCATTCATCTCAGCATCTGTGGACTACTGTATGAGCCAGCCACATTGTTGTAATCCAAATTATAACCCCCATAGACCTACAGTCGCCTCTTGGCAGTTACTAGTTGATTCTGTAAGTTTATCATAGCCTGATTAGCATATTTTTCTCATAGTATCGCTCTTCACTATTTTCTTGTTCAATTTCCCCTCCCTTTTTGCAAGTTTTTCTGCTTTTACATTCCTGGATGTGCCACAGGTATGACTGGTACCCTCTGCAGTATGGTTAACTTTCTGACCACAAACTTGCCTAGTGCACTCTTCAGTTGTGGGAGAAAGTATGCATTGTGCAAAGCAACCAATGAACAGATGGTTAGTCACAAGTTAAGAAACTAGTACTTTTTTTTGGGTTGTATTAATTTCTGGCTGAGGCGTTACAACACTTTCTCTGTAATCTCGTTTATCACGCAGAGTCTCGTAGCGGGCAAGAGCTGGAAGCGGTTCGACCCCCGCTCGTGACTTGCTGGATAACTGAGCCGGCCGCTCAGAAAGCAATGGCAAACTACTGAGCGTAATCTTACCAAGAAATCAACAGACAGCTGAAAGATGCTGCTGTTGACAGCGATGTCCTGTAGAGGATATGCGAAAAAAAAAAAAAATTTATTTCTCAGTGTACAAGGTTGCTTGGCATACAGAATTATTGGTATTGGTCAACAGTTTTCTGAAGACCAAGGTGTTCGAATAACAGAATGAGCGGAGCTGAGAATACATCTCTCTCTCGTACAGTATAACTAATACATTCACATGACCAGCAATCGAACACTTCTACGTATTAAACATATTCTTTGACATAAACACACAAATGCAATACATTTGCATGTAAAACAGATTCTTTGACAAACACAAATGCAACAGATTTAAATGTTAAAGATATTTTATTTACATAAACACAAAATTGCAATACTTTTACATGTAAATTAGGTTACTTGTCATAAACACACAAGTGCAAAACTTTTACATGTAAGGTAGGCTCATGACTTAAACATACAAATGTAGCATTGATTTATAAAAGAAAATTGGTGCCCCTTTTAATCATTGCACTCAGTTTTATTTTTTTGTTTTGTTTTGTTTTCCAGATGAAAATGAATGCCAGAACAGAAGGCGTCACAGCTGTGATCAAATCTGCACCAATACAGAAGGAAGTTTCACATGCTCATGTTACCATGGTTACACGTACAATGCCTCAACCAACACTTGTCATGGTATGTCCTGCTGAGATTATATTTACACACACACACACACACCCCCCACATGCATACATGCATACACACACACACAAATGATTGTATAGTATGTGATTGAAGCAATAAGCCACAGTAATCTCAGCCTAACTGGCCATACTGATTGAACAGATCCAGGAGCGATGAAACTACCTGTGTGATAATAATAAGCTGGAAGACAGGTATTGTTGAGAGAAGCAGAAATTATTATGAAAAAGCATAAATATTGAAGCATTAACACATCCATTTACATTGGGGCAGTGCTCTCCTGAATGGAATACTAGTAAAAGTTCAAGGAAATAACATAGCAAATGAGAAATGTCTAGAGTTGTACAGTTAATTATGTAAAGACAACACTAGCCAGTGCAGTCACATGCAAACAGAAAATGCAGTGATGTTGGCAGAATTTTCCTATTCTGATCTAATCTTTGCAAACATACTCTTACACAGACATATATAAATAGAACATGTCTGCCAACATACAAGGTCTGTTAAATAAAATTGTCAACCCTTCATCTCATCTCATCATGTTCCTCTTGTTTCTTGTAGTGTTGAGGTGAAGTATAAACAGTGGAAGAGTGCCCATCTATTTGCGTCATGTATCGATATAGTCTCTGTGGCAAAGTGGTCAAGCCGTTTGACTCGTGCTCAGAAGGTTGTGGGTTCGATTCCGGGCCGCACCCTTCGGTTTACGAGTTAAATGTTTCGGAGACTCCTGTGGGTCGTCGCTAAAAGCTACGGAGTTCGTGCTTTCTGCGACACTTTCCGTGCTGCGGAAAGAGACCGAGCCATATGGGATAAAACCCGGTGCAATGACCCTGTCGACTTTTAAGCGACTTTTTCCCATGGACTCAGCTATTCACTCCGTCCATCGTTTACGTGGTCAGCCCCTTCCTCTGCCTCCATCTGGTCTGTACATCATTGCTTGTTGTGGTATACTGTTAGTTGGTAACCTACTTGCAAGGCAAAACCATTTGACCTGTTGCCTTCTAATAAAATCTAGCACAGCCATAACCCCCACTTTAGTCCTGATTTCTTCATTTCTGATCTTATCTCTTCTTGATACATTGAGTATTCTTTTCAGACTCTTAACTGGGATAAAATACAATTATTCAACTGAAGGTTTGAAATCTTAATCTCCTTCAGTGTACTCTCCTGGCAACTATACACCTGGCAGTCCCACCAGAAGCATTTCAGGATGGACTCTTTTAGGGTGGAGTACAGTGTAGCCATCATGGTCTGCATAGTTCCTTCTACTGATTGAAATGGGGTTCCTTCTGAGGTATTTTCAGCTTGGGGAACAGCCAAAATGTGCAAGGAACCATGTTGAAAGAGTAGGGAACCTAATGAACCAGAGGAATATTTTGTTTAAGACCAATAAAGTCTTAAGCAGGTGCATAGAATGGGTGGATATGTTGTTATGATAGAGCTGCTAAGTGACCATTACCCACAGATCTATTTGTTCATTCTTCGCATGTCCAGGTGAGTAATTCTGTTTCATTTATCTCTGATACAGCTTTGATACTTTTTGAAAGACTTTTTTTAACACACAGTTAGACTTGGCTATCTGAAGACAAGAGTAGGACAGTTAAAGACTTGGCTGTCTGAAGACAAGAGTAGGACAGTTCTCAAAACTTGGTTGTTTGAAGTCAAGAGTAGGACAGTTATCAATACTTGGCTGTCTGAAGACAAGAATAGAACAGTTCTCAAGATTCGACTGTCTGAAAAGTGGGACCACTTCTCAAAACTTGGCTGTTTTTACTGTTTTCATTGTGATTATAAGGGTCAGCATTGTCTTTACGTAGTAATGAAACAATCACATAACTTTCATAAACACATATATATTTAATTAAGGAATTAACATCAGTAAATTGTTTGCATTTTCTAGATGTAAATGAATGCCAGCAAGGAAACCTTTGCAGCCATACTTGTGTCAACACTGATGGAAGCTACAGGTGCTCATGCAATTCAGGATGGTCTCTTCAAGCTGATGGTGTCACCTGTGAATGTAAGTCACATAAACAAGTCACATCACATTTTCAACTGACATCAAGTGCTTTGCCCCATGCAGCCTTTATGCCAATAAATCTTTTCGAAATTTGTCTGCCATAAGCTAGATGTCCTGTCTCCCATCATGTATAAATCTATCACATCTTGAATGTGGTCTTTTGAAATTTGTGTCTGTCGTAAGCTGGATGTCCTGTCTTGCCATCATGTGTAATTCTATCACACGGCTAGATGTCCTGTCTCCCATCATGTATAAATCTATCACATCTTGAATGTAGTCTTTCGAAATTTGTGTCTTTTATAAGCTGGATGTCCTGTCTCGCCATCATGTGTAATTCTATCACACCTTGAATGTGGTCTTTCAAAATTTGTGTCTGTCATAAGCTAGATGACCTGTCTCTGTTGACATAATGTGTTATTCTATCTATCACACCTTGAATGTGGTCTTTCAAAATTTGTGTCTGTCATAAGCTAGATGACCTGTCTCTGTTGACATAATGTGTTATTCTATCTATCACACCTTGAATGTGGTCTTTCAAAATTTGTGTCTGTCATAAGCTAGATGACCTGTCTCTGTTGACATAATGTGTTATTCTATCTATCACACCTTGAATGTGGTCTTTCAAAATTTGTGTTTGTCATAAGCTAGATGTCCTGTCTATATTGCCATCATGTGTAAATCTATCACATCTTGAATGTGATCTTTCTCATCTCTGATTCCCTGGCACACTTCCATTCATAATTATCTTGTCTAGAAATTCATGTCTATTTACACATCCAATATATTTCCTTTCCTCATTTTTATTTGTCCTAACCAATCTTCTTCAGTATTGAGTTCTTGTTGAATGGATATTTGTATTGATCCTGTCCCTCATTGGCATTGTTTCAAACTAACAGTAACAGTAAACTAATTCCTTTGCCTTAACAGTTTGTGCATATGGGTGTTCCACTCCCTGTAACTGTGTGGAGAACAACACAGATCTGTGTGAGGTAGAGACTGGTCAGTGTAGGTGTAAGCCAGGCTGGACATCAGAGGACTGCTCTGTGGATGTGGACGAATGCCTGGCAAATCCTTGTCCTGAAAACAAAATATGTAGCAACTTGAACGGCAGCTTTGAGTGCCTCTGCGCAAATGGGCTTCAGACAGGCCCTGATGGTAATTGTGGAGGTGGGTTGTAAAGTGGATTTGTTTATTCTGTTCAAATGTGTTTGTAAAAAAAAAACACCACAAGCCACAAATAAATGTGTTGCACGATTTATTGCCTGGCACATTTTGCTGCATCTCATCAGGTGCATACAGCAATTGTATATCATATGAAGTGAGTAGATTAATCATATTTTGGCTGATATACATAACACATAGCCATCAATATTGTTTGAATGTGGAGAATTTATCACCACAATGATCACCAATCACTGTTAAGTATTGCTGTCTGCATAACCCAGGTGTTAGATGCCTAATGGCTGAATCTCAATGTATTTGAGTGGTCATTTATTGTTCATCAAATACAGCTAACAAACAGCCTTTTCTTTAACTTTATGGCTGCAATTTAGCAGGTATTGAGAGACGGCAGAGTTTGGACTATTATAACCTGTCCATTGCATGGGGTGTCCTGAAGACTTATTCCTTTCTACCAATACTGTGATGTGTTTGGTTACTTTAACCTGCATTCATATTTTGGTTGTTCTCCGTAAATGCTCCACATTAAAGAAATATTTATGACTGTGTGTGAGTAGATTTTGCCATTTTATATCTAACTCTGCAGTATACACCTGAAGAGATGCATTGTTTATATTAAAATTGTCTGTTGTGTATTTTGTCTTCAATTATATATGCTGCCAAAATATTGTATTTTTAAAAATGTATTTATATAACTTCTAAGACCTCACTTATTGCCTGTTGGATCCCATAACTTGCACTCTAATTACTCCTATAATTATGCTACTGACACAATGCCATCTTGTTACATTGGGTTTCAAAACAGGCAATAACTACAACACATGACAGTAGCGATTGTCACTGAACAAACCAATTTGTGCAGTAATTGTTCATCGACATTAGATGCATGTGAACACATAATAATTTCCACATCACGCAACATCTGCCCATCCATGCTCAGTGTCTGAGCTATCTGAAATCATTTTCTGCTTTGTCTTTACTCTATTTCTGATCTTTTCCCTCCATGCAACACAGTCAGTGGTGGCTGCTCAAGATGCAATGTCAATGCCTGTATCATCATTCATGTCCCACTAACACACATCTGTGTACCATAGTAGAGGCCAACTCTGAGAAGTCCTTTGGTATTCTCCATCGCGCATCCTTCTAATGTGTCTTATCCATCTAAGACCACACACACACACATGTGAGCCATGTCAGAGCTTGAGGCAGGAATAGAAACATATCTGGAAGCACTACTATATTTGTTGTCATTGTGACTGCATACGTCCGCCTCGTCTTTACAAAAGTAATCCAACAGTCACAAGAACATTTGTAAGTGAATATAGGATGTCTAGTTTGTATTTGTTTGCTTCTCTGCAGGGTTCACAACTATTTGTTACATTTAAGCACCCAGCTGCAGTTATGATCTTGTTGAGGTTTTTGTCAGCTGACTCAAGTCATGATTAAGATGCATACCCAACAGTCAGGGATATTAATTACATATGGCAGTCGTGAAAATGATCAAAACTTCAAGTGTGATTTATTTTATATTTATTTCTTTTACGTTGGCTTGTAAAGTTTATATTGCACCAATGGTGAATAAAAGGGTGAAAGAAGAAGAAAAGGTCAAGCTGCACCACTTAAGGTGATATGCAGTATTTTTAGATTTAACATTAAACTTTTTCAGACTGCAACCAAACTCTGACAGGAAGTGCAGGTTCTCTAATGACTTCCAATTACCCAGCATTCTATGAAAGCAATTCCTATTGTACATGGACAATAACAACAAATGAAACGGATGCTATCATTGTACTCAGGCAAGTGTTAGTTTATTGTACAGGTGTAGAATGGTCTTCATGTAACATTTATCATCATCATCATGTTCTTCCACATTTACTGTCAAGCTCATGGAGAGGTATAGTTGACGTTTCCGCGCCCAGTTTGTGGCACTGGATAATGTCATTCCGTGTGATTGTGCAATTTCTTTGATATCGTCAATCCATTTTCTTCTCGGGCGTCCTCTTGCTCTCATAGAAGATCTTCGTTATGTAGAGCCAGTGGTGGTAATTAATGGTGTTGCATTAATAAGATAGCTGAACCATTTGATCTTCTGAATTTCAATATATATGGCACAAGGTGTTGATCCCACTGTCTGATAACATCATTTTTTATTTGGCCTTAGATAGTTAAATTGGCAGCTGTCAAGCATTACATTTCACAGGCGTTAATTTTGTGTAAGTGTGATTTGGATAATGTCCAAATTTGACATTGATAGCATAGGGTTGGTGTGAAAATGCTTTTTATTATGACATTTTGCAAACATAGGTATATTTGGATGTTTCAGTATGAGTGATAATTGATATATAAATGCACTTGCTTTTTGACATCTGATTTTGATTTCTGTCTATTCTGCCATCTTCTGTGATCATACTTCCTAGATATTTAAATTCTTTAACTTGTTTCACAGGTGTACAATTTATCAGTATATTTAGTGGACCATATCTGCTAACCTGCATTAGTTCAGTTTTGGTTGTGTTTATATTCATATCGGATCTGGCACATTTCCTGAGATGAATGTTGTGAATTCATTGGACTGCCAGAGTAACTGACGACTACCTGAAAGAGGCTAATGAAACTAGAACATCATATACAACAATAATAATAAGACAAACAGCTTTCTTTGGTCATGTGGTGAGAAGAGAGGCCTTGGAGAACATTGTGATGACTGGAAAGATCAAGGAGAAGAGAGGCAGACCAAGAGCAATGCTGCTGTATGGATTGAAACGGTGGCTGGAGGAATATCATTAACAAAGTTGATTCAGATCACCAAAGAGTGAGATCTGTTGAGTGACATGAATGCCGATGCCAGCTGGTAAGGCACTTGATTATGATCTGGTGCATTTTGCACTCAGCTTATTTATATGTTTTTGCAGTATGCCCTCGTTGCTGTAAAACAGACACTGATCGTCTGCAAATAAAAGCTATTTTATTGTGGGTGGATCTGCTGTTTCATCAAAAGTAAAGTTCAAGAGAGTTGGAAGACTAATGTTGAGTTTATTCCATGGTTATTTAATAGATCACAGTTGTTTCACACACACATATATATATAACATAAGATAACTTTAGTTGAGTTTATTCCATGGTTATTTAATAGATCACAGTTGTTCCACACACATACATATACATAACATAAGATAACTTTAGTTGAGTTTATTCCATGGTTATTTAATAGATCACAGTTGTTCCACACACACATATATATATATAACATAAGATAACTTTAGTTGAGTTTATTCCATGGTTATTTAATAGATCACAATTTGTTCCACACACACACATATATATAACATAAGATAACTTTAGTTGAGTTTATTCCATGGTTATTTAATAGATCACAATTTGTTCCACACACATATAATAGAAGATAAGTTTAGTTGAGTTTATTCCATGGTTATTTAATAAACCATAATTTCTTCCACACATTTATAATGGTACAGACACAGGGCTTGCATAATCAAACATGTCTAGTGGCATCTTACACAAATGAAAAGGAGTTGATGGCTGTAAAGCTGTGAGAATGCAGCGAGTAATAGGAAAAGCAAGACACACTTTGCTGTATATTTTGTTGTTAATGAAATCGAGTCAACATTGTTTGAATATATCTGGTAGGTCATGTGTTAGAACCCCCAAGCTGGAATTATTAAAAATTGTGATTGGTCTATCAACAATATGGGGCTAGTCCCATGTACCCAATATGTTTGAAGGCATGGAAAAGGGCCCTGTACTCTATATTGAATAGGTATTGTGATAGAATGCAGCCCTGTCTTACTCCCCTTTGCACCTCAAACCAGTTTGATATTTCAATAACCACTTCTTGTTGTTCCTGATACAGTGTTTTGGTAACAATAGTGTTTCAGTGATGGTAGTCTTTCAGTGACAATAGTGTTTCAGTGATGATAATGTTTCAGTGACAATAGTGTTTCAGTGATGATAGTGTTTCAGTGATGATAGTCTTTCAATGACAATAGTGTTTCAGTGATGATAGTGTTTCAGTGATGATAGTCTTTCAGTGACAATAGTATTTCAGTGATGATAGTGTTTTGGTGATGATTGTTTCTGTGATTGTGTTCGGTGATGATCGAGTTTTGGTGACAATACTGTTTCAGTGAGGTGGCTGAAATGGCTGGAAACTCCATGTCTTTCATGATGCTCCACAATTTCTGGTGGTGAACACAAAGGCCACGTGTCAAACATGTGGATTCTACTCGCACTTTCTGCATAATTTTTAAAGATGGTTCTCATATTGAAGATATTGTCGCCGGTACCTCTTCGTTGTCTAAACTTGCCTGTGCTCCTGACATCTTCAGTAGATTTATTAAATCCTTACATCATCATCAATTTCTTTCTACATCATACCTATATTTATAATGCCACACTATTATGATCAAAAATTTTTTTTACTTCTATATCTCTACCTTAATGTGCCACACATCTCAGTGCTGACTGCTAGATATTGCATGCACATACACATATACATACACATACAAAATACATACACATGGACTTCTGTTGCTAAATTAGAAGATCTCTTGATGAATGTCTACAATGGATGATAATCTGCAATATACAAATTTAGAATGTGAAAGTACCCGGGAAGGCTAACCCGGTCAACAAACACCCGCAGAAGTCAATTGTGTTGGCCTAACGGCGCAAGAATGCAGCTCTGCTGTAAACAGGCACAACACAATCACGTCTAAAAACACTCTCCCGATGAATGCAGAAGAAGAATGTGAAAGTTACATAGAAGCTTCTGCCTTTCAGGAGATAAAACAAATCTATTGTACGAATCAATGCCAAAGTGATCGGTTGTACAATTGCTGATTCATTGACTTTGGGAGCATCTGTAAAGGAAGTGCTGGCATGCGTTAAACAAGTATTAATTTTAGCTCCCGGATTTACTGAAATATACTGGCACCTGGCCATCTTAACAGTTGATAGTTTTTTACATTGTGCTTTAAAAAGATGGCATAACCTCTCCATGGCACAAAGTCTGGGCTGAATTGTAGAGACCATGTGTTGCCCATGATCCCTCTCTCGGCCTGCCTAGTTTACTCCAATGGAAAGATAACACTAATACATCTAGAACAAGACAAGCTGCAGAAGTGTCTGGATCAGCAAAGCAATGCTCTGTCCACCTGTCAGAGCTTCCATTGTAGACCAGAACCTGACCAAACTGACTGCACGAGTTATAAAAAAAAGACAATGGATCTTACACTGCAGGAATTTATAATTGATCAAGGTGGAGAGCAGCATGGATTCATGAGGGGAAACTCCCGTGTGTCAACAGTCAGCATGGCAAGGATGATCAGCATACATACACTTGTCTGTATGCAAGGATGATAGTTCTGCAACACGCTAGATAATTCATCAAGCACAAACATTTAAGACATTTGTTGTGTACAAATAATTTTTTATCAAAAGTTTTATGTTTCCTGTAAGGTAGAACTACCTTGTAGGTTTAGAAGTGTAACCATTTCCAGTAATTCAAATCACAATAAATATCTTCAGACTAAACGACTATGATGTGGAAGGCTGCCCTCATGACTACTTACAAATCTATGATGGTCCTAACAGTCAAGCCCCACTCCTTCGCCAGATTTGTGACAACTGGCAGCTGCCTCTAAAGTCAACAGGAGATTCTTTGCACGTTGTTTTTAAGTCTGATTACTCTATAAACAGACGAGGTTTTCATGGAACATATGTATCTGAGTGTAAGTAAGAGTTTAAAGAAGCAGTATATCTCTCTGTCTGGTAGTCTGTCTGTATGTCTTGTCAAACGACTACATGTAAAACAACAATATATCTCTGTCTGGGAGTATCTTGTTCGGATTCATGTAGTGTCTCCAGCCAGTCTTCTCACACCAGTGACAGATTTCATTCATGTAGTGTCTCCAGCCAGTCTTCTCACACCAGTGACAGATTTCATTCATGTAGTGTCTCCAGCCAGTCTTCTCACTCCAGTGTCAGATTTCATTCATGTAGTGTCTCCAGCCAGTCTTCTCACTCCAGTGACAGATTTCATTCATGTAGTGTCTCCAGCCAGTCTTCTCACTCCAGTGTCAGATTTCATTCATGTAGTGTCTCCAGCCAGTCTTCTCACACCAGTGACAGATTTCATTCATGTAGTGTCTCCAGCCAGTCTTCTCACTCCAGTGACAGATTTCATTCATGTAGTGTCTCCAGCCAGTCTTCTCACTCCAGTGACAGATTTCATTCATGTAGTGTCTCCAGCTAGTCTTCTCACTCCAGTGACAGATTTCATTCATGTAGTGTCTCCAGCCAGTCTTCTCGTACCAGTGACAGATTTATTTCATGTAGTGTCTCCAGCCAGTCTTCTCACACCAGTGACAGATTTCATTCATGTAGTGTCTCCAGCCAGTCTTCTCACTCCAGTGACAGATTTCATTCATGTAGTGTCTCCAGCCAGTCTTCTCGTACCAGTGACAGATTTATTTCATGTAGTGTCTCCAGCCAGTCTTCTCACACCAGTGACAGATTTCATTCATGTAGTGTCTCCAGCCAGTCTTCTCACTCCAGTGACAGATTTCATTCATGTAGTGTCTCCGGCCAGTCTTCTCACTCCAGTGACAGATTTCATTCATGTAGTGTCTCCGGCCAGTCTTCTCACACCGGTGACAGATTTATTTCATGTAGTGTCTCCAGCCAGTCTTCTCGCACCAGTGACAGATTTAATTCATGTAGTGTCTCCAGCCAGTCTTCTCGCACCAGTGACAGATTTCATTCATGTAGTGTCTCTAGCCAGTCTTCTCACTCCAGTGTCAGATTTCATTCATGTAGTGTCTCCAGCCAGTCTTTTACACCAGTGACAGATTTCATTCATGTAGTGTCTCCAGACAGTCTTCTCACTCCAGTGACAGATTTCATTCATGTAGTGTCTCCAGCCAGTCTTCTCGCACCAGTGACAGATTTCATTCATGTAGTGTCTCCAGCCAGTCTTCTCGCACCAGTGACAGATTTCATTCATGTAGTGTCTCCAGCCAGTCTTCTCGCACCAGTGACAGATTTCATTCATGTAGTGTCTCCAGCCAGTCTTCTCGCACCAGTGACAGATTTCATTCATGTAGTGTCTCCAGCCAGTCTTCTCGCACCAGTGACAGATTTCATTCATGTAGTGTCTCCAGCCAGTCTTCTCACTCCAGTGTCAGATTTCATTCATGTAGTGTCTCCAGCCAGTCTTCTCACTCCAGTGTCAGATTTCATTCATGTAGTGTCTCCAGCCAGTCTTCTCACTCCAGTGTCAGATTTCATTCATGTAGTGTCTCCAGCCAGTCTTCTCACTCCAGTGTCAGATTTCATTCATGTAGTGTCTCCAGCTAGTCTTCTCACTCCAGTGTCAGATTTCATTCATGTAGTGTCTCCAGCCAGTCTTCGCACTCCAGTGTCAGATTTCATTCATGTAGTGTCTCCAGCCAGTCTTCGCACTCCAGTGTCAGATTTCATTCATGTAGTGTCTCCAGCCAGTCTTCTCACTCCAGTGTCAGATTTCATTCATGTAGTGTCTCCAGCCAGTCTTCTCACTCCAGTGTCAGATTTCATTCATGTAGTGTCTCCAGCCAGTCTTCTCGCTCCAGTGTCAGATTTCATTCATGTAGTGTCTCCAGCCAGTCTTCTCGCACCAGTGACAGATTTCATCCAGCCGGCTCTTTGGCGAAGGAGTTACCGTCACAATTTATAATCCATCATATCACGTTCGAAACCCAGCTGTAGGTGATTTAGAAGAAGACCACCATACGCTGGTTTCATACAGATATAAGTGCTGGTCATTCAGAAAGCAATGGCAAACTACTGAACATAAACTTGTCATGAAATCACAAACAGCGAAAACATGCTGGGGTTGACTGTGACATCCTGTAAAGGACATGCAACTAATTTTAGTGTCTCCAGTATTGCTCTGTTCAGTTCTTGTCTGAGCCAGTCCTATAAATGACTTCATCAGCATATATTAGAATGTGTCCTGGTCCTGTGGACTGACTTTGTCCTAATCCTGCTCTGTATATATTAACACTGTGGAGATCCCTGTGGCACACTGGGCGTATGTGGATGGGTTTGGATGTGTGTGTTTCCTGATGAAATGCAAATGATTTATCCATCAAGGCTGTTCAACCCAGTTCACATGCCAGGGGTTACTCTATTCTGCTATACTTCTCACTAACTTGGTGTAGTCCACACTGTTGTTGTCTTCTCTGGGTCGGTTGTTGAATATTTTTGGCCATTCCTACTCTCCTTGAGATTTCTGTTTCAATTCTACCTGTTAGTGTGTGTCCAAGATGTGAGATACTTATTACTTCCTGTACCGTCATGGTCAATGTTGGCTTTTCATTTGAATTGCTAATTAACATAGTTGTAGCATTATGAATATTATTGTTAACCCATGTTTATCTTTACCGTAGGTGTCCAACAAAATTAAGTAGAGATATTAGCATGAGGCAAATACATTTAGGTAGATAACTTAGTGTAAGAAATGTAAATTTTGTTGTTCATATCTAACCACAGTTCTGGTACATTTAGGTAAATTAGTGTAAGAAATGTAAATGTTCTTTATACCTAACAGCTGTTAGTTCTGGTACATTTAGGTAGATTAGTTAGTGTAAGAAATGTAAATGTTATTTACATCTAACAACTGGTTCTTCTGGTACATTTAGAAAGATTAGTTAGTGTAAGAAATGTAAATGTAGTTTAAATATTGAGCACAACCCACTACTGACAACGCTTATCATATTCTGGTGTGAACCTAAGGCCTATCCATGTCAATATGGAAGCACTATACTCGAGTTTCGCTCTCGTTTGAGCTCGTCAGTAGTGCATATCCCTGACCGGATCCGGAAACAAGCCCCGGATCACTGGCGTGTGAAGCGGGTGTGTAACCACGCGGCACATGCTGGACACGCCAAATGCTATGCTCAAGATTGCCCAATCGCCGCGACTGACGTCCGTCAATCGATGTGGACCCGAATGATCAGGACTTCTCACTGGCAAGAAACACCAGGCCTCCTAAAATCCAGTGAGCAATAATGGGTTGTGCTCAATATTTAAATTTCAAATCCCGAAACAACCAAATAGTAAATGTAGTTGTTTATATCTAACAACTGTTTGTTGTGGTACGTTTAGATAGATTAGTTAGTGTAAGAAATGTAAATGTTGTTTATATCTAACAACTGGTTTTTCTGGTACATTTAGGTAGATAAGTTAGTGTAAGAAATGTAAATGTTGTTTGCATCTAACAACTGTTTGTTCTGGTACATTTAGATAGATTAGTTAGTGTAAGAAATGTAAATTTAGTTGTTTATATCTAACAACTGTTTGTTCAGGTACATTTAGGTAGATTAGTTAGTGTAAGAACTGTAAATGTTGTTTATATCTAATTACTGTTTCTGGTACATTTAGGTAGATATGTTACTGTAAGAAATGTAAATGTTGTTTACTTCTAATAACTGTTTGTTCTGGTGCATTTAGGTAGATTAGTTAGTGTGAGAAATGTAAATGTAGTTGTTTACATCAAACAACTGTTTCTGGTACATTTAGATAGATTAGTTAGTGTAAGAAATGTAAATGTTGTTTATATCTAACAACTGTTTGTTCTGGTAAATTTAGGTAGATAAGTTAGTGTCAGAAATGTAGATGTTGTTTATATCTAATAACTGTTCTGGTAAATTTAGGTAGATAAGTTAGTGTCAGAAATGTAGATGTTGTTTATATCTAACAACTGTTTGTTCTGGACTGCCATCATATACTTTCAGTGCCATGCAGACAGCAGAACTGCTCTTACGCTTGTAGCGTTGCTTCATCTAACCCCTGGACAGAGGTGTGTCTGTGCCCCGAGTGGCAGAAACTTTCTACAGATGGCGTCACATGTGTTGACAAGAACGGTAAATGTTTCATTTGGTACATTTTTTACACGATCACCAGAGTCGTGGATCAGCTCTGTGTTCTTGTCTTGATCATGCCATGTGGCGAAGCCATCCAGATATTTACCTCTCTGTCTTCCCCCTTGTTCTTTTCCCCTCCATCTTGCCAGCTGTCACCAAGTTTCAACATTTTATCAGTTAAATTTTATTTTATGAAATCACCAAGTTTGATCTCCATGTTAAAGGTCTGCTGTAAAGTCACTCTGGCCTGCTTCTTCTCACAGGCATGCTCTTCAAGTGTTAGAGGAGCTTGCTTGTCCCAATAATACTAATTGCTATACAGGTGACGGGTTTGCTGCTGATAAGGTCTTCTAAATTATGCAGGACAAAGGATACTAGGGTAAGTTCCCCTCTTAGTCAATCAAACAGTTGCCATCTCCATAATGAAGATTGGCTGCATGTTTCCGATAGATACTAGAGTAAGTTCCCCTTTTAGTCAATCAAAGTTGCCACCTCCATAATGAAGATTGGCTGCATATGTTTCCAACTCTCTCTGTCTCTTGCCCTTGTTGTACATAATAGACGGCTTCTGTTTGTCCATATTTCGATATCTTCCCACTTTCTTTCAACTCTTGCCCTTGTACACAATGGACTGCTTCTGTTTGTCCATATCTTGATATCTTCCCACTTGTCTATCTCTTGCTCACCTACCTTCATTTCTCGCCCTTGTTTTACACAATGGACAGCTTCTGTTTGTCCAAATCTCAATATCTTCCCACTTGTCTACCTCTTGCTCGCCTACCGTCAATTCTTGCTCTTGTTATACACAATGGATGACATCTGTTTGTCCAAATCTCGATATCTTCCCACTTGTCAACCTCTTGCTCACCTGCTGTCAAAGACTGCCTCATGATAGAACACCACCAGGACGTGGGGTCAACCTCAGATAGAGTGGAGAGAACAGGATGCCCGGGATCGGGGCAGGATGGATGATAGAAAGAGGGGGACTGTTGACTAGTCCTCACACGGAGGCGTTGACCAGATAGTTAGCACTACTGGTCACGACAGAGTCACGCCTGCGTGATCGCTACGATCGCCACTCAAGCCAAAGCCAGCTAATAGAAGCGTGCTAACTGATTTAGCACGCAAAGGGCCGAAGGGCGTATGAAGGTCCTTCCGCGAGGCGTGTAGCGACGCGAGTGAAGCAAGTCAGACTGGGGACTGACTCTGTAGTGTTCACATCGTGTAGAATAGATTTGTTTTCATATAGCCTAGTAGATAGAGAATAGCTATAGGGGTTAGGAAAACTATTGATAGAGAATATTGTGACTTTATGTGTGATTAGATAGCGACTGTTTTGCAATTGTAAAGAGCCAACGGCAATAAAATGTACCATTTCATTCCTCGCACACGACTGCAAGTTTCTTGTATGGTGTGGGAGAAGTAATCCGATGATGCCTGAAACATGAGTTGTTGACAGGCAATAGGATTAAATGTGGTGTCAGAAGTGCTGCTTGAACCTGAGTTCAAGCTATATACACTTACCCACGGCTCTAGACTAGGTTTACGGATAGGAGATTACAAAGATTAAATTGTTTAATTTGTGTCAGTACGATGACGTGTGCGGACTAGATCGAGTTGCCGGCAGAAGTGTGCCTATCGTGATAAAATAATGTTTATTTGTGCTTATTAGAATGTTATATATTTAAATAATGTTTTTCAAAGTTGTAAGTATGCATATTATGTTCTTCTTTCATTTATTTATGTAATTATTTATTTGTTTTTGAATAATCGTCAAAAATGATTCATGGCGGAGCAATACAAAGGTCAGCGACAGTATTGATTTTTGCAAGCTAAAAATAGCGCTGCGCCTGTGACGCGGCACGATTGACGAACAGTTGGGCCTCGCCATTTGCAATCAGCATTTCAGTGTTTACATACTGGCAAGCTGCTGCCTGCCTGAATCTTTACGATATATTAACTATTATTTGTTTATCTAAGTTAGAGAATGAATATATTTATTTATTTACACATTATTATTATATTTATATTTATTTAAAAGCAGTTATTGAATTTTTTTTTCGTACTTTTCTATTTGTTTACCGTCAGGAGGGCACTACTTTCGGCTATGCAAATTAGATTTGGCCTGCACCATCCTTACTTCCATAGATTAAACTAGGTTAGTAACGAAAGACATATTACGGTAGAACGAAGACAGGACAGTGACATTAAATATTAAGTAATCGATGTTCTGTTTGTTCGTAGGCATGTCAGTGTCATTGTTCCAATTTGTCAAAAATCTATTTTCGTTTACGAGTTGTTAATTGTTGCTGCTCTGTAAAACAGGGCGAACAACAGCTGAGTGATAACGTGAGTGTGTGCCGATGTGCCAAACAAGGTGACCTGAGTAAAAAACTCGTGTGTATTCCGGGGTGCCAAAGAACGGGACCGGTGTTGCTGACGTGTTGTTCCTTGTTCTGGGGAACATTAAGTTGAGTAAAACCTACATTTTTGGCATGCATTGTGATTAATAGTGCATCTCTTTTTCAGCGTGTATTGTATGAACAGACTTTGTGCTCTAATTTTTTGGAGAATACGATTTTCCAGATTGTAAACAAAGAGTACATTTGTAGTGCTCAGATATTAAATAACATAGCATATCAAAGAATAATAACCAATTGAAGTAGTCAGTTCAGGTCAACGCGAACTTATTACCCAACAACATGGCTACTCTAGCTGACTTCATTAAAGCTGGCAAAGAATTGCAATACACAGGTAAAGAGCTAGAACAATATGCCGATAAGAAATTTAAAGAAGCAAAAGATGCTGAGAGAACTGAACGGGAACGAAAAGAAAATGCAGAAAGAGATGAACGCGCACTAGAAAGACAACATCAATTAGAATTAAAACAGAGGCAATTAGAACATGATAAGGAAATTAAACAGAAAGAACTAGAATTAAAACAGAAGACATTAGATCAAGAGAAAGAATTAAAGCAAAAAGAGATAGATGAAATGGCAAGAGTTAAGGAAAAACAAATACAAGTAGAATCAGAGACACAATTAAAGATGAAAGAGATGGATGTAGACTCACACGCAGAGATCTCTGCCACTAAACTTAAAAGTCAACAAGAAGAAAATAAGTTCAACAAATACAAAAATATTATCAAAGCATATTGTAAAGAGGATTCAATATCTGCCTGGACAGAAAATGTCGAGTATCAGTTTAAATATCACCAAGTTCCTTTAGAGATGTGGGCTATGATTTATATGAAGAACCTAAGTGGTGAGCCCCTTAAAGTAATAGAATCTATACCAACCGATCTTAGATCTGACTACCAATACATCCGTGATAGGATTATGCAACACTTTTTACTTGATGCCCCTGGGTATCAGGTTCAGTTCTCAACTTTAAAACCTAAACCTACTGAGACTTTCATTGACTACGTCTCAAATGTTCAAAGTGTACTAAATAGGTGGCTTAAAGCAGCTAACATAGGAAAAGACTTTGATAAATTAAAAAACTTAATAACTATGGATAAAGTAATATCCACGATACCATCCTCTTTTGCTAAATTTTTGCAGCAGTCAGACATTGAAACCATAGAACAGTTTGAAAAGAAAGGGTCAGCATATTTTTCTTCAAACAGAAATATTTTTAAAACTTCAAATGACTCTGAAATAGTTTCCTTTGTAAAAGATCAATCTAAAAACTATCAGGGCAATAGGAAACCTTATAATAAATTTGACAAGAAAGATAGAAAAGTTTCAAAATGTATCCACTGTCAACTTTTACATGACACTTATTCAATGTGTGACAAATCGCCGAGTTATCCGGCACATCTTGAAAATGTTATTAAGAAGCAACAGAACAAAAGATCTGCATACCGGCGGGCCATTAAATGTTTTTTTTGTTCCAGCTACGGCCATTATTCAAATAAGTGCCTTGGCCGCCAACGTATGAAAGCCAACAATGCTATTTTACTTGATACTTCTTCTGATAGTGGTAGTGAGACTGAGTGTGAGAATGAAAATGAATTACCTGTTAACCAAACGGAAGAGGTGTGTTGTGTAAACGATATGTTGAGTTTTGACAGTTGTGAGCGATGTCACCAGTTTCATGCAGACGGAAAATTAGAATGTGGGCATTTTGTAACATCCTCCTTAGAGAATGCAAACGCAGCTATAGCCTCCAGAGGCAATCTATTGTTTCACTCTGCGGTGGTCAATGAGAAGCCATGCCGATGTTTGCTAGACAGTGGGAGCTCTATTATTGGTGTGAAAAAGGAACTTGTTAATCCAAAGGATTATACTGGTGACTCTGTAAGATGCCGTACTTTTTCTGGTAATATAGAAACCTATCCTCTGGCAAGAGCCCGTATAAACACCCTGTTCCTTGTGGGTACCTTTACTTGTGCAATACTAGACAACCCTTGTGCTGAGTTAATTCTTGGGTGTCTACCCCAGCTAAAGCACTGTACAGATGAAGAAATATCTGTCTGGGAGAAGAAGAATGGTTTCACTCCAGTAAACAGTGAAGATATCCTCGGACATCACAGTCCTAACAAAGGTACTAGACCTGTAACACTTGAAACTGGTCAATACATAATGGTGCTACTACCAGACAAGCATAATAACAGGTTAACTTCATGGCAAGGGCCTTTCAAAGTGATACAACAACTTTCAGATGTTGACTATGAAATATCAATAAACGGAAACTTAAAGATATTCCATGTCAACATGTTGAAACCTTACTACTCACGACAAGAGACAGAAGTACAGACAGACGAACACAGTGCACTCACACCAAGTGATCAGACGACAGACATACACAACGCAACTACACTAGTAGCGAGACTGGCATATCCGACGAGCATACACGTAGCGAGAATACAGAATACACACTTAGCACCACCACCGTACTGAATCAGGTAGACGACGACGGAATGGAACTACCAGTTCCTATTGTAGACAAGACTGCTACATTAGATAGCATACATATAGAACAAGGACTAACAGACAGTCAATGACGACAATTAGTAGAATTAGTGACGGAATACAAAGACATATTCTCTGACATTCCAGGTAGGACGGACAGAATCGAACACTCCATTCTTCTTACGGACTCTAAGCCTATTAAATGCAGGCCGTACTCAATCCCACTAAGCTATAGGGAAAATCTAAATAAAGAAATTCTGAATTTAGAGGCTAGTGGGATCATCCAGAAATCCACCTCGGAGTACTCTTTTCCAATTGTTCTAGTTAAGAAGAAAGATTCTACAATTCGTTTGTGCGTGGACTATCGAAAGCTCAACAACGTCACCAAGATTGACGCAGAGCCAATTCCTTCCTGCGAAGATCTTATTCTTGACATGTCCACCTCCAAAATCTTTTCTAAATTAGATCTCACTAAGGGATATTGGCAAGTCCCTATGAAGTCTCAATCCATCCATCTTACTGCTTTCTCAACACCTTTAGGACTATACGAGTGGCGTTTTCTTCCTTTCGGACTTCGTAACGCTCCTGCCACTTTCGTACGCTTAACTAGAGATCTACTTCATGGAGTGACGAATACAGTGACCTATATAGATGATATATGTGTCCATACTGATGACTGGACAACACACTTACTGAAACTGAGACATGTCTTTAATAGGTTGCGACTCTTCGGGCTCACTGTCAAACCGAGCAAAGTCGAATTGGGCCTAAAAGAAATTGAGTTTTTGGGTCATGTCATTTCTCAAGGTCAACTAAAGACTGACCAGAAAATTATTACCAAAATTATGAATCTGACCATGCCTACCACCAAGAAACAGGTCAGAAGCCTTTTGGGGCTAGTGAATTACTATAGTAAATTTATTCCAAATTTAGCGGAGATTACAAGTGTATTTTCCAATGTCTTAAAAGCTTCTGTAAAATTGGATGTTAAAGATGCATTATTAATTTCTGCATTGTCAAAATTGAAAATTTTGTTTAGTAATGTTCCAATCCTCCGCTTGCCTAATCCGAGGCTCGTTTATTATCTTAGGACAGATGCCAGCAGGATCTCCATCGCTGCAGTACTAGGCCAATTTTATGAGGGCATCTTCCATCCGATTTGCTACGTGAGCCGTAAGATCACACCCACCGAGTCCAGATATTCCATATCCGAGTTGGAAGCCCTAAGCGTCATCTATGCGGTGAGAAAGCTACATCGATTTCTATACGGTGTGCACTTCATTGTCCAGACTGACAACTCCCCAATAACGGTCATGCAGAGCGGTGTACATCGAAATGACCGAATATACAGGTGGTCGCTAATACTGCAAAATTACACCTTTAGTATAGAACATATTAAGGGGAAAGATAACATCTTGGCTGATACCCTTAGTCGACCATCTGATGTAGCAATACCAGAAATTTCCACATAAGAGTATACTGTAATATATGTTATTTTAGTACAGTCAAATATTCTATGTGAAATATGTTAGAAATACATGAATATTGTGTGCTGAACTAAGTACCAAAAACATTGACCTGCTATGTGTCTGTAGACATCAAAAGTAAGAACTTTACTCTGGGAACAAATATATCACTTTGTGAACTAGGACAGCTTATTACGTGCTAAGCTCCAAATATGTTCCAGTGAAGTAATTGTGTTAAACAGAGAAAAACAGTGTCAGATGATTAGATACATACAGACACGAGAACAGTGGTCTACAAACGAACTCTTCAGGTGCAATACCCATAGAATAAATATGACTGTGTAATGGATTTCAAATACCCAGAACAATTGTATAGATATTATGCCAATGAAAGTATGTTTCTGAACATTAATGGCAACGACTAATCTGAGGTATTTAAAGGCCATGTATATATAAACTTAATGTGATATGTATCATAAGGTTTTAATATAGTGATAAAATATAGATAGATTATGTCATTTTAATCTATAGTTAGATTTAGATAATATAATACTTTTTCATTTTACTTTAGATAGATTTACATATTTATTTACCTTTAAAAGTAGATTAGGATAGTAATTTAAACATGACAACTAATTATAAGAAGTTTATATATGAATAGTATCATTTAGTTTATTATATTTCACTTTGTTTCATTTCATTTGATTTCATTCCATCTTAACCAATCCATGTAACAAACGTTATCATTTAGTAGCATGAGTAGGTTACACCATAATAGAATAGAAATATTATACACTTAAAGATACATCATTTTCACCATATAGAATAAGAATATCAATCATATAGTTTGTCTCATTTAAAAACATTAGTTAGAATATGTTATATTTCACATCACCCATTTTAGAAAGGGACGTAACTTATTACATTTCACATCACCCATTTCACAAAGGGACATAACTCATCTCACATCAATTTCATTTCACATAGGTAAATTACATCTCTTAAATTAGATAAATATTAGGAGTAATGTAAGCTTATTTTAGGATTAATATGACAGATACATTAACACATTAAATGTATATTTATAGAACTAGTATTAGTATGTCATTATTTAGAATAATATTTCAGTAGAATAGAGTGGTTAATAACACCAGGGTACAAACCATCAACCCGTTTTTCTTACATGTAAATATGTTGTAAATAACTTGACGTGTGCAATGGTTGATGCACAGTCATTAGGCTCAACTCTGTCAAACTGAGCCAAACTTGTACAGTGTCACTCCAAGGTTTTTAAATAACTATGAGAGTGAAAGTTATGTGACAGAAATGAAGGTAAAAGATGTGTGACAAAGGTGAGGGTGAAAGATGTGTGACAGAAATGAGGGTAAAAGATGTGTGACAAAGGTGAGGATGAAAGAAGTGTGACAAAAATGAGGATGAAAGATGTGTGCCAATAGTGAGAGTAAAAGAAGTGTGACATAAAGGAAGGTGAAAGATGTGTGACAGAAGTGTGAAAGTGATAGCAACTGTAAAATGTACAGGAAAGAGTGAGAACAGTCAGCGGATTTTTTTTTGCCGCTAAACAAGACTTTTTATTTTTATTGCCGTCAAATGTTGGTTTCAATGTTGGAAATGTGTTGTAATGAATGTATTTTGTGTAATTTGAGTTTAGAATCTTAGTGAAAGTATTTTGAGTCTCATAAGACAGAAACGTAGTCACATATTTGTATTATACACATGTTTGTGACCACAGTTAAATGAATTATGGCACTTGAAAAACTAACTTACATACACATGATAGTTAGATACACATGTTAGAGGGTAGATTATACTTTTAATTACATCCAAACACACAAACAACCAGAAAAACAAACATATAAATTGCATACACTTTTATTAGATCAAAGGGAGATAACTCCGGGTCAGGGGACATAATAGACAACGAAACACTAACTTAACAGTGAAATGTGACTTTACACGCGGAAGCGAGATAGGTAAAGCCTGTCGCTCACAGCTTGTGTAATGGTTGTTTAATATTATATGGGGGACATGAAGCAATTCATGTGTTGACCTTCAGAAAGTCAACTTTGTATGGGTAGTGAGTTAATTTACTATTTGAGGGCAGGTCTTATAAGACAACGGTCCGGTTCAGACATACCTCTAATTAATATAATATTGCGATTGAGAATAGGGCTCACGCCAACCAGACGCTACATTGTGACATTAGTCAGTAGGTCTATTAAATAGCCCAAAGCCAGGTTATCTACAGTCTTTGACAAAAATTAGACACACTAATTTTTTTTTAGAAACCTCTTGCGTCACAACCAATGAGTCGAAGTTGATGACGCAACACAGGAGGGGTGGGTGTGTGTCAAAGACTGCCTCATGATAGAACACCACCAGGACGTGGGGTCAACCTCAGATAGAGTGGAGAGAACAGGGTGCCCGGGATCGGGGCAGGATGGATGATAGAAAGAGGGGGACTGTTGACTAGTCCTCACACGGAGGCGTTGACCAGATAGTTAGCACTACTGGTCACGACAGAGTCACGCCTGCGTGATCGCTACGATCGCCACTCAAGCCAAAGCCAGCTAATAGAAGCGTGCTAACTGATCTAGCACGCAAAGGGCCGAAGGGCGTATGAAGGTCCTTCCGCGAGGCGTGTAGCGACGCGAGTGAAGCAAGTCAGACTGGGGACTGACTCTGTAGTGTTCACATCGTGTAGAATAGATTTGTTTTCATATAGCCTAGTAGATAGAGAATAGCTATAGGGGTTAGGAAAACTATTGATAGAGAATATTGTGACTTTATGTGTGATTAGATAGCGACTGTTTTGCAATTGTAAAGAGCCAACGGCAATAAAATGTACCATTTCATTCCTCGCACACGACTGCAAGTTTCTTGTAAGGTGTGGGAGAAGTAATCCGATGATGCCTGAAACATGAGTTGTTGACACCTGCCTTTAACTTGACTGTTTCGTCCAGTGTCGTTTATACAAGAGTGCAGTTCCCATATGCAAGCCACTAGAGCATGTTGACGCTGACTTGTATTGGGTGTGCTGATGTAATGGTTAAGACAATATGCTGACAATGACATGTTAAATATTATCAGACAATGCATGTTGTTATGAAGAGATTCTAGGGAACATGAATGCTAAGATAGTATCAGAGAGTACATGTTATGGAGAGATTATGGGGAACATGAATGCTAAGATAGTATCAGGCAGTACATGTAATGGAGAGACTATGGGGAACATGAATGCTAAGATAGTATCAGAGAGTACATGTAATGGAGAGATTATGGGGAACATGAATGCTAAGATAGTATCAGGCAGTACATGTAATGGAGAGACTATGGGGAACATGAATGCTAAGATAGTATCAGAGAGTACATGTAATGGAGAGATTATGGGGAACATGAATGCTAAGATAGTATCAGGCAGTACATGTAATGGAGAGATTATGGGGAACATGAATGCTAAGATAGTATCAGGCAGTACATGTAATGGAGAGATTATGGGGAACATGAATGCTAAGATAGTATCAGAGAGTACATGTAATGGAGAGACTATGGGGAACATGAATGCTAAGATAGTATCAAACAGTACATGTAATGGAGAGATTATGGGGAACATGAATGCTAAGATAGTATCAGGCAGTACATGTAATGGAGAGATTATGGGGAACATGAATGCTAAGATAGTATCAGGCAGTACATGTAATGGAGAGACTATGGGGAACATGAATGCTAAGATAGTATCAGGCAGTACATGTAATGGAGAGACTATGGGGAACATGAATGCTAAGATAGTATCAGGCAGTACATGTAATGGAGAGACTATGGGGAACATGAATGCTAAGATAGTATCAGACAGTACATGTAATGGAGAGACTATGGGGAACATGAATGCTAAGATAGTATCAGACAGTACATGTAATGGAGAGACTATGGGGAACATGAATGCTAAGATAGTATCAGACAGTACATGTAATGGAGAGATTATGGGGAACATGAATGCTAAGATAGTATCAGACAGTACATGTAATGGAGAGATTATGGGGAACATGAATGCTAAGATAGTATCAGACAGTACATGTAATGGAGAGATTATGGGGAACATGAATGCTAAGATAGTATCAGACAGTACATGTAATGGAGAGATTATGGGGAACATGAATGCTAAGATAGTATCAGACAGTACATGTAATGGAGAGATTATGGGGAACATGAATGCTAAGATAGTATCAGACAGTACATGTAATGGAGAGATTATGGGGAACATGAATGCTAAGATAGTATCAGAGAGTACATGTAATGGAGAGATTATGGGGAACATGAATGCTAAGATAGTATCAGACAGTACATGTAATGGAGAGATTATGGGGAACATGAATGCTAAGATAGTATCAGACAGTACATGTAATGGAGAGATTATGGGGAACATGAATGCTAAGATAGTATCAGACAGTACATGTAATGGAGAGATTATGGGGAACATGAATGCTAAGATAGTATCAGACAGTACATGTAATGGAGAGATTATGGGGAACATGAATGCTAAGATAGTATCAGACAGTACATGTAATGGAGAGATTATGGGGAACATGAATGCTAAGATAGTATCAGACAGTACATGTAATGGAGAGATTATGGGGAACATGAATGCTAAGATAGTATCAGACAGTACATGTAATGGAGAGATTATGGGGAACATGAATGCTAAGATAGTATCAGACAGTACATGTAATGGAGAGATTATGGGGAACATGAATGCTAAGATAGTATCAGACAGTACATGTAATGGAGAGATTATGGGGAACATGAATGCTAAGATAGTATCAGACAGTACATGTAATGGAGAGATTATGGGGAACATGAATGCTAAGATAGTATCAGACAGTACATGTAATGGAGAGATTATGGGGAACATGAATGCTAAGATAGTATCAGACAGTACATGTAATGGAGAGATTATGGGGAACATGAATGCTAAGATAGTATCAGAGAGTACATGTAATGGAGAGATTATGGGGAACATGAATGCTAAGATAGTATCAGACAGTACATGTTATGGAGAGACTATGGGGAACATGAATGCTAAGATAGTATCAGACAGTACATGTAATGGAGAGACTATGGGGAACATGAATGCTAAGATAGTATCAGACAGTACATGTAATGGAGAGATTATGGGAAACATGAATGCTAAGATAGTATCAGACAGTACATGTAATGGAGAGATTATGGGGAACATGAATGCTAAGATAGTATCAGACAGTACATGTAATGGAGAGATTATGGGGAACATGAATGCTAAGATAGTATCAGAGAGTACATGTAATGGAGAGATTATGGGGAACATGAATGCTAAGATAGTATCAGAGAGTACATGTAATGGAGAGATTATGGGGAACATGAATGCTAAGATAGTATCAGAGAGTACATGTAATGGAGAGATTATGGGGAACATGAATGCTAAGATAGTATCAGAGAGTACATGTAATGGAGAGATTATGGGGAACATGAATGCTAAGATAGTATCAGAGAGTACATGTAATGGAGAGATTATGGGGAACATGAATGCTAAGATAGTATCAGAGAGTACATGTAATGGAGAGATTATGGGGAACATGAATGCTAAGATAGTATCAGAGAGTACATGTAATGGAGAGATTATGGGGAACATGAATGCTAAGATAGTATCAGACAGTACATGTAATGGAGAGATTATGGGGAACATGAATGCTAAGATAGTATCAGACAGTACATGTAATGGAGAGATTATGGGGAACATGAATGCTAAGATAGTATCAGACAGTACATGTAATGGAGAGATTATGGGGAACATGAATGCTAAGATAGTATCAGACAGTACATGTAATGGAGAGATTATGGGGAACATGAATGCTAAGATAGTATCAGAGAGTACATGTAATGGAGAGATTATGGGGAACATGAATGCTAAGATAGTATCAGAGAGTACATGTAATGGAGAGATTATGGGGAACATGAATGCTAAGATAGTATCAGAGAGTACATGTAATGGAGAGATTATGGGGAACATGAATGCTAAGATAGTATCAGAGAGTACATGTAATGGAGAGATTATGGGGAACATGAATGCTAAGATAGTATCAGACAGTACATGTAATGGAGAGATTATGGGGAACATGAATGCTAAGATAGTATCAGACAGTACATGTAATGGAGAGATTATGGGGAACATGAATGCTAAGATAGTATCAGAGAGTACATGTAATGGAGAGATTATGGGGAACATGAATGCTAAGATAGTATCAGACAGTACATGTAATGGAGAGATTATGGGGAACATGAATGCTAAGATAGTATCAGAGAGTACATGTAATGGAGAGATTATGGGGAACATGAATGCTAAGATAGTATCAGAGAGTACATGTAATGGAGAGATTATGGGGAACATGAATGCTAAGATAGTATCAGACAGTACATGTAATGGAGAGATTATGGGGAACATGAATGCTAAGATAGTATCAGACAGTACATGTAATGGAGAGATTATGGGGAACATGAATGCTAAGATAGTATCAGACAGTACATGTAATGGAGAGATTATGGGGAACATGAATGCTAAGATAGTATCAGACAGTACATGTAATGGAGAGATTATGGGGAACATGAATGCTAAGATAGTATCAGACAGTACATGTAATGGAGAGATTATGGGGAACATGAATGCTAAGATAGTATCAGACAGTACATGTAATGGAGAGATTATGGGGAACATGAATGCTAAGATAGTATCAGAGAGTACATGTAATGGAGAGATTATGGGGAACATGAATGCTAAGATAGTATCAGACAGTACATGTAATGGAGAGATTATGGGGAACATGAATGCTAAGATAGTATCAGAGAGTACATGTAATGGAGAGATTATGGGGAACATGAATGCTAAGATAGTATCAGAGAGTACATGTAATGGAGAGATTATGGGGAACATGAATGCTAAGATAGTATCAGAGAGTACATGTAATGGAGAGATTATGGGGAACATGAATGCTAAGATAGTATCAGAGAGTACATGTAATGGAGAGATTATGGGGAACATGAATGCTAAGATAGTATCAGAGAGTACATGTAATGGAGAGATTATGGGGAACATGAATGCTAAGATAGTATCAGAGAGTACATGTAATGGAGAGATTATGGGGAACATGAATGCTAAGATAGTATCAGAGAGTACATGTAATGGAGAGATTATGGGGAACATGAATGCTAAGATAGTATCAGAGAGTACATGTAATGGAGAGATTATGGGGAACATGAATGCTAAGATAGTATCAGACAGTACATGTAATGGAGAGATTATGGGGAACATGAATGCTAAGATAGTATCAGACAGTACATGTAATGGAGAGATTATGGGGAACATGAATGCTAAGATAGTATCAGAGAGTACATGTAATGGAGAGATTATGGGGAACATGAATGCTAAGATAGTATCAGACAGTACATGTAACTGAGAGATTATGGGGAACATGAATGCTAAGATAGTATCAGAGAGTACATGTAATGGAGAGATTATGGGGAACATGAATGCTAAGATAGTATCAGACAGTACATGTAATGGAGAGATTATGGGGAACATGAATGCTAAGATAGTATCAGACAGTACATGTTATGGAGAGATTATGGGGAACATGAATGCTAAGATAGTATCAGACAGTACATGTTATGGAGAGACTATGGGGAACATGAATGCTAAGATAGTATCAGACAGTACATGTTATGGAGAGACTATGGGGAACATGAATGCTAAGATAGTATCAGACAGTACTAGTGACATGTGAGGTCTTTTCTTCCCCAGGTTGCTGTGCTGTCATCACAGAGCCAACAGGTTACATTGTCAGTGACAATTACCCAGCAAAGTATCCGTTAAACTTCACATGTAACTGGACAATACTGGGAGACCAGAACAGCGTTGTCACACTCAGGTAACTCTCTCTACAATAAGTCAAAACTTTTCTGGGAAGTGAATGTGATGATGAAAGGAGCTTGTCACACAGCCTCAACTTGCTGAGGCTGAATGAATATGAAGTTCAATGACTTGACACTCCAATGCAATGGAATTGCCTTATACCGATCTTTGCTTTAATTCCAATGAGGTTGAGTTGTCTTTGTTTGTTTTTCTTTCATTTATGCCATTAGGCGTCGTGGGGAGGGGTAATTGAAGTTCCGGCTCCTGTGACTAGCGCCTTTCTTCCCATTTCCTCCATGAATCTTGAGCAGAATTTTAGGATCAAGTAAATTCCCTACAGGTTTGCTAGACCAGTCATAGTTTCCTTACCTATTTAACCCTTGTCTGCTCTTAGCAAAACCTTATATTGGTGGTTGTTATGTTTATTCCAGTGCTGCTGATTTATATATCTATACCTATCTACTCTTGCTCAAACCTTATATGAATTTGTGTGTGTGTGTTGTAATGCTGCTATTGTCTGTGCTGTGGTAGGCTTATGATTGCGATTCACAATCCCACATACTGCATTTGAATCAATTGCAGATGTTTTGGATGCAGGCAGCCTTGGTTGATTTTTTTAAACATTGGTCGTTCAGAATGCAATGGCAAACATAAACTTGCCTGGCAAATCACAAACAGCCAAACAATTATGATCTGTTCTGTAAAGGATATGCAGCTAACTTGATGTTGCTATTGGCTGAACCTTGTGTGAAACATTTCATGGATTGTTATCTCAATGTTGCTCGGTTATCCACTCCTTGCAGAATTGTGTACGGTTGATGTCAGTTTTATTGTAATGCTGTTGAGTTGTCTGCTCTTGGCATGGATTCTTGTTGTTTTTATTCCAATCTTGCTGAGTTGTCTACCATTGGAATAATCTTGTATGGTGGGAGCTGTTTTTATTACAATCTTGCAGAGTTGTCTACCATTTGAAGAATCTTGTATTTTGGGTTGTGTTTTGTATTAAAATCTTGCTGAGTTGTCTGCCATTAGAAGAATCTTGTATTTTGGATAGTGTCTTGTTAAAATATTGCTGAGTTGTCTACCATTAGAAGAATCTTGTATTTTGGGTTGTGTTTTGTATTAAAATCTTGCCGAGTTGACTACCATTAGAAGAATCTTGTATTGTGGGTGGTGTTTTGTGTTAAAATCTTGCTGAGTTGTCTACCATTGAATGAGTATTGTATGATGGGTGCTGTTTTTATTACATTCTTGCTGAGTTGTCCACCATTAGAAGAATCTTGCATTTTGGGTGGTGTTTTGTTAAAATCTTGCCGAGTTGTCTACCATTGGAAGAATCTTGTAATTTGGGTGGTGTTTTGTATTAAAATTTTGCTGAGTTGTCTACCATTAGAAGGAAGAATCTTGTTTTGCCGCGGCGGGAGAGGGGGGGTTTGTTAATTTAAAATCCTGCTGAGTTGTCTACCATTGAAAGAATCTTGTATTGTAGGTGTTTTTATTCCACTCCTATAGAATTATCTACTTTTGAAAGAACCTTCTTTGAGCTTTTGATGTTTCTATCCCAAACTGTGGCAGCCTAGTGGTCAGTATACTTGCTTACAGCTTCTTCTTTATGTTGCTTGGAGTCAACCTGTCTGCAATTTTGTTTCCTGCTTGATCTGCACTGTCTTCTGCAGTGCTTGCAAACTTACATAAAGTTGACATCTAGCAGTAGAACTGTACTTGGTACATTGTTGTGGGATATGTTCTGCAATGTGAGATGCTTGCCCTCGTATACACATTGCTGTAGAACTGATATTTAGCTTTGTGTACGTATGACTGTTGTGTTCTGTTCTGAGTTTACAGATAGTGACTTTCCCAGTCCTATCCATAGATAAGTCATCCTGTGGTTGAACAGACGCCTTTACGAGATCCCATCAATGTTGATATCCTCCAACATTTTGATTTTTTCACTGTTTAAATTTTTCAAATGCCTTGGTATAATCTATAAAGCACAAATGGTCTTTCTGTGTTTCTATTGATCTTTTTATTAGTGTTCGTAATGTTTTGTGCAATAAGTCACTGTCCTTGAAAAGTCAGGAAAAGAGTTCTTGCATGTTACATAGAACCAGTTTTAACATACAGCTGCGAGTCCCGGCACACAGGCGAAAAAATCCCTGAAAGCCTTAGAGATGTGGTTTTATAAAAGAATGCTGAAAATTAGTTGGACAGCCAAAAAGAGCAATCAGGATGTTTTAAGGGAAGCTGAGTCACAAAGACAACTTATCACAAACATCAGAAAGGGGCAGTCCTCGTTACTTTGGCCACCTTATGAGAAGACAAACTGGAACACGTTGTGACAACCGGAAAGAGAGATAGAGGAAGACAGTGTGAAAAGATTGACAGTCTTGTGTCATGGCATGGAAGGGAATCAACACACGAATTAATCTACGATGTCAGAGATCGTAATTTGTGGAGAGGCATAATTGCCCACGCCAGCCGGCAAGGCACTGGATGATGATGATGATGATGACAATAATGATGAATGTATATTATATATTGCATTGTTTGTACCCTTTCCTTTCACAAATCCATATTGTTCTTCACTAATTTCCATTGTTGTTATCTTTCTTGTTCTTCTCATTATAATTCTGAGTAGAAACTTCGTGACATAGTTTATGAGGTTGATTATATGAAAATATTCACATTCAGTTGCTCCTGGTCTTTTTGGTAGAGCTATAAATACATATTTCAGGATATCACTAGGTTTGTATCCACTGTTGTAAATATGAAACATTTTAGTTCATAATTCTTCTCTAAATTCTCCCAGTACTTCTAATTCTTCTGTTGTGATTTCCATCTGGCCCAGCTTTTTTCCCTTTCTTCATGTTTTACAGCGTCAGTGACTTCTTCTTTTAGAATAGGTGAACTTTAAGTTACTTTCTTCTGTTAATTCTGCTTTTTCTCAGTCATACAACTCCCTTATATACTCAATCTGTTTTCAATATAGCATCTTCCTCCAATAATATCTTTCCTGATTTTTTTTTTCAAACATCCTTTATTTATGCCAAGGCATTACGGTCGCAGTTCTTAATTCATGTTTGAAACACAGCTGCAGATGATTTTGCAGCAAACCGTCTTGCGTTGTATTTTTTTTACAAAATGGTATGGGTGCCGGTCATTCATAAAGCAATGGCTATCTACTGAACATAAACTTGCCAAGAGATAAAAACAGCAAAACATGCTGGTGTTGACCATGATGTCCTGTAAAGGACATCTTATCATACCCTTGTTTGTCATTTTTACTTTTTCTTTTGTCCATCAACTTTTAATTTCTTCAGACATCCATTTTTTTCTTAGCTTTTTATTTTCTCTATGGTAATATGTTTTTGCTTGTTTGATGAAGCTAAGAAAAAATCAGGGTGATGTTATCTTCCCACTTGTATCGTTGTCTACCTCTTGCCCTCAACCTTGCCTTCCAGTATGGTTTTTTATAAGAGTATCATGTCTTTTAACGTGGCTGAAATATTTTTTTTAACAGCTTTCTTTGGTCCATGCTTCACATCCATACAAAAGTACAGGTTCTATGTAGCACTTCAACACTCTTTTTCTCGTTTCAATTGATATCTTTTTATTGGTCAACATGTTTGTTTTTTCTTGCAAAAGGCTACCTTCGCAATGGCAAGTCTTGTTCTAATTTCTTCAAGGCATCTCCCATCAGATGTTATGACTGTTCTGAGATTAGATTCACTTGTTTAAGAATATGCCAATTTACTTGTATATCACATTGTGGTATTTCCTTCTTCCCAGTGACGACCATAATCTGTGTCTTCTTACAAGTCAATTCTAACCCTTGGTGTTCCCACTGTAGTAAAGTAATAATGAGAGAGATCAAAGAGAAGCCAGGAATATTAATCGGAGATTATAATATAAACAATATACATTATGCAGAAGACACAGTATTGGTTGCTGATAATGCAACAGATCTACAACAATTGTTGAATATTGTGGTAACAGAGAGTGCAAAGAAAGGACTATTTGAATATCAAGAAAACAGGAGCAATGGTGGTATCAAAGAAAAAGGTGACACCCAAATGTGAAATAGAGATAGAAGGGAAAATTCTTAACCACATGGATAGTTTTAAATACCTTGGGGCATTTATAACATCAGAAGAAAGATTAACAACAGAGATTAAGAGCAGAATAGGGCAAGCAAAAGCTGCATTTCAGAAATTGGTATCCCATGCAATAAATCACTATCATTGATTCAGCCTGCCTGCTCTTTCATTGCCCACTATTTGTCTGTTCCCCCCCCCCCCCCACATCTAATTTTTTTATTTACTTTTGAACACAAAGTGTAGTTCATACATATGCTACTACTAATTTTAGTAGCACTGGTCTGATTTTTGCATGTGGATTAGCTTTCTTTATTACCAGTGTCTCTCGCCATCAGACAATTCCTATCTCATGATTAATATACAATGCTAGGTTTACTAACTTTCATTATTAACTAATGGCACTCTTTTCTTTCCATAGCTTTTCAGATTTTGACCTGGAGCGATCAGACAACTGTTTCTATGACTACGTGAAGGTTTACGATGGCAGCAATGAACATGCGCCATTGCTTGGCAATTTCTGTGGTGTAGAACAGCCTCCAAATATGACCTCATCAGCCAACACAATGTACATCATTTTCCACTCAGATGACAGTGTCAACCACTCTGGTTTTAAGGGAATCTATGTGGTGCATGGCTAAAGAAATTGCCAAATGAGGTAACGTTTTAGAATATCATTTACTGTGGTGAGATGTTTGGAATATCCTTTACTGTGATGAGGTTTTATAATATAGCTGATTGATTTAGCCATCTTCAGTTAGATCAACTTACACTCCAATGATGCATCATCCAGTGCCATGCCGGATGGCGTGGGCAATCATACCTTTCCACAAATTGTGATCTCCAATGGCATGGACCAATTTGTGTGTTGACTCCCTTCCATACCATGAAACAAGACTGTCAAGAGGTCTCCCATTGTCATTCTTTATCTCTTTATCCGCAAATCTTTCTGGTTGTCACATGTTCCAGTTTTTGTCTTCGCATAATGTGAAAACGATGACTGCCTCTTTCTGATGTTTGTGATCAGTTGTATTTGTGACCCAGCTTTCCTCATAATGTCCAGATTGCTCATTTTGGCTGTCCAATTAATTTTCAGAATTCTTCTATAAAGCCACATCTCCAAAGCTTCCAGGGATTTTTTCGCCCGTCCAGGATTTTCAGCTGTACGTTAAAATTGGTTCTATGTAATTTGCAAGTTCTTGTTCTAACTTTCAAGGACTGACTTATTGCACAAAACGTTTTTTCATTTGATAGAATGCAGTTTTTGCTTGTCCTATTCTGCTCTTTATCTCGGGGATGCATCTTCCATCTGATGTTATCCATGTGCCTATATATTTAAATTTCTGCACTTACCCCAAAAATTTCATTAACTTTAATTGCACATTTAGGTACAGTCTATTTCTTATCGCCATGACTTCTATTATTCAAAGTAAGTCCCATTTCTCTCCCCCCTCCCCTTTCTACAACCACGTTATCTATTATTTCCTGTAGTTCCTTCTAACTTGCTACCAGCATGGTGTCGTTGGCATTACGCTAGTTATTTATAGTTTGCCCACCAACCAGGATTCCTGACATTTTCTGTAGATCTCGTATAGAACAAATTAGGAGACATTATACACTGAAGTATTCCTACCAGGTTGTTGGTTCTTATGGCTGCAGTTTGCTGCCAATGTATGTTCTTTATTATTCGCAGATCTTTGTCACCAATGATTGCTTTACCATTTTTATTATTTCGTCATGTTTTCACATTGTCGAATGCTTTTGTGTATTCTATGAATTATAAGTACAGATCTGTTGTTCTAGTGCCTTTTCCTTCCACAAATATACTGTTCTTCACTAATTTCTGGTCTAATCTTGTTCATTCTTTTCATAATTATTCTTAGTAACAGCTTTGTCATGTGACGACTGCGATGCTCTTCGCATTCTAAAGTGCCTGGTTTCACAGGCAGAGCTATAAAGATAGATATTAATAGATCACTAGGAATGTCCCTACTAGTGTCGATTTTTGTCAGGATTTCCAAACCTCAACTTCCTCCAGTAATGTCCAGATCGGTTGCCTTTCCTTTCTTCATGCGAATGTAGTGCATCTTCAACTTCTGCAAGGATTGGTGGACCCTCACTCATTCATCATTGGCACCTTTCCGTCTTGACAGACGATAGTTTGGTACATTGTGCTTCAAAAAGGCTTAATAACTACGATCCATGGCGGTGGCGAGTGTGGCTGGTAAGGCCAATTATTGCTGCAAATGTTTGCCCACAGTAGGTGCATGTGAAAACATGGTCACTTCCACCATTTTGCACCATCTTACGTTTCTCACGCTCTGTGGACCCTCACTATTGTTTTGAATATTTACATCCGGTCTCCTATCACACAGCTTTTCCAGATATTCCGTCTCCATCTATTGACTTGTCCCATAAATATTGCGCCATTCCTTGATTCTAAACATCCAGTGTTATTTCATGTCCTCCTACCTGTTATTGTATTTATTTGTTGATACATGGAATGAAGCTTTTTCATATTTTGTCCCAATTTCAATGCATTGTTTAAGTGATACTTCTTTAGCCTCTTTACATTTGTTTTACTATTTCTTTTTATTATCTTGCTTTTTTCTTTCTACTTTCATCCATCATCTGCAAAATTTCATGTCATCCATTTCTTTTTTGCATTCCATTTTTAGGTAGAATTTCTTTTGATGACCGTTGGATTGATTCCTGCAACATGTCCCATTGTTTATCAATTGTCTGTCCCATTGTTTATCAATTGTCTGTATTATCTCCGTGGCATACCTGTTCCTTATAGTAACCACCTTTCTCTAAATTTCTTTGTCTGTTTTAAGTAATGCTAGATCTAACTTGATGATCTTTGGGGTTTGTAAGTTAACCTCATCTGTCCTATAACTGTCACATCGTCACTATTCTAGTGTATTTGCTCCTACTAAACTGCTTCTTAATCTTTTTGGAATCTAATCAATTTGATTGCAAATATCTTCCAGAGCTTTTCTCACGTATATAATTGTCAAGGATGGTGCTTGAACCGGGTGTTACCATTTGCTGTGCTAATCTTTCACCTCTCGCAACATGTCTAATTTGTTATAAAATCATCTTTAGTCTGCTGCTAGTGCAGTGCATGTTATTATGATGTTAATATTCAGAGGTTTGCCATGGAGTTTCACTAATAACTCCATTTACCCTGCAGGATGACATGAAAAGTTGGTTGGTCCTTTACCCTTTACTGTACCGCCCTGGAGTCGACCCAGTCTCATGAAATTTGGCCCCAGAAATCTGAGAATGTATTGTGATAGTGATCTATCTCATGTCATTTTCAGACTGAAAAACCATGTTTCTGTCTTCCTATTTCTCTCCCCCCCCCCCCCCCTCCCCCAATGCCTAATTAGATGTGCAGGTAAGATGGGCTTACTTGTTCACATTATTAACATAACAAAAGCAGATATTGTTGAATTATCTAGACTGCTTGTATGGTAAGTGTTCTTACGTCATTCCTTTATTTCTCAGGCCAGGACCAATTAGAGAAGCAGAGAGATCACAAGGTTTCCATGTATCTTCATCAACACTGGTGACCGAAATAATCACCTTGACATTCTTATATTATAGAGCACTTTTTTTACATGTATGTTTACATTTTTTTTAAAAATAACTTCACATGCTCATTACATTGATATCAAGATGTGGTCTGAATGTGGTAAATTGGGAAGGCAACATTCTCATTCCCTCCTCCTCCCCCACTCACCAGATTTCCTTTCCCCATCCCCATCACCATGTAAGTGTGTTTTGCAGTTAGTCCAAGTTTTCAAAGTCCAAGTCACACACCACTGTATTCAAAGTATATCATCATTGTATATCATAATCAACTTGTACATGAATCACTGTATCCAATAAAACCATGTCAATATTTCTGTACTGTCATTAAAATAATCTGTTTTAAAAAGTGTCAAATTGTTCTTGTTAGAACTTAGGCAACTGTTCTGTTGGTAAGAATGTATGGGGGGGGGGGGGGGTCAGTGTATGTTCGTGGCGTGTTTGGACTCATCTGGACACGCCAGATAACAGGAGGCAGTTTTGCTCCACCTTCATATTTTTTTTTTTTAAACATTATCCTACAGAAATAACTAGTTTCACATAAATTGCCTACGAAATCACTGGTTTTCCTAATATTATACAAATGGTTACTAGATTATGATGTTCAACATATAATATGTACCGATTATTTGATAAGTGAGACTAAACTATTTTTCATCACAACAAACATCTCAGAGAGAGAGAGAGATTACTGAATTAAAACCTCCTTTACTGTATAGTGAATCATGGAAGGTGAATAAATTAGGCAGAGCTTGGAACCAACGGGAATGACGAATACCTTAAAACTGTCAGAATAACTAACAACGACTGCCCAGAAATGGATAATTAAAGTTTAACAGATGAGACGAGAAGTTTTGAAAAACATAATGACTGGAAAGATCAGTTGGTGAGAAGGCTGTGAGGCACACCACGAGAAATGATGCTGGATGAACAGACAGTGGCAAGGTGGATTTCATCATCAGCAGAGTTGATCCACAACACCACGGACAGATTACATCTTTGTTAAAATACTTTATCCAAATGGTCCACACTGGGAAAAGTAAAATGGTAGCTTTTTTTATGTCTGCTGTTAATAAAATATAGCATGGTAACCCCAAACCCTGCAAAAGCAAGATTAAAATGAGTACTACCTAAAACCGTAGTCACTATAGCTCAGTAATTTGTATCCTCAACACCAAACCATCGTATCTTTGCTACGTGCAACCCTATGTCCTCCCCATATTACATTCATCCTTGTCAATCTTCTCCATGCACGTTTTTTAAAAATGTATTTAAAGGTCTACCTCTATTTCATACCATGGCTCCAGAAAAAGAACGTTCTGGTTTTATACTCTTCATCAGGCATTCTCAATGTTTGTCCTAAGTTATAATGCTGATCAGCCACTCAGGGAGTACGTTGCATTGCACCGGCACCTTGCCGTCTTGACAGACGATAGTTTGTTACATTGTGCTTCAAAAAGGCTTAATAACTACAACCCATGGTGGTAGCGAATGTGACTGATAAGTCCAATTCTTGCTGTAAATGTTCATCCACAGTGGATGCATGTGAACACATGGTCATTTTCACCATCACGTATCATCTTACACCTCGGTGTGTGACCTATTTGCAATCATTTCCTCCTTTGTCTTTATTCCATTTCTGATATGTGCCCCCCCCCCCCCCCCCCCCCATGCAACACGTTCAGATGCGACTTGCTCCCAATGTGCATTATCAATGCCTGTATCAATCATGTCCCGCTTACACACATCTTTGTATCGTAGTAGAGGCCGACCCTGAGATCTCTTACTCATCTGTAATTCACCAAAAAAGATGTCCTTTGGTATTCTACCATCATCCATCCTCCTAACGTGTCCTATCCATCGAAGTCTACGAAGACTGAGCATGGAACTAACCGTTACACAACCTGATCTTTCCAAAACTTCAGTATTTGAGATTTTTGTCTTGCCACTTAATACCAAGTACCGAGACCGGTTAAGACCAGGGATGGAGTTTTACCTCTACATACCACAAAGCCTGGGCTGAATAATAGAGACCATGTGTTGCCCATGCAGCATGATCCCTCTCTCGGCCTGCCTAGTTTATTCCAGAGGAAAGGTACACTAATACATCTGGAACAAGACAAGCTACAGAAGCTGCCAGATCAGCAAAGCAATGCTCTAACTGTCCGCCTGTCAGAGCTTTGATCCTAAACCAGCTGCTAACCAAGGCTTAGGGCCTGGTCTGCCCTGCCATGACTTTTTGTCTTTAGGTTGCATTTCCTCGCACCAGGATAAGGCTTGTACCTTCCCAATTGCGCTCTTCTGCCCGAAGCTGTTGGCACAATGTGGGATGTTGGGTTTGGTAAGCCCCGTCCAACATTCAGTGCTAACAGAAAACAGGTAGTGCCGTCTACTGTCATACGGTAGCTCAGTCATATCTGACTAAGACCTGACACACAGGAGTAAATTATCAATGTGTAAAATTCTTTGGTATGAATTATTTGGCATAGATCAGCAGCATTGTCTCTGGTCTTGACGGTGCAGTGTGATATCTACTGTCCTACCAACATCTATTTGTCTCTCTACCACATGCTACCTTGACCAGAATGCAAATCAAAAGGGGTGAAACCAAACAAGAGCGCTATGCTAGAAGCCAGCACAGAGCTGGTGCCCCAACTGCTATACTGAGAAAGATATTGAAGACGGGATCTGAGCACATATGGACTAAAGCAGTGGTTCTCAACCAGTGGGGACATCCCCCCCCCTATCCCCGGGGGGAATTTTAGGGTCTCCAGAGGGGGAATTAAGATTATTTCCAGATCACGTTAATATAAGAACCAATTACTTGATATTGGTTTTCCCTCCATACTTTACAGTTCTGTACTTCTTGCCCTTCTAAAATTTGTTTCATAACATAAGCAAATCATGTTTTATGCAGACATCTAGACTTGTTCCAGTATGTTATTAAATTTAGGTTTCATTTTTATGTATACTCTGTGTGTGTGTGTGTGTGTGTGTGTGGGGGGGGGGGGGGGGGATGAAATTCTGAATATATGGTAAAGGGGTGCATGGGCCAAAAAAGGTTGAGAACCACTGGACTAAATGGTTTGATGTGCAGTGAGGATGATAATCTGACAACTAGCTAACTACCACATGCCTTCCATCATTCCTAAGCAGTGTGTCTTGCTGGTAGGACTATCTTAATGTTTGTAGGACTATCTTAGTGTTGGTATGACTAACTCAGTGTTCTTGCAATTCTCTGGTGATTACAGCACCAGGCAAGGTCTCAAGTTGATCCCAACCTTGTATTTTAAAGTTCCTCTTTCATTGTTCTCATTCTGTTCATGGCTAGTGTATTTAGGCCTTAGCACAGAACAAGTTCCAATGATCACAACCAAGGTCTGCTCGGGTGAAGTTTTTGGCCTAACCAAATATTACCTGTCATCCACTGACTAGTTATGCCCTACATACCAACTGAGCTGTTTGCAGAACAAACTGGCATACTGTAAATTAAAAACGACCCATTTACATGCCTGGATGGCTTGGCCATATGACGTAATCTGGACAACAATATAGACCTAATCCAAGACTGGTCATCGTGTGAGATGGTGAAGTGTAACCGCACACACTTATCGTCATGGCACATAATTTTGGGCTGCGACAGCCCAAGTCAATTAAAAAAATCAGCCTCAAGCACTAAAAAACTATTTGCAGATCAAAAATGACTTGATAATGTTGCCATCCAATCAGCTAACAGCCGTGAGGTGAGAGGCCAGGTCACTTGGAGTCCACTGACCAGTTCATGGAGTTGTCCAGCATGTCACAGGCCTCGCAGTGCCAGGCATAACCTCGGACCTTGGGCGACTTCTTCATGGGTGGATCCAGACAGATGAGATGGTAGAACAGCATGCACTCATCACATCTGGACAAAATGAGATAGACATTTAGCGATTTCTCTCAAAATATCACACCTGGACAAAATGGGACAGACAAATAGTGATTTCTTTCACATCATCACACCTAGACAAAATGGGACAGACATGTAGTGATTTCTCTCAAAACATCACACCTGGGCAAAATGGAACAGACAAATAGTGATTTCTTTCACAACATCACACCTGGACAAAATGGAACAGATATATAGTGATTTCTCTCAAAACATCACACCTGGACAAAATGGGACAGATATATAGCGATTTCTCTCAAAACATCACACCTGAACAAAATGGGACAGACATATAGTGATTTCTCATAACACACAGAAAAGCGATTTCTCACAATACATGATACATAGAAAGTGTAGTACTATATTACTTAATGCTGTCCTTCTAGATGTAGTAACAGTGAAACAGACAGCAGTCCCGACACACCTACAGCTCGCACAGGCATACACACATAAGGCCACTGCCAGAATGCCAACACAACAGTCCACCACTAATATTACAATTCATTGTGGATGGAAGTGACAGTCACTAGAAAACCAGCAGTTGCACAAGCATTACTGCATAAAGCAACACCAGCTAGTTCAGCAACTGGCTGTCCGCAATTTTTATGAACATGCAGTTCACAACACAAACAACCGTGGACAATGTCACACCACACACTTAACTCAGTAGCTGGGTGACGGAACCATGAACTATGAGTCTAACATGAGGGAAATGAGTAAGAAAACTGTAGCCAAAAGTGAAACACTACTAGGCCTTAATGGCTCAACAGCCTATCCGTCATATTGGACCAGAACTGACCTTATCTACCTTGATCTTTTTCAGTGATGCTGTCTTCAGTCCTGAGTTATGTAAGACCTTTTATCTTCTTCCCTAGCCATGAGAGTACTCCTGTTAGTCCTTATGGCTGCATTTCAAAAGCCTTCAATTTGCCTTTACACTGTTTGCTAATTGTCCTTGCTTCTGCACCGTACAATCATGAAGAGTAGATGTACTCCTGGCAGTCCCTGCTTCTGCACCGTACAATCATGAAGAGTAGATGTACTCCTGGCAGTCCCTGCTTCTGCACCGTACAATCATGAAGAGTAGATGTACTCCTGGCAGTCCCTGCTTCTGCACCATACAATCATGAAGAGTAGATATACTCCTGGGAGTCCCTGCTCCTGCACTGTACAATCATGAAGAGTAGATGTACTCCTGGGAGTCCCTGCTCCTGCACCGTACAATCATGAAGAGTAGATGTACTCCTGGGAGTTGTTGCTTCTGCACCGTACAATCATGAAGAGTAGATGTACTCCTGGCAGCTGCAGTGGCTAACATGCTGGCCTGCCAACTCCATGGTCATGTGTATAAATCCTCCTTGAAACAATACCCAATACAATAGCATGGGAAACAAGTCCTTAACTTCTATTTGCACTTCATTTAATTCATAAATCAATCAATCAATCATGTGCCATGCCGGAAAGCGTGGGGGGCAGTCATGACTCGCCATTTCACTCGATCACCAGCATCGTGGGTAATGCTGCCTTTTTTTTTCATAATGTTCAATGAGACATTTGACTGTTATCGGGCTCAGATTGTGTGTGTGTGTGTGTGTGAGTTCGCTCACTTTCAAATCAAGCGGACTCTGTAAATGTACTACTACTTCTAGTACTCTGGACTTTATTTTAGTGTGTGGATTAGCTTTCCATGTTACCAGCATCCCTCGCCATTAGGCAAACTCACTCTGATTTCTGTACAAATGAATCAACTGTTCAGTTTAACAACAAACAAACAAATAACTATCACAGACCTTTTGCATGTCAACACTGAACTAGGGATTCAAAGTTTTACAATGACACTCACATAAGAGTATGAATACTTAAGTATAAGTTAATGACAAGCTTAAACAGAATTACAACTGACTTTATTGCAATGAGTTTTACCCCACTGGCTCTGCCTCTCTTCGTGTAAAGGCAAGAAGCCATCTGCTGAGACAATTGCACAAAATATGAACTATGTGGCTCTAGAGATGACCCTCAGGGATCAGATAATAAATCCATGACCTTAGCCATGTAAGGAATTGTCACCGAATGTGGACTCCAGAAACCTGTCACTGCCACCATTAAGTACCATAAACCTGTCACAGCCATTGTTGAGTGCATACATCTATGATTAATTTATAAAGCATTATAACCAATGCATGTCTCTGATAAGGTCAAAGAAAAAGATCATAAATGTTTACCACCAATGCTAGATAGACAAGTTTCGCCAATAGCTTAGATCAACGGTCAACACGTTCTACAAAGTAAACAATCAAATGACTAAGACAATCAATACTCCTCAAAGTACACAACCAACTGCCAACGTCACCAACACTCAATAAAGAAACAGCTGCTGCTGTGATCATCGACATTCAAGTAGCCATCTGTTAATCAACAGTCCACAAGATTAGCAACCAAGCGTTTTGATTATTATCAACACTGCACTAAGTAAACAACCAACTGTTGTGACCATCAACACTGCACTAAGTAAACAACCAACTGTTATAATCATCAACACTCCACTAAGTAAACACCCAACTGTTGTGATCAACACTCCACTAAGTAAACGGCCAACTGTTGTGATCATCACTCAACTAAGTAAACGGCCAACTGTTGTGATCATCAACACTCCACTAAGTAAACAACCAACTGTTGTGATCATCAACACTCCACTAAGTAAATGACCAACTGTTGTGACCATCAACACTCCACTAAGTAAACGGCCAACTGTTGTGACCATCAACACTCCACTAAGTAAACAACCAACTGTTGTGACCATCAACACTCCAGTAAGTAAACAACCAACTGTTGTGATCATCAACACTCCACTAAGTAAACAACCGACTGTTGTGATCAACACTCCACTAAGTAAACGGCCAACTGTTGTGATCATCACTCAACTAAGTAAACGGCCAACTGTTGTGATCATCAACACTCCACTAAGTAAACAACCAACTGTTGTGATCATCACTCAACTAAGTAAATGACAAACTTTTGTAATCATCAACACTTCACTAAGTAAATGACCAACTGTTGTAATCATCAACACTCCACTAAGTAAACAACCAACTGTTGTAATCATCAACACTCCACTAAGTAAACAACCAACTGTTGTAATCATCAACACTCCACTAAGTAAATGACCAACTGTTGTGACCATCAACACTCCACTAAGTAAACGGCCAACTGTTGTGATCATCAACACTCCACTAAGTAAACGGCCAACTGCTGTGACCATCAACACTCCACTAAGTAAACAACCAACTGTTGTGATCATCAACACTCCACTAAGTAAACAACCACCTGTTGTGATCATCAACACTCCACTAAGTAAACAACCAACTGTTGTGATCATCAACACTCCACTAAGTAAACAACCAACTGTTGTACTCATCAACACTCCACGAAGTAAACGGCCAACTGTTGTGATCATTAACACTCCACTAAGTAAACAACCAACTGTTGTAATCATCAACACTCCACTAAGTAAACAACCAACTGTTGTGATCATCAACACTCCACTAAGTAAACAACCAACTGTTGTGACCATCAACACTCCACTAAGTAAACGGCCAACTGTTGAGATCAACACTCCACTAAGTAAACGGCCAACTGTTGTTATCATCACTCAACTAAGTAAACGGCCAACTGTTGTGATCATCAACACTCCACTAAGTAAACAACCAACTGTTGTGATCATCACTCAACTAAGTAAATGACAAACTTTTGTAATCATCAACACTCCACTAAGTAAATGACCAACTGTTGTAATCATCAACACTCCACTAAGTAAACAACCAACTGTTGTAATCATCAACACTCCACTAAGTAAACAACCAACTGTTGTAATCATCAACACTCCACTAAGTAAACAACCAACTGTTGTAATCATCAACACTCCACTAAGTAAACAACCAACTGTTGTAATCATCAACACTCCACTAAGTAAACAACCAACTGTTGTGATCATCACTCAACTAAGTAAATGACTAACTTTTGTAATCATCAACACTCCACTAAATAAATTACCAACTTTTGTGACCATCAACACTCCACTAAGTAAATGACCAACTTTTGTAATCATCAACACTCCACTAAGTAAACAACCAACAGCTAAGATCACCAACCCTTTTATTTATATCTAAGGTGCCACTTTCACTGCCCCCTATCTTCAACAAAACAAAGAACAACAAATAACAATCAGTGACAAATCTGCAGCTCCAACTTCACAGTATTCATGAAACAAAACACACCTACATCCAGCATACAGCAGAAACAGAATGACTACCTGACTGTGTCGCCCATGCAGCCAAACTTGTTACACACTACACACATGATCTCCAGCACACTGCAACTATCTTCTGCTGCTGCCACTGACTGTCCAGCTCTACATGATGATGACGATGACGATGATGATGACGTGGAAATCTGTGCATGGAAACTGGAATTGTCTGGCAAAGTTTTCTTGACTGGGGATTTTGACGCTGGCTGAGATTTCAGTGCTCTGGTTTTCATAGCACGCTTTGCTGGGCTGGTCACCGACTTGGACAAGTTCTGGAATCAAAAGTAGATTATATTATTTCATCTGTTGAGTTCAAACTGTCTTTGCATTATTTATTAGGATGCTGATGTGATGATTTCCCCTTCTTCCACATCCAGACAGGTATAGTTTCCTTCCTCTGACAGCAATCTATGGAAAAGGCTGATGAAATTATAAATTATACACAACTAGCAGACCCGGCCAGGCTTCGCCCAGTCCCTGGTGGGGAGCATCTCATTTAATTCATATAAGTAGTCATATAAGTTCCCGTTCCCGTTCCTGTCTGTCTGTCTGTCTGTCTGTCTGTCTGTCTGACCCGGCCCGGCTTCGCCCAGACACTGGTGGGGAGCATCTCATTTAATTCATATAAGTAGTCATATAAGCTCCCATTCCCGTTCCTGTCTGTCTGTCTGTCTGTCTATCTGGAATGAGAGGAAGACGTGTAGAAAATTTCATCTCAATCTTTAAGCATTACGTCTGTCTGTCTGCTTGTCTGTCTGTCTGTCTGACCCTGCCCGGTTTCGCCCAGCTCCTGGTGGGGAGCATTTCATTTAATTCATATAAGTAGTCATATAAGCTCCTGTTCCCGTTCCCGACTATCTACTGTCTGTCTGTCTGTCTATTATTAGAAAGAGCACTTGAAAGATCTTTACATCTTCCCCCAACAATTAACTTGGGTAAATGGAGCGTCTTATTTAATTCATATTCGGCCCCTGCTCCCGTTCCTGTTCCCAAAAATGACGACCCGGCCCGGCTTCGCCCAGTCCCTGGTGGGGAGCATCTCATTTAATTCATATTAGGCGGAGGGAGCAGGAGGAGGGAGCAGGAGGGAGGAGACAGGAGGAGGAGGGAGAAGTAGGAGGGAGGAGGAGGGATTAGGAGGAGGAGGAAGAGGGAGGAGGAGGGAGGAGGAGGAGGAGAGAGAAGGAGGAGGAAGAGGGAGTAGGAGAGGAGGGAGGCGGTAGGAGGAGGGGAGAGGAGGAGAAAGAGGGAGGAGGAGGAAGAGGGAGGAAGAGGAGGGAGAAGGAGGGAGAAGGAGGGAGAAGGAGAGAGGAGGAGGAGGAGGAGAGAGGAGGCAGAGGGAGAAGGAGGAAGGAGGAGGAGGGAGGAGGAGGAGAGAGGAGGAGAAGGGAGGAGGCAGAGGAAGAAGGAAGAGGAAGAAGGAGGAGGGAGGGGGAGGTAGAGGGAGAAGGAGGAGGGAGGGGGAGGTAGAGGGAGAAGGAGGAGGGAGGAGGCGGAGGGAGAAGGAGGAAAGAGTAGGAGGGAGGAGGATGGAGGAGGAAGAGGGAGGAGGGAGGAGGAGGAGGGAGAGGAGGTAGAGGGAGGAGGAAGAGGAGGAGGAGAGAGGAGGAGGAGGGTGGAGGGAGGAGGAGAAGAGAGGAGGAGGGAGTTCGCCATTCCGAATTCATACTCGTCTAGGTTCTGTGATTTCGGTCCTTCCATTGATTGTTCTTCCCTTCTACACGACTGTAGATAACTTCCTTACACATAAAAAGATGAATTGTTATTGATATTGCCGTGGCATGGAGGCATATATATCAGCAGCAGAGTTGATCCAGAAAACCAAAGACCGAGATCTACGGAGAACCATGAATGCCTACGCCAGCCGGCACGGCACTTGATGATGATGATGATGATGATTGCCGTGTGACGATTCTGTGTAGTCACGTCATTTTCTTCATTTTCCCTAGCGTTTTGGTTCGGGGATTCTTTCATCATCATCATCATCATATATTTACGTACGTATTTTGGGAAGGGGGGGAGGGAGGAGGAGGAAGAAGAAAAAAAAATACGACAGTTGGCAGCGCTGGAATGAAAGGAAGACGTGTAGAAAATTTCATCTCAATCGGATGGACCGTTCGCGAACCTATAAAGGACATACATATTTACATACATACATCCTAATTTATATATAAGACTAGCTGACCCTGCCCGGCTTCGCCCAGACCCTGGTGGGGAGCATCTCATTTAATTCATATAAGTAGTCATATAAGTTCTCGTTCCCGTTACCGACTGACTGTCTGTCTGTCTGTCTGTCTGACCCGGCCCGACATTGCCCAGCTCCTGGTGTGGAGCATCTCATTTAATTCATATAAGTAGTCATATAAGTTCCCGTTCCCGACTGTCTATCTGTCTGTCTATCTGTCTGCCTGACCCTGCCCGGCTTCGCCCAGTCCCTGGTGGGGAGCATCTCATTTAATTCATATAAGTAGTCATATAAGTTCCCGTTCCCGTTACCGACTATCTGTCTGTCTGTCTGTCCCGGCCCGGCATCGCCCAGCTCCTGGTGTGAAGCATCTAATTTAATTTATATAAGTAGTCATATAAGTTCCTGTTCCCGACTGTCTATCTGTCTGTCTGTCTGTCTATCTGTCTGCCTGACCCTGTCCGGCTTCGCCCAGTCCCTGGTGGGGAGCATCTCATTTAATTCATATAAGTAGTCATATAAGTTCTCATTAAATTCATACAACAAAAAAAGTAACTTAAAAGAATGTCCTTCCACACACCATCCATTATTTTTAATGAAAACTATTTCTAATCACCTGCATGACTACAGTAACTTCTTAAGCAAAAAAAGATGAGTTACAATGTTATGCATTGTGCATTATTTTTATGAAAACTTTGAAAATGCCTTACAGATTGTATCATTATTTATTATAACTCATATGCCGGTACATAATTATGGACAAAGAGTTTATAAATCTTTGAAAACGATGCCACAATATGACTATAAGTTATACAGAAAAGTTATGCCCCTTGAAATAACCTTTACAGAGTTAGGTCCCCTGAGATATATGAAATTATGATGAAAAATGAAAAATGAAATAATACTGAGGAAGCAGGCGATTTCACACTAACAAAATATCACAGTTGGCAGCTCTGGAATGAAAGGAAGGCGTGTAGAAACTTTCATCTCAATCGGATGGGCCGTTCGCGAACGTATAAAGGACATACATACATACATACATACATACAGATGGACGGAGATCGCCTTTTATATATAAGACTAGCTGACCCTGCCCGGCTTCGCCCAGACCCTGGTGGGGAGCATCTCATTTAATTCATATAAGTAGTCATATAAGTTCTCGTTCCCGTTACCGACTATCTGTCTGTCTGTCTGTCTGTCTGTCTGACCCGGCCCGGCATAGCCCAGCTCCTGGTGTGAAGCATCTTATTTAATTTATATAAGTAGTCATATAAGTTCTCATTAAATTCATACAACAAAAAAAGTAACTTAAAAGAATGTCCTTCCACACACCATCCATTATTTTTAATGAAAACTCTTTCTAATCACCTGCATGATTACAGTAACTTCTTAAGCAAAAAAAGATGAGTTACAATGTTATGCATTGTGCATTATTTTTATGAAAACTTTGAAAATGCCTTACAGATTGTATCATTATTTATTATAACTCATATGCCGGTACATAACTATGGACAAAGAGTTTATAAATCTTTGAAAACGATGCCACAATATGATTATAAGTTATACAGAAAAGTTATGCCCCTTGAAATAACTTTTACAGAGTTAGGTCCCCTAAGATATATGAAATTATGATGAAAAATGAAATAATACTGAGTAAGCAGGCGATTTCACACTAACAAAATATCACAGTTGGCAGCGCTGGATTGAAAGGAAGGCGTGTAGAAAATTTCATCTCAATCGGATGAGCCGTTCGCGAACGCATAAAGGACATACATTTGGACGGAGATCCTTTTTTATATATAAGAAGATTATAAGGAAGAAACAAAGTTCTCTGGTCATATGAAGAGAGGAGAAGCATCAGAAAACATGATGACTGGAAAGATCAGCTGTGGCAGAGGCAGACAGAGAAATGAAGCTGGAGGGCCTAAGACATGGCATGGAGGAATATCATCAATAGAATTGATCCAGAACATTCAGTGGAGATACATGACAGTGAGATCAGAATACTCATTCTGTTCTGACAAGAATGTTGGTTTAATTGCGTGCGTCCATTTACAGGCTCCTTTGGCTCATCCAATATCAGCAGAGCATATCTTCCACCGGGTTTACTCTCACCCTTAATTATACCATCAATTGTGTCAGTGGACTTTCACATGTTCCCAGGGCAGAAGCCTAAGTGGCCCATGATAAACTGATGTATGGCAAACTCTCTATAATGAGAGTCACAGCAGCCTAGTGGCTAGACAATTACCCGCTGGTCATGGGGTCACATTCACAAGGCAAGTCATGGGGGTCACATTCACACGGCAGGTCATGGGGGTCACATTCACAAGGCAGGTCATGGGGGTCACATTCACAAGGCAGGTCATGGGGGTCACATTCACAAGGCAGGTATTTAAATTGGCCTGTGTTGCCAGATTGGCCCAACCTAAAATGGGTAACAAGATTTCTCTATCCCACTTTTTTTATGTACATCATATATTTCATTTACTTATTCTTTATGGTTTTGACAAGCGAGACTCAGTGATGAAATTGTCAAGCCCACCGCCTGGCGTTCAGAAGGTTGTGGGTTAGTTTGTAGATTTAATTCACAGATGCAATTATTTTAGACACCCCTGGCCAGCTACAAAGTTTGTGTTCTGTTGCAACGCTTTCTGCAGGTGGTTTGCAGATCTGCGGAGAGAGGCTGAGATAGGTGGGATAACACCTGGTGCAATGAAGTTAACACCTTTTTTGTTTTTGATAAAGGATCAAATAAAACCTCCACCTGTCATTACCTGTCTTTGTTGTAGATTTTTTCTACATCCATATTCTAAAAATTCTTCCCAAAAAAAACACACACATCCAGTTTCCCATCATTTGCTTACTCACTGCATTCACATTCAGACAGAAGTTCAGAAGTACCAATACACACAAGTTAACTCTTAGTAAACAGGTTATTTTCTTGTCACATTTCTCACACAAGTTTCTAAAACGGAATTTCAAAACAACAAACACCGAAAAACAATGACAGCAAAGTGCAGAGAGATAAGGGGGAAGAAAGCAATATCGCTCACCCTCCGTGATCCAACTCTCCTAGCCTTCTTGGCTGCCTCTCTACGTTGCTTGCTCCTTTTATTTAACAAACTTTTCTTCTGCTGCATCTGTGAAATAAAGATCATTATTATTGTACATCATTTTACATGAAATATTACAGAATAATACTGAGAATAACGTAGACAGAACGACCAACCATCAAGTGCTGAGTACACTCAATACAGATTAAATGGCTCTTAAATACAGATCATCACAGCAAAGAATGGAGTTGAGTTGAGTCAAGAACTGACATCACAGCACAAGGGCCATTCCCATATGTCCATCACCTGCAACAGCCAGTGACGAGTCCCAATACTAATGGTACCAGCAGCACTATGATTATATGTCCGTCTGGCCTTTCCAGACATTTGCGAGTATCAGCCAGATCTCTTATCTCTTCCTGCAGCATCATTCTCTCCATACCGTGATGATCTACCTATTCTTCTGCACTATACACACGATCCCAAAATGCCCCAACCACGCCAGCCTTATCATGCACCAATATCCTACCAAGAGACGCAGACCCAGCCAATCTGTCTGCCCGCTTGTTTCCCATCACACCAGCGTGTCCTGGGGAAAAAATCCAACAGACGCTCTATATTTTTCATTGTTGAATGGAAATCTGCCACTCTGCCCCAAGCATGTCTGTCGTCACCTTTCTCACCATACTTTTTTTAGTGTTATAATTGCGGCATGCATGTACTGTTTGTCTTCAAGACAGTGGAACGCTGCAATAACTGTCTCCACCTCCATTATCACAGCGGCAAAGTCAAAATTTTCCCAATAAGTTAAAAGGTAGAATGTTCCATGAAAGTATGTTTCCTGGTTTTCACAGAAGAAAGCTGAAAAACTTGGACAGCCAAAGTGATAAGACATAAGAGGTTAAAATACAAAGACAGCTTATCACAAACACCAGAAAGGGGCAGTAACAATTTTTTAGCCACATTATGAGAAGACAGAAGATAAAAAATATTGTGACAACTGGAAAGATTTGTAGGAAGAGCAATACAGGAAGACAGCATGAGAAGATTCTTGATAATATTTGTGCCATGGCATGGAAGGCAGTCTGCACACAAACTGATACAGGCTGTTGGTGATGGAAAGATGTGCAGGAGCCAGTCAGCAAGGCACTTGCTGATTATTCCAGGAAAATAAGACATGGGACTTCATAGACAATGACTCACAGCATCAAGAGATACAAGAAAAAGGACAGTATAATAAACAACTAGATTGTTGAAGCCCAACCACGCACAACATTTACCCAAAAGAAGCTGGCATTCACATGTGTGCTGATAGACAAAGCAAATACTGGAAAAGTGTAGCAAAGTGAAAATAATACAAATCAAGACAGCAACACAGTTACACCTAACAAGGTGATAGTAAAATATAAAAATGTACATCAAACATATTAACATATCAACAATGAGAATTCCGCTACAGTAGCTGAAGAAATAAACTTCTTCTTCTTCTTCTTTGCGTTCATCCGGAGTGTTTTTTCAGATGTGATTGCGGTGTGTCTGTTATGCGCCCTTGGGCCGGAACCCGTAGGCCGACACAACCGGCTTTAGCGTACTTTTTTGACCAGGTAGCATTCCTGGGGGAAATAAACTTCAAATCTACAGATACTTCAAGCATACAGGGGAGAGCACCACGAAATATTTACCAACACTGGCACAACTGTAACAACAGAAAGTAAAGATGTACTATCATCAGCATTATGTGCCATGCCATATGTCACAGGCAGTCATGTTCCTCCATAAAAAGCTCTTGTATGTTCCTGATGATTCTTACCACTCATCATCTTCTGTGCCATTTTGTCAACCCAGTCAGGATTTTCTCCCTCTGGCAATCTGTTTCCAACACCCACAAATTTCCTGTTTGTCAATCTTTTCCAGACTCTCTGGTCTAAAAACAGATGAGACCCATCTACTGGATGCATATAAAGAAGACCAGGCACAAATAACAAATGAATATAGTCATTCATAGACGACAAGTCATGCCACAAGAGCAAAAACAAATAACTGAAGGTGCTGACAACACTCATTTTTCTTGTGTTGCCTTTTCTCTACCAATGTAGAGATTAAATGCCCATCAAGTACCCACACATTTTATTTTGTTTGTTCACTCGCTCTGAACTCAAGGGTAGTCCATGCTGGACTGACTTTTGTGAGTGGGCTACTTTCCCCTCGTCATCAAATGAACCCACTCCAATTTCTGAGGTACTTGTAATTTATGTTTAGTTTAGTCGACGGATCAACATCACGGCACATGGGTGTAACCCATAAGTCCTCCGTTCTACTCCAAAATCAAGCCTGAGTATGGAGAATCTCAGCTCAGTGCATGAACTCCGTAGCACCGGCAAGGATCCTGAAAGGTAGATTTTTAACTCAAAATTTTGCTCGGGCAGCGCCGTTACGCTACTTTTTTTAAATTTCCAACTGCCAAGGGATTTTTTATGTGCGCAACAATATACACAGGTGTCCGGTCTCACTACCCAGAGACCAGGGGAAATTTGTTACTAGAGGTCCACGTGAAAACATCCCGGCCTTCACCGGGGCTTGAACCTGGGACCTCCAGCGCTCGAGGCAGACACCATAATTCGAGACCACTCAGACCCCAACTTGTAATTTACATCCCCAAGTCAAGAACGAAGATTCAATATTTTAGTCCAACTGACCAGTGTAGGGGTTGAACCCTCTACCTCACCACTAGCAAACCAGAAGTTTAAGAGTGTGCGTTCTTATCCATTCGGCCATGCATGACCTAAGCAGACTCAATCTAAGGCCTTGAAGAGATGAGTAAGCCTATATCATTTTACCATTCATGCTAGCCACTCTCAGCCTTCATAGACTTAGATGGATAGGAACATTAGGAAGAAGGACAAGGGTAGAATATCAAAGGACATCTGTTTTGATGAATTACAGATGGGTAAAAGATCTTGAGGTCGGCCTCTACTTCGGTACAAAGATGAGTGTGCTGGTCATGATTGATATTGCACCTTGGGAGCAAGTTGCCGCTGATCACGTTGCATGGAGGGTAAAGATCAGGAATGGAATAAAGAAAAAGGAGAAAATGCTTGCAGATAGGTAGGTCACACACTGAGTGTGAGAGATACCAGATGCATGATGGTGGAAATTACCATGTGTTCACATGCAGCCATTGTGGACGGACAATACAGCGCGAATTAGTCTGTTCAGTCACATTCGCTACTGCCATGGGTTGTAGTTATTATGCCTTTTGTGAAGCACAATGTAACAAATGGCTAGGTGCCAGCAGCCAGCCACCCATAATTGACCTTCTGAAACACAGACTGAGAACCAGACATCGTTGACTACCGTGCAGAATCTTGTTTTTGAATGGTAGTGCAATGAACAGCAAACAATACAATCCAAGTACAAGATAAAGAAGAAACAAGCCACCAATGTGCTAACTATAAAACTACAACATGAAGTCTGTGTCCACCTTGAGTGAGTCCTGTATGTGGCTGAGATGAAAGAACTTGTCAGGCTCCTTTATGGTCTCTCTTAGCTTCCTTGGCTCATCAACGTCTAGGGCACTCTTCACTGAACCATCACTGCTTGACAAGACACAGTATGAACACTGCCTGCAAAACAGAAATAAGCATGTGGGGCAAGTGAAATTTGATGTGATGAAAACACTCAGAGCTTGTAAAAATTCTCACTATCCATATAAAATCTTAGGATCAAGGATGTAAAAACTGTGATAGTACTAACAAATGTACATCTGTGGTTGTACTAACAAATGTAAATCTGTGATAGTACTAACAAATGTAAACCTTTGATTGTACTAACAAATGTAAATCTGTGATTGTACTAACAAATGTAAATCTGTGATTGTACTAACAAATGTAAATCTGTAATTGTACTAATAAATGTAAATCTGTGATAATACTAACAAATGTACATCTGTGATTGTACCAACAAATGTACATCTGTGATTATACCAACAATGTAAATCTGTGATAGTACTAACAAATGTAAATCTGTGATTTTACTAACAAATGTAAAAACATTATATGTGCTGTGTAAAACTTTTGACAGCACCAAGTAAAAGTACAAAATGTATAAAAACCTTGACAGTATCAATTATTGTAAACATTCTGAAGGTACCAACTATTATACACATAATAAAATTATGTGAAGGTACCAACTATTATACACATAATAAAATTACCAGCTATTGTACACATTATAAGAGTACCAACTATTCTACAAATTGTAAGAGTACCAACTGCTGCACAATTTATAAGAGTTTCAACTATTGCACAATTTATAAGAGTTTTAACTATTGCACAATTTATAAGAGTACCAACTTCTGTACAATGATAAGAGTACTAACTATTGCATAATTTTAAAATGTACCAACTATTGTACAATTTATAAGAGTTTCAACTACTATACTAATTATAAGTGTACCAAGTACTATAAAAAACTATTTGAACAACTATTGTACAAATTATGAGAGTACCATGTATTGTAGACATTCTCAGAGAAACTATACAAAAAACACTAATCATACCAATCATGAAGAAACTGTGTATCAACAATGTACAAAAATCTCTCATTGCTACCATCTGAGCAAATACCGTGACAGTACTAAATACTATAAAACCTCTGACAGTACCAATTATGTAAAAACTAATACAACCAACCTTGGAAAAAAAAAGATGACAATACTAACTACATAAAAGCCAATAATAGCAACTGTAAAACAAAACTGTGATAGTTTCAACTAACTAGGTATAAATTCAGATAGAAACTGACCATCCAAACAGTTTGGTTTTCTTCGGCATGCGAGTCAGAGGAGGCTCCAGGCATCCCAAGTGATAATGCTTGCTACATCTGTCACACTTCGCCAGAAGATGCTGCTCCGTGGTCTTGTGGCAAACTCCACATCTGAAATATAGACACAGGGGCCGTGAACAAACGGTTGTCTGTAACTTACCATGTCTGCCATCATGTTCATGTTTCTTCTGTGTATGCATTAGTTATGTGCAGGAAAGGATACTGGAGTGGAATGGATTGGGTGGTATGGCGATATATCATCCTTCTGTCCCAATGGAAGATCACTTCATCTGTGTGAAATTATCCATTCACACTTTCACTCCTCCTCCTAATCATACCATCTCACTGGCATATTGCTGCTTTGAAAGATGATAGTTTGTTACATTATTTGTTTTTTTTTTAAAACGGCATAATTACAACCCATGGTGGTAAGACTAGGGATGGAGTTATAGCTCTCTATAGCATAAAGCCTGGGTTAAATTGCAAGACCATGTTGCATGAGCCATTTCTAGGCCTGCCTCGTTTACTCCAGAGAAAAGTTAACACCAATACGTCTGGAACAAGTCAAGCTGCAGAAGCTGCAAGATCAGCAAAGCAATGCTCTGTCCACCTGTTGGAGGCCGATCCTAGGCCAGTTCCCAATCTAGGCTTAGGGCCTGGTCTACCCTACCTTGACATTTAGTCTTAGTTGCATTTCCTCGCACCAGAATAAGGTTTGTACCCTCCAAATTGCGCTCCTCCGCCCGAAGCCGTTGGCACGATGTGAGGTGTCGGGTTTGATGAGCGCCGCCCAACAATCGACGCTAACAGAAAGCAGGTAGTATCGTCTACTGTCAAATGGTAGCTCAGTCATATCTGACTAAGACATATAATGAGTCATATTATCAGATGAAGATAATTCTTTCATTCATTTGAAATAGATTGTCTATACCTGCAGTGTTGTCTCTTGTATAAACTTCAGTCACACAAAGCACGAACTCTAGCTCCAGCAAAGAAGACTCCCATCTGGTTATCTAATGAATGCTGAATATGGTTTTCAATGACAAAATATATTCAGAACTATCTGGCTGCCTACCGAATGATCATCTTTGTCTTCAATTGCATGATATGTAGAGAATACTTTGCTACCTACTGGAATGATCAACTTTGTCTTCAATGACAAGATATATACAGATCTATTCTACTACCTACTCAATGACAAGATATATACAGAACTATTCTGCTACCTACTGGAATGACTAACTTTGTCTTCAATGACAAGATATATGCAGAACTATTCTACTACCTAATCAATGACAAGATATATACAGAACTATTCTGCTACCTACTCAATGACAAGATATATACAGAACTATTCTACTACCTACTCAATGACAAGATATATACAGAACTATTCTGCTACATACTCAATGACAAGATATATACAGAACTATTCTGCTACATACTCAATGACAAGATATTTACAGAACTATTCTACTACCTACTCAATGACAAGATATATACAGAACTATTCTGCTACCTACTCAATGACAAGATATATGCAGAACTATTCTACTACCTACTCAATGACAAGATATATATAGAACTATTCTGCTACCTACTCAATGACAAGATATATACAGAACTATTCTGCTACCTACTCAATGACAAGATATATACAGAACTATTCTGCTACCTACTCAATGACAAGATATTTACAGAACTATTCTGCTACCTACTCAATGACAAGATATTTACAGAACTATTCTACTACCTACTCAATGACAAGATATATACAGAACTATTCTGCTACCTACTCAATTACAAGATATATGCAGAACTATTCTACTACCTACTCAATGACAAGATATATACAGAACTATTCTGCTACCTACTCAATGACAAGATATATACAGAACTATTCTGCTACATACTCAATGACAAGATATTTACAGAACTATTCTACTACCTACTCAATGACAAGATATATACAGAACTATTCTGCTACCTACTCAATGACAAGATATATGCAGAACTATTCTACTACCTACTCAATGACAAGATATATATAGAACTATTCTGCTACCTACTCAATGACAAGATATATACAGAACTATTCTGCTACCTACTCAATGACAAGATATATACAGAACTATTCTGCTACCTACTCAATGACAAGATATATACAGAACTATTCAGCTACCTACTCAATGACAAGATATTTACAGAACTATTCTACTACCTACTCAATGACAAGATATATACAGAACTATTCTGCTACCTACTGGTTGATCAGTGCAGATGGGGATGTTGCGGACTCCTTCTTACTAGGAGATCTTGTCCTTTTCTTGCTCTTGAACACTTCAGGAATATTTGGAACAGGCTGCGGATGACAAACAATCAACACCGTATGAAAAACGTATCTGTGTACTATAAAAAAAAAAAGAGGGGCAGTCTTGCATTCTGACATGGAAATATATCAACACATGAACTGATACATACAGCTAAATAATGGCAGCTGTGAAGAAGTATGATTGTCCCTGCCAGTTGACAAGGCACTTGATGATGATGATGCTGCTCTGTAAGATGTTATAAATTTGAAACTTGAATTTATATCCTTCTTCCTTTAACTGATACAGTGGCAAACAAAAAGTAGTTAGTTAGTCGCGGTTCCAACTTCACGGTAACGGGTCGTCCCCATTATGCTCCGTTCCTGTGCCAGTGAACAACACACAAAATGCTCCTCACTGTCCAATGTGAAAAGTGGAAAAGACAGGAGTCTCGGCAAGCCAACAGCCCGCACAGGTACACTGTGCATAATGCCACCGCTAGAATGCCAACACAAAAGTTCTCCACGAAAAATAGTCCGTCGATGGAATCGGCAGTCACCAGAAAGACTTCACTGATCCGGGTTTTATCTCATATGGCTCAGTCTCTTTCCATAGGGCGACCCACTGAAAGCGCCACATAAAGCACAAACTCCGTAGCTCCAGCGACGACTTACAGGAGTCTCCTGAAAAATGTACTCATGAACCGAACAGGCAAAACAGTCAATCCAGCAACATCCAGTCGCCATTATTCCGAACATGCAGTTCACCGCTACAAACAACCACGGACAGATGTAAAAGTATTCCACACGAAATTCACGAACACAAAAAGTAGGTGTGGACCAAACTTAGTACACAATCAAAGAACATGCGTTCTTACCCATTCGGCCATGCTGACCTGTGAATGCTATAATGAATTTCCCTTTCTCGTCATCTTCTTTCTCCTCCCTGTCTTTGTTCTTCTTTACATCCCCCTTTTCTTCTTTCTCCTCCTCCTCCATCATCTTCTCCTTCGCCATAATCCCACATAATACTGTACATCTGTCCAGGAATCCTGGTTTGTCCCTTCGTCGCTGGCCTTGTACAGTTTACCTGGTGAATAACTAGACAAGAATTCTGGCAAGCTTCACGACCAAACCAGACTAGCTTTCCAGTCTTTACAAATGGCAAGAGTGGCTTTAGGCAGCATGTGTACATATTTATTTATTCCCAACCAATCATTTCTTTCATGCTCTATAAATGAAATGAAACCACCCCCATAACTACTCCATCTGTAAAAGAACTACTGTTGCCGTACACCAAATCAGTCTGTATTTATCAATTCCAAAGTGAGTGCCCAGCAACTTACATGGCTAGAACGGAATGACAGTTAGCAAATAGAGTAACCAAACACATATCAGTGTGGGTGGAAAAGAGGGTTAATCAGTCATCAGGAATCCTGGTGCATCAACAGGTCATAAAATGCTCAGTCTTAACAAAGCAGTCCCGGGAAACAAATCCATGACCTTCACCTCCTCCCTTTATCATCTTAAGCTACATTGCCACAATGTAACCAACTGTAAGAGAACATTCAATGTAATCACATCTTATACAGGTTATGTTTAACATTGTAAGATATCTCAAGCAAACTATCAACCCTAATCTAATTCTCTAGCACTGCCACAACAACTAACCTTTCCGTAAATGTCTTGCAACATGCCATACAAGGACTCCACCTCCCGCTTGACACAACTTCCCTGCTGCTTCAACTCATTCACCTCAGTGTGAAGCTGAAGACAGAATTATCTTAGAAATAAACAACAGTAAAAGTTGTGTAATGACATGCTATATACTAACAATTAAAGCAAACTGGGATTATATTACTCATATCATCTTGTTCCTCTTGTACCTGGACATGTCGAGGTGAAGCATAAACAGCGGGAGATTGCCCGTTTATGGGCTTCATATATTGAGATTCCCATGGACTCTGTTATTCCCTCTGTCCATCATTTACATGGTCATCCTCTTCTGTTTTTATTAGGTCTGTACATCATTGCTTGTTGTGGTATACTGTTAGTTGGTAATCTAGTTACATGGCCAAACCATTTGACTTACTGTTTTCTAATAAAATCTAGCACTGCTATAACCCTCACTTTAGTCCTGATTTCTTCACTTCTAATTTTCTCTCTTCTTGATACATTGAGCATTCTTCTCAGGAATCTTATGTCTGTTGTTGCATTGCTAGATCCGCATATTCAGTGACTTAATGAATGTGTAGGTGGGAGCGCTAGCGAAGTTGGTAGTGAACTACGATGGTAATGTCAAGCGCATGGTGGGGTGAAGGTTCGAGGCCTGGGATCATCACTTGCTAAAGTGAGAGAAGGATTGGTCATCTATTCTTCTGTGCTCTTAAACCTACAAAATGAGATGGTGCTTTCACATCACAGACCCAAAGCAGGCAACCTTTGGATCCAACAAATTATGTACAAGCGGTCATGTGGTCAGTCATGTGGCCAGCATTAGCCATTTGTACTTGTCCAGATCTCTAGTGCCCATTTGGTAAGCCTGGATCAAGACACACAAGATAAGAAAATTCTAGTGATTTAAAACTATACTTGAGAGAAATGAAGGCAGGCGACCAGAGAAAGACAATAATACAAGTTGGAGGATGATATTAAAAGATGGACCAACAGCAGACTGACGGAATTCACCACCAGAACAAGAAGCAGAAAGTGTTGGAAATCCATAGCAATCAACCACCATTGTGGAGATGGCACTGGCTTAGGCAATTCAACTAATGGTCAGATACAATGCAGAGTGACTCTGACACAAACAAAGATATGAAACATTATGGCAACATCGGATCATAATTAAGAGTTACTAACAAAAATATGAAACACTATGGCAGTGTTAGTTTACAATAAAAATTAAGACAGTGATATTCTGACAGCGCAACAATTACTGTATGGTAATTGTAACAGTTAACTGTCAAGGTGTCAGATACCACTAGGACAGACTAGGGACAGAAGAGGGGCAAGGACTGAGAGGACAGGGAGACAGGACCTCTATAAAGGTATAGACAGAATAGAGACAGCACCTAAGCTAGGACTTAAGAACAGTTATAAGACCAGACTCGGGTGGGGACACTAACGTGTCATACTTAGGACAACAGAGGGACCAACCCCGAGAATAGGGGATGGGTACATTAGGTCACGGAGAATACCGTGACGACGTAAACAGTAATAGAACTTTAGGGTCAACCAGTACTAAGATGACAGTACTACGTGACAAATATAACAGCCCGCAGAGTTGCTGACCGCACGAGGGATTTTGACCACGTAGGCAAGCGACGGACTGAGTTGAGTCAGACAGCGACGAGACGGCTTCCCAACAGGACATAGTGTTTTTCTGAAGCCATTATCTAATGTGAACGCATGTGATATTAGAGAGTGATCATGTTTAATGATATATATACTGTGTGATGAGTGGCGACCATTGTATTGATTTGACAGGCAGATAACGCCTTGTCGCAAATGTATGATTGTCAGGCTTGCCTGAAATAAAATCCTTGTATACCATCTGTACAAGCGAAGTTATATTTGAGGTATAGATGAAGTCGCGAGAATGCCTGTGTGGGTAACGCAAGACTGTGACAGGCAGCGAGTTATGGTGTCATAAGTTAAGGCTTGAACGCATGCCTGAATGTTAAATTGAGTTATCCCTCAATAATTCAAGAATCACAGTAATAACACGAGCATGTATGACAAACTATTATACTAGGAATAATTCTGCAGCTAGACTGGGTGTAACTGACTCCATATATGCCTGAAGACACAACAGAAGAAACTGCATGAACCCATCTTCTTGATCTCATTTGTGTCAACAGACTAAGTCAAATAGTCACATACCAGCAGCTTATACATTTCACCTAAATATTATGCATTAAGTTGAGGCAGTATGGATTCCTACCAATATCAAGCATTTTCTCATGCCACCTCATTAACTCAACTTAACACATTACTGACCTTATACTGGTCATGTACAACCTTTTAAATTAATGTGCCCATCTTTACAATCTCATTCATAATCTTCATGTGCCATGTCGATAAGTGTGGGCGGTCATGTTTTGCCAACTCGCACGATCACCAGAGTCGTGGTTCCTCTCCATATTCTTGTCTCGACCATTCCATCTGGCCAAGTCATCTAGATATTTACTTCTGTTTTCCCCTTGTTCTTTTCCACTTATTCTTGCCAGTTGTCACCAATTTCTCTCATTTATTTTTTTCTTATAATGGGTCCACAAAATGTCTAAGTCTAATTTCTCTAATCAATTTACGGTTCTAATTTGCTTCTTGTAGGACTTGCTCATTGGTTTTTCTGTCTGTCCATGGTATTCTTTGTATTTTCCTCAGAAACCACATTTCCATAGCCATCAGATGTTTTTCAGCTTGTCTGTGTCCACGCTTCACATCCACAAAAAAATACAGGTTTTATGTAACACCTGATCACTCTTTACAATCTCAGTGTCAAAAGAACCTAAAGTCAAACAGCTACAGACCAGGAGAGACCAGGTTTGAGTGTGTGTGTGGGTGGGAGGGTAGATGAGAGACGCATATGTTGATGGGTGGGTGGATGATGTATGGGCGTGAGTGGTTGATGGATGAGTACGTGAGTGGGTGGATGTGTGTGAGAGATGGGTGTATGAGTGGGGGATGTGTGTGTCGGTGAGAAGATGTGTGTGAGCGGCAGATGAGTGTGGGTGGGGTATATGTGGGTGGTGGGGTGTGTGTTTTTATATAAGGAATGTGTTGGTGGGTGGGAATGTGTGTAAGTGTGGGATGTGTGGGTGGGTGCGGGTTTTGTGTATGGGTAGGTGTGGGATATGTGAGTTGGCAGGAATATGTGTGTGTGTGGGTGTTGGATATGTGGTTGGGGGATGTGTGTTTGGCTGAGTGGTTGGGGTGTGTGGGTGGGTGGTGGAGGATATGTGGATGGGTGAGTGTTGGTAGGTTATGGGATGGGTGGAGAATGTGTGCGTGTGCGTGGGGAGATGTGTGAAGGTGAGGGGATGTGTGAGTGGCTGATGGATGGGTGGATGCATGCATGTGTGCCTGGGTTTGTGTGTGGGTAGGTGGGGGATGTGTGGTGGGTGGGGGATGTGTGTGTGTGGGTGGGGAGATGGTATATGTGGGGGTGGGTGTGTGGATGTGTGGGTTGGGGATTGGGTGGATGGATAGGGGCATGTATGTTCCTGTGGGTATGTGTGTGGTTGGATGGTGGATGTGTGTGTGGGGAACACGCGGATGGATAGGGGATGGATGGGTGGGTACGGGATTTGTCTCATAACATGGTAACATGCATTGTTTATGTTTACAACATTCATTTGACAATGTTTTTTTCCTATGTGAATGCACTATGCACCGATGAACAAAAGATGAGTGATTGGAAGGGACAAATGTAAGACGGGCCTGTGTGCCCAATTTGTTACCCTTTGAAAATAAAGTTTGTTCGTTCAAGAGTACACCACAAATCACCTAAACATTGTGCTTCACAGAGCTTGTATGAATTCCTGGCAACACAAACCATTTTCTCTCGTCACTTCTTTCAATCAACTTAATACACCAGTGATCTTTAACTCTTTTTTTTTTTTTTTCGCTCGCTTGCTTTGAATTCAAGCATAGTCCATATATGTGCTACTACTTCTCATGCACTGGACTGATTTTTGCTTGTGGATTGGCTTTTCCTATTACCAGTGTCCCTGGCCATCAGGCGAATCCACTCCAACTTCAGAGGTACTTGAAATTTACATCCCTAAGTCAAGGACGAGAAGTCAACATTTTAGACCAACTGACCGGTGTAGGGGTTGAATTCTCGGCATCACCACTGACCTTATCGTACTGGTCATGCATAACCTTCTAAATTAACATGTTCATCTCCACAACCTCAATAGTATCAACAGAATCTAAATTCAAACAGCCACCTCATTCACTCAAGTTAACACATCACTGACCTTATCGTACTGGGCACGTACAACTTTCTCTTGAGATTGCAGCTTCTTGTTCTGTGAGCTTAAATCCAGCAGGTTAATCTTCAGATTATCAACTTTAATGTTTCTATCTGAAACACCAACAATAAACTGCCACTATTATTTTTGTTTAGAAAATATCTGGAATCAGTTAGTTAGTTATTTAGTGGCGATTCCAACTTCATGGCAAAGTGTCGCCCTATTATGCTCCATGCTAGTAAATATCACACAAAATGCTCCTAAATGCCCCACGTGAAAGGTGCAACAGACAGGAGTCTCGACAAACCAACAGCCTGTACAGGTATACTATGCATCATGCCGCTACCAGAACACCAACACAAAAGTCTGTCAGTTCATTGTCGATAGAAGCAGCAGTCACTAGAAAACCAACAGCCACACATTACTGCATAAAGCAACCTAGTTAGTTCAGCGACCGGCCGGCCGCCATTTTTTTAACATGCAGTTTACACTACACGTACAAACAATCGCGGACAGATGTAAAAGCACTCAGCATGAAATTCACAGCTCAGTGTCGCTCCACGCACTCAACTCAGTAGCAGGGCGACGGAATCATGCACTACCATCCAACATGAGGAAAATTTGTAAGCAAACCATAGCCACAAGCATAAACACTCCAGAAGTCTTAACAGCTCAACCGCCTATCCTCCGTGTTGGGGACCAGAAGTCATCTGGAATCAATGTTTAGCACTAAGGACAGAATATATTCAAAACAATGTTTTCCCGTGATGAATTTGAATAACGAAGACACAAACAATAGATTGCATGATTTATTGCCTGGCATATTTCGCTGCATCTCGTCAGGTACATACTTCAGAAATCACACAACTTACGTGAATTAACTAGATAAATAATTCAAACTGAAATATAGTGATAGTTACATTGCAGGGTTTCGGAACACATTCCGAATTGGGTGGACAAGATACTACACACAGAAGATGATAGCCTAGGCAGGCCGACACACCAGAACAGTCCTGCTTCATCGGTCACGAGACATGTGCTTGAGAGCGGTCACGTGGTTGAAAGAGACAGTGCCTTCCGTGTGTTGTGTTCAACACACAAAGTAGTCGATTGTTAAAGTTTGCTGAAGTTATAATAATCAACCTTCGTAAGCCGTCCTTGTGCAAGCAGAAAGACATGTTAGTCAGTTTAAAATTACCGTGGTAGACAATGGGACATTATTGTGCGAACATGTGTATATTTCAGTTTAAAGGATTTATCTAGTCAATTCACGTAAGTTGTGTGATTTCTGCAGTATGTACCTGACGAGATGCAGCGAAATATGCCAGGCAATAAATCGGACAGAATATATGTTTTTGGGAGCAGCAGCACCACTGTGGGTAGCACATTTGTCTGCCCAAACTGTGGTGATGAGTTTGAATACACATTAAAACAAATGCATAACCAAACCTGCACTCCTGGATCAACCCTGGCTATGAGTACCAGGTAATGACTTGGGAAGTCAAGTCACCTTGTTTCTCCTAAAAGTGGTGTTTGTTGCATTTTATCCATTTAAAATAAATATGTGATGTTTGCACCTGTTGACCAACATACTAGACTTCAGCATACCATTTATGGGGATCAACCTTGTTCGATCACCTACTCTCGACCAGACTGACATTTTGCATATATTTGGTTGCAAAACAGAGGCAAAGCAGGCACTTCAACAGCTCTGGCTCCCTTTCAAATTAACAATAAGAACAAAAAGCACACAAACTCTTCACAACTAAGAATGACCAAGGACCTATATGAAGTCCGTTCTTAATAGTAGCAATATTAAAAAGACATTAAGAAAAGCATAAAAGAGTGATATGTTCGTGTTACATTGGATTGGACTGCAGCTATTTGTAGTTATTTATAAGTTCAAATTCTCAAGACAGTTGAATGATTGCTAAGGATTGAGAGAATGACAGTGAACACATTGGGTGTATTATACAGTTTCTAAGACAGAGGGAGTTCAAGTGTCACAATATAACATCTAAATGTACATTTTCTACATGTAAATTTTGAAATAGTAGTTCTACACCACCAGCTCCATGGCGAAGGAGTTTCGGACGCAGTTCGTAATCCACGTTCGAAACACAGCTGTGGGCGATTTAGCAGCAGACCACTTTACGTTGGTTTTTTATGAAATGATATATGGGAGCCGGTCGTTCAGAAAGCAATGGCAAACTACTGAGCCTAAACTTGCCAAGACATCACAACAGCAAAAAAAATGTTGACATCCTGTAAAGGATAAGCAACTAACATAACAAATATACACGCAACACAATGTATTTTTCTGAACCATCCATTTTGAAATAGTGTTTATTAAACTATGAATCAAGAAAAAGAAAAACATTAACACTACAGGATCTGACATATAAGCAATTCCATTCATTTGAAAATGAATTATTTAGGTTATATTACACATTACAGTGGCTTAGAAAAAACAGAAACACAGGAACAGAAGAGGCAGTCATCAACCAACATGAAAGTGGACACATCAAGGCAAGGACACTGGCAACAGATCAAGAGCCTTTCCAGAGAACCGTGATGAGAGAAATGTTCAGCAAAGAAACTGCTGGCTACGCGATGAAGGTGAATTATTGTGGGAAAACATATTACCCAGGAAATAGCTGATGAACTCCGCTGTGAAAGCTGGTTGACCCAGAGCCTTCTTCCGTACTTCCGATTTTTCAGCTGGCACAGTCTGGGCCTAAATAGGACAAAGATAATCACAAATAATATTACAACATTTTAACTCTTTAGTACGGCTGGTCGAGTGGCTGGAACACTGGATTTTCCTTCAGGAGATCCGGGTTCAAATCCTTGGTAAGGTGTGGATTTTTTTCTGTCGGGGGCAAAAAGAAAACCCTAACCGGTACAGATAGCGGCGACTGCACAAACCAGGCGGCCTTAATTCCTCAGACTCAAGACCCCTCTGTCCTACACCGCAATGTACTATAGGCAGTAGATGACAGTACATTAACCATCACTTTTGATGTTTTACAGGCAATCTTATTCCAGTCTATGTTTTTATTTCTATAAAGTAATTCTTGTATCTTCATTTGTCCTCATTCTTTGATTTTGCTTGATCTTATTCTTGAATGCGACACTCTACAATGATATGATCGATAAGATACTAAAGTTTTATATGTGGTAATGGGCCAAAAGGAGCAGGAACCCGGAAATGTCTTGATAAAGTGAAGGTGGCAAGAACGACAGTGGCCACATCACCCTCGAGTTCTGATTGGTCTACACAAATACAGGCCTGGTACCATTTGCTAAATGTGCTTTCATCATCATTATAATGTGCCATGCCCATAGGCGTGGGCGGTCATGTTTCGCCATCTCACTCGATCACCAGAGTCATGGATCAGATTTGTGTTCTTGTCTCGACCATGCCACATGGCCAGGCCAACCAGGTATTTACTTCTCATAATGTGACCAAAGAATTTTGACTGTCTACATCTAACTTCTCTAATCAGTGTGCGATTTTCATTTGTTTTTTTCTAAGACTTGGTCATTGGTTTTTCTGTCTGTCCATGGTATTCTTTGCATTTTCCTCAGAAACCACATTTCCATAGCTATCAGATATTTTTCAGCTTGTCTGTTCATTGTCCACGTTTCACATGCATACAATACAGGTTCTATGTAGCACCTTTAACACACTTTAAGGCAAACAAACAGGTCCTGTAATTTTTATTTCTTTTTAAACAAAGAGCACAGGGCCTGAACATCATTTGAAGATCTTTATTTAAAAAAAATTTAAAAAATTTAAAAAAAACCAGGATGGTTAACCCGAACAACAAATGCCCGCAGAAGTCGGATGTGTCGGCCCAGCGGTGCAAGAACGCAGCTTTGCTGTAAACAGGCACAACGCAATCACATCCAGGGGAAAAAAAACAACTCTGGATGAATGCAGAAGAAGAAGAAGAAGAAGAAGAAGAAAAAAAAACAAGGTTGCTGTGATGATCATGAGCTTACAGGCACAATAAACAAGATTTACTCAGCAACCTTCCTGCCCACAGGATGCTCCCAGTGTCAGCACTGACATCAGCGATACAAGAAGTGTAATCACACAGGAAAACTTTGTCAGATAAACACTGAATATGACAAGAACAGCCAGGATCAGAAATGATAGCACAAGGACGCAAGTGGGCTCAAACTTACATAAGTCAGTAAAGACCCCCTTTTCACCGTTAAGGCGCATAATGCTAGATCCTTCATGTTCTAGACCAATCAGCACTCAGTGGGTGATATTGATCTTTCATGTTCTAGACCAATCAGCACTCAGTGGGTGATGTTATCTGACCAATTAGCACTCAGTGGGTGATATTGATCTTTCATGTTCTAGACCAATCAGCACTCAGTAAGTGACATCAGTATTGCGCCGACCACTTTTACTTCTCAAGACCTTAGTAGGTTCCCACTTTAGATGAAGTCTGTGTCAATTTTCACAATTTGAATCCACTTCCATGCAGAATGAACTCATGACCACTGAGTGGGCAGGCAAGCATCTTGACACTATGCCGCTGCCCACAATATTATATATTTACTCAATATTATATCTGGAAACACTATTTCATCTTCAGAGATAACAAAAGTCTTCCAGAACTTGACAAAGACAACAAGAGATAACAGAAGTCTGCCAGAACTGGACAAAGACACAAGAGATAACAGAAGTGTATCAGAACTGGACAAAGGCAACAAGAGATAACAGAAGTGTATCAGAACTGGACAAAGGCAACAAGAGATAACAGAAGTGTATCAGAACTGGACAAAGACACAAGAGATAACAGAAGTGTATCAGAACTGGACAAAGGCAACAAGAGATAACAGAAGTGTATCAGAACTGGACAAAGGCAACAAGAGATAACAGAAGTGTATCAGAACTGGACAAAGGCAACATGAGATAACAGAAGTGTATCAGAACTGGACAAAGACACAAGAGATAACAGAAGTGTATCAGAACTGGACAAAGGCAACAAGAGATAACAGAAGTGTATCAGAACTGGACAAAGGCAACAAGAGATAACAGAAGTGTATCAGAACTGGACAAAGGCAACAAGAGATAACAGAAGTGTACCAGAACTGGACAAAGACAACAAGAGATAACAGAAGTCTGCCAGAACTGAATAAAGACAACAAGAGATAACAGAAGTGTACCAGAACTGGACAAAAACAACAAAAAAAAACAACAAGAGATAACAGAAGTAAGCCAGTATTGGGCAAAGACAACAAGAGATAACAGAAGTGTACCAGAACTGGACAAAAACAACAAAAAAACAACAACAAGAGATAACAGAAGTAAGCCAGTATTGGGCAAAGACAACAAGAGATAACAGAAGTGTACCAGAACTGGACAAAGGCAACAAGAGATAACAGAAGTGTACCAGAACTGGACAAAGACAACAAGAGATAACAGAAGTGTATCAGAACTGGACAAAGACAACAAGAGATAACAGAAGTGTACCAGAACTGGACAAAGACAACAAGAGATAACAGAAGTGTACCAGAACTGGACAAAGACAACAAGAGATAACAGAAGTGTACCAGAACTGGACAAAGACAACAAGAGATAACAGAAGTGTACCAGAACTGGACAAAGACAACAAGAGATAACAGAAGTGTACCAGAACTGGACAAAGACAACAAGAGATAACAGAAGTCTACCAGAACTGGACAAAAACAACAAGAGATAACACAGTGTATCTGTGCGGGCTGTTGTTTGTCGAGACTCCTGTCTTTTCCACTTTTCACATTGGGCAGTGAGGAGCATTTTATATGATATTCACTGGCACAGGAATGGAGCATAATGGGGACGACCCGTTGCTGTGAAGTTGGAACTGCAACTAACTAACTAACTAACAAGAGATAACAGAAGTCTACCAGAAATGGACAAAGACAACAAGAGATAACAGAAGTGTACCAGAACTGGACAAAGACAACAAGAGACGACATAAGTGTGCCAATATTGGACAAAGATAACAAGAGATAACAGAAGTCTGCCAGAACTGGACAAAGACAAGAGATAACAAAAGTGTGCCAGAAACGGACAAAGATAACAAGAGATAATAGAAGTCTGCAAGAACAGGACAAAAACAACAAGAGATAACAGAAGTCTACATGAGCAATACCTCTAAAGAATAGTGAACATGACAGGGAGAGACATGATCACAAATGATGGCATAAAGGATTTCGGTCGCCAACATGGCGGTTAGGCGTTGAACCGTTAAGGCCTGTGGTGTGTTTATGCTTGTAGCTACGGTTTGCAATCACATTTTCCTCATGTTGAACTGGTAGTACATGGTTCCGTCACCCTGCTACTAAGTGAGTGCGTAGGCGACACTGTGAGCTATGAAATTTGCGTGGAATGCTTTTACATCTGTCCTGTACAGTGACCTGCATGCTCGGAACAATGGCTACCGGCTGTTGCTGAATTGACTGATTTGCCTTTTCGGTTCACGAGTGCATTTTTCAGGATACTCCTGGGAGTCGGCGCTGAAGCTGCGGAGTTCGTGTTTTGTGCAACGCTTTCGGCGGGTCACCCTGCGGTAAAAGACCGAGCCATGTGAGAAAACCTGGGTCAATGAGGTCTTTCTGGTGACTGCCGAGTCCATCGACGATGAACTGTAGTTTTCGTGGATGAATTCTGTGTTGGCATTCTGGCTTCGACATTATGCACAGTGTTCCTGTGCGGGCTTGTTGGATTGCCGAGACTCCTGTCTTTTCCACTTTTCACATTGGACAGTGGGGAGCATTTTGTGTGATATTCACTGGCACAGGAATGGAGCATAATGGGGATGACCCTTTGCCGTGAAGTTGGAACCTCGACTAACTAACTAACTAACTGATGGCATAAGGAAGCATGCTGTCACGATGTTTGCAATGGATGTTATCAGGCACACAATGAATCAGATGGTTCAGTCATACTGTCACCTTGCTGCCTTGATAGACGATAGTTTGTTACATTGTGCTTCAAAAAAGGCATAACTCTCCATAGCACAATGCCTAGGCTGAATTGTTGAGACCATGTGTTGCCTGCCATGTATCAATTGTCAACAAGAACAAGCTAGATTAGTATTAACAAGAGAACAGTTAGATTCTTCATGAAATCGTGGTAAAAGATGGGACACGCTGGCAGTTGAACAGAACTCAGCATTGAGATGCTGAAAGCGAAAGCGAAAATAGCCAAGGTTGTCACCTCGGGAACACCACGTGACAGAAAGTGACGTCACGCCGGAGAAACTTTAGGAACGACAGTCAGGCCAGCAGTGTTGAATTGAACGGACGTGAAATTGTTTTCAGCCATTTTAATCAGTGAAGAAGTTTAAAGAAGCATGTCCAGAAGTTGGTACAGATCTAGTGCATCAAGATAGAACCATCGATCAAACTTTCAAGATGAATGCGAGGCAAATGAAGCGAATCTGTGGCAGTAAAGTTGGCGGCCCAGTCGGTTCTTCTTCTTCTTCTGCGTTCATCCGAAGTTTTTTTCAGGACGTGATTGCATTGTGCCTGTTTACAGCAAAGCTGCGTTCTTGCGCCGTTAGGCCGACACATCCGACTTCTGCGGGCATTTGTTGACCGGGTTAACCTTCCCGGGGCAGTCGATTCAAAATGGCTAGTCCTTCACGTCAGTCCTGTAAGTTGGCATAGATGCTAAGAGTAACTTTTTGTGTGTGACTGAGTAATGCGCTGCGACTGAAACGATCGGTGTCTGTACTTGGGACTAAACGGCTGTTTAAGACAGACGATTATATAAATTAAAAGGAAGTCCTCTGCCATCCTACATACTGGAATGGAGGCATTCATGATTGATCGCCCAGCACGCCAGCAGGGGATCTTCATACTACTCGTAGAAAAACTAAGAAGTATAAACGGCATGCTGCTATACATATCCATATTAAACAAGTGTTTGACCCGAGGACGTCAGTGTTAGTGCTTATTCGACAGTCTGCTTTGCTGTATTGTGATAATATGTCAATACTGCTTCAACTAGAAACTACATTTTAGTTTTGCCATATTTTACTGGAGATGTGTCAAAATAAACTGACACACAAACAGTTATATCTCCCCTCAGAATTGGCCTACAGACTTGAATAAGGTACTGTTGGATTTGTTTTTTCAAGAGCTATCCAACTATGCAGGTAATATAATTAAAAAGAAATTTAGAAAAAGTTATTAAAGTGGCTAGCTTCAACAAGCCTGTAAAAGAGTGTTGGCAACGATGGGGGTTCATTCGGGATACTGTCACCTTGCTGTCTTGATAGACCAGTTTGGGGGGGGGGGGGGGGGGGGGGGGGGGGGGGGGAATTAAGATTATTTCAAGATAGCATTAATACAAAAACCAGTTAATATTGTTTTTCCCTCTAAATTTTACGATTCTGTACTTCTCGCCCTAATGAAATTCATTTTATAACGTAATTAGACCCGCAAATCACGTTTTATGTAGATGTCTAGACTTGTTCAAGTATGTGTTATTGAATCTAGCTTTCATTTTTATGTATACTGTGTAAGGATTTATAGGGAGGAAATTTGAGGGGGGGGGGGGGGGGAATGACGTTCTGAACATATGGTAAAGGGGGGACATGGGCCAAAAAAGGTTGAGAACCACTGTGATAGACGGTAGTTTGTTACATTGTGCTTCAAAAAAGGCACAACTCTCCATAGCACAATGCCTAGGCTGAATTGTTGAGACCATGTGTTGCCCATGCAGCAAGATCCCTCTCTCAGCCTGCCTAGTTTACTCCAGAGGAAAGGTAACACCAATACATCTGGAACAAGACAAGCTGCAGAAGCTGCCGGATCAGCAAAGCAATGCTCTAACTGTTGGCCTATTGGAGCTTTGATCCTAGACCAGTTTCCAACCAAGACCCCAGTACCACCTGTCTCTCTGTTGAATGATTTGTACAGCACTGACAAAAGCAGAAGTCCACTTGCCTGTGTTATGACACCCATCAGCTCTGCTTTGCGAAGAAATCCTCGAACAGCTGAGGGACTGGTGTGCAGATGACGAATCATTTTCTGTGTGGGAACTGGAAAGGTTAAAACATAAATAGTTTGCTATTATAGGAACCACATAGATACAATTATATAGGTGTTAAATTTAAACAAAGAAGTAGACTGGCACCGTAGGTAACATCTAGTAGTAGAATTTGTGGTCACTGAATTTCACTGTTAAGTTGAATATTAAGATTTGGCTTTGTTTTATTGGTATTTCACATTACATTTTTAAGTGTTTGTTGAAATTTAAACCTTGAACACAAGTAAACATTAAAACATGTGCTTTGTTACAGCTGACATTGAAATTGATAGACTATTTCTTAACTATTTGTTTGTTATAGTGAGACTATACAGTGGTCACAATTCTAAATAACTGAGTATAGTTTACTAACTGTGGCTTGTGACTGTTTATTTTGCACAGTTTATTATCCATAGCTTGGCTGTCTATGTGTTGAAGAAACCAAGACATTTTAATATAGAAGAAAATTTACTGAAATTATGTTCATAGAAACTCAGCTTAAATACACCTAAAATCATTTTACAAACTTATCGGACATATTTTAAAAAGGTAACAGATTCTACTACTAATAATTTTATCCTCCTGCTTTTGCCATGAAGCGTCTGTGTTTCACTTGTCTTGTTGCTTATGCTAACTTATGCTAACATGATATTTGATTTCTTTAACGACTCTATTACTCCATCCAGCCATATTTTCTTGGGTCTTCCTCTCACCTTGTATCTTGATGTTTTCGTGTGGAACACACTAGTCGCTGGTTGATTCTGTTCCATTCTAGCTAAATGTCCGAACCATGTAATTCTTTGTTGTGCTATAAAGTAGCACTGTAAATGTGATTTTTGCTAGCATGTATTTTTTTTTTTTATGTGTTTACTACTCACACCAAAACACAAAACACCTCAGCCTGACATGTTTATTATTTGACCTAAAAGGTGAAGTTCCCCCCCCCCCCACAAAAAAAAAAAAAAACACACACACACTCTCATACCTTTACAAACGCCATTCTTGAATGGCGCAGTCTTCGTGTATGATCAACATTGTCAACTTTGTATATGCATATAAGCATGTGCCAATTACAATCTGCCACTCACAGACATCAAGCTAGATGAATATGTTACATAATGACACCTTTATAATCTACTAACAACCACTTTTCAACTTATATCATTTTGCGATGTCCATCCATCCATCATGTGCCATGCCGGTAAGCATGGGCGGTCATGTACTGCCATGTCACTCGATCACCAGAGTCGTGGATCAGCTATGTGTTCATGTCTCGACCATGCCACGTGGCCAAGCCATCCAGGTATTTACTTCTCGGTCTTCCCCTTGGCCTCTTCCCTTCAATCTTGCCAGTCGTCACCGAGTTCTCCAATTCATTTCTTCTCATAACATGCCCAAAACATTTTGACTGTCTAAGTCTAATGTCTCTAATCAGTTTACGATCTTCATTTGTTTCTTGAAGGACTTGTTCATTGGTTTTTCTGTCTGTCCATGGTATTCTTTGCATTTTCCTCAGAAACCACATTTCCACAACCATCAGCTGTTATTCAGCTTGACTGCTTATTGTCCACGCTTCACATCCATACAGAAGTATAGATTTGCGATGTACTTACTAACTTAACTCTATGTATGCAGATGTAAATATACCTTTTCGTTTTCATCGTTTATTGCAATATCCTGCTGCAGTCAAAATCTCTCTTATCAATAATTACTCTCTTTAGACTGCTGTGCTGTTTGTTATCATTTTCATTTGTTTACTTGTAATCTGTGATCTAAGTCAGGCATGTACATGTTTTTGGTTTTAAAGTTTCCCCGCAATTTTTAACAATCCCTTTTTTGTTTCATCATATATTGTGAGAGAACGTACGTGCACAGATTCAAATTTGCAGCTGTACGCACACTACAACTACTGGATGTTTGTAAAATCTCACTACACTTTTCTATGTAGAAAAAATTTTTAATATTCTTTCTTCCGTTGATAACAACATTCCTTTTGGAGGGGAAAGAATTACTCCAACAGACAGCCATTCGCTGCACACTGCTTCACAATGGACTGCGGAAAACATTTTTTGATGACATTATGTACTTCATTTTTCAAATTTGTTCTACATACAAAGTGTAGTGAGACTTTACAGACACCCTATATAATAACCTACTTATGACAAGCTGGACAGGGTAGGTATGTTTTACAAAGAAGGACCTGTCTCCAGACCATGAAACGTATTGAGCGCATGGTGCTAGCCCCATATTTTATAGACCAATCGCATCCTTTGGGTGATGTAGTCAATATCATAATGGCCTTGACATCCCAGAACAAACTCGGTATCGATTTTAGACTGGGTCAACCTTGCAGGCCAGGTCCATTTTTAAAATATCCCCACCTTGATGTGGATTCAAAGAACAAGTCGCTTAATAGTCGACAGGGTCGACTTCATTGCACCGAGTTTTTATCCCACATGGCTCAGTCTCTTTTCACAGCGTGGAAAGCGTCACACAAAGCACAAACTCCGTAGCTCCAGTGACGACCCTCATGAGTCTCTGAAAAATGCACTCGTGAACGGAAGGATGCAGCCGGAATCGAACCCACAAGCTTCGGAGCCCAGTCAGACGGCTTGATCACTTCGCCACAGAGACTCCTGGATTCAAAGATATGGCCAGCAGTCCAGCGTGTTAGCCAATGCACTACTGCGGCTCCCCAGGGACAGATATGTCAACTGTCTTAATTATGACTCTGAAGTGATAAATATAACCATTTACCCCATGATGGTGGCCTCTTCAGCTTGGTTACGCTGTACTTCTCTCTGTGTCTGTTCAACTTTCTGATGAAGCGCAGCTGGAAATATTGAACGTAAATCATTTACTCCCTAACAAATCTGAAAAATTCATTCATTTACTTTTCTACAGGTTCTGTGGTGAAGGGGTTTTATGCAATTTGTATTGTACTTGCCGGGTTCGAAAAACAGCTGTAGGCAATTTGGCAGCAGACCGCCTTGCATTGGTTTTCATACAATGGTATGAGTGCCTGAGGTGTAGAAAGCAATAGCAAACTACTGAAAGCAAACTTGCCAAGAAATCACAAACAGCCAACACTTATTCCAGGATAAATATAACAAGACTATTATTCCAATATTAAAAGAACAAGACACTTATTCCAATATAAATATAACAACACACTTATTCCAATATAAATATAACTAGACACTTATTCCAATATAAATATAACAAGACACTTATTCCAATATAAATATAACAAGACACTTATTCCAATATAAATATAACTAGACACTTATTCCAATATAAATATAACTAGACACTTATTCCAATATAAATATAACTAGACACTTATTCCAATATAAATATAACTAGACACTTATTCCAATATAAATATAACAACACACTTATTCCAATATAATTATAACTAGACAATTCCAATATAAATATAACAACACACTTATTCCAATATAAATATAACTAGACACTTATTCCAATATAAATATAACTAGACACTTATTCCAATATAAATATATCTAGACACTTATTCCAATATAAATATAACAACACACTTATTCCAATATAAATATAACAACACACTTATTCCAATATAAATATAACTAGACACTTATTCCAATATAAATATAACAACACACTTATTCCAATATAAATATAACTAGACACTTATTCCAATATAAATATAACTAGACACTTATTCCAATATAAATATAACTAGACGCTTATTCCAATATAAATATAACTAGACGCTTATTCCAATATAAATATAACTAGACACTTATTCCAAAATAAATATAACTAGACACTTATTCCAATATAAATATAACTAGACACTTAATATAAATATAACTAGACACTTACTCCAATATAAATATAACTAGACACTTATTCCAATATAAATATAACTAGACACTTATTCCAATATAAATATAACCAGACACGTATTCCAATATAAATATAAATAGACACTTATTCCAATATAAATATAACTAGACACTTATTCCAATACAAATATAACTAGACACTTACTCCAATATAAATATAACTAGACACTTATTCCAATATAAATATAACAACACACTTATTCCAATATAAATATAACTAGACACTTATTCCAATATAAATATAACAACACACTTATTCCAATATAAATATAACTAGACACTTATTCCAATATAAATATAACAACACACTTATTCCAATATAAATATAAGTAGACACTTCCAATATAAATATAACAACACACTTATTCCAATATAAATATAACTAGACACTTATTCCAATATAAATATAACCAGACACTTATTCCAATATAAATATAACTAGACACTTATTCCAATATAAATATAACTAGACACTTATTCCAATATAAATATAACTAGACACTTATTCCAATATAAATATAACCAGACACTTATTCCAATATAAATATAACCAGACACTTATTCCAATATAAATATAACTAGACACTTATTCCAATATAAATATAACAACACACTTATTCCAATATAAATATAACTAGACACTTATTCCAATATAAATATAACCAGACACTTATTCCAATATAAATATAACTAGACACTTATTCCAATATAAATATAACTAGACACACTTTCCAATATAAATATAACTAGACACTTATTCCAATATAAATATAACTAGACACTTATTCCAATATAAATATAACTAGACATTTATTCCAATATAAATATAACTAGACACTTATTCCAATATAAATATAACTAGACACTTATTCCAATATAAATATAACTAGACACTTATTCCAATATAAATATAACCAGACACTTATTCCAATATAAATATAACCAGACACTTACTCCAATATAAATATAACCAGACACTTATTCCAATATAAATATAACTAGACACTTATTCCAATATAAATATAACTAGACACTTATTCCAATATAAATATAACTAGACACGTATTCCAATATAAATATAACTAGACACTTATTCCAATATAAATATAACTAGACACTTATTCCAATATAAATATAACTAGACTTCCAATATAAATATAACTAGACACTTATTCCAATATAAATATAACTAGACACTTATTCCAATATAAATATAACGAGACACTTATTCCAATATAAATATAACTAGATACTTATTCCAATATAAATATAACCAGACACTTATTCCAATATAAATATAACTAGACACTTATTCCAATATAAATATAACTAGACACTTATTCCAATATAAATATAACTAGACACTTATTCCAATATAAATATAACTAGACACTTATTCCAATATAAATATAACTAGACACTTATTCCAATATAAATATAACTAGACACTTATTCCAATATAAATATAACTAGACACTTATTCCAATATAAATATAACTAGACACTTATTCCAATATAAATATAACTAGACACTTATTCCAATATAAATATAACTAGACACTTATTCCAATATAAATATAACTAGACACTTATTAAAACATAAATATAACAAGAAGCTTATGTGATACTTTCTCCTTGTCTATAAGAGAGGCTGTTGGTTCTGACCCTAAATTTTAAGGCAGATTTACTCATATGAAGACATGCATAACAATTTCTCCTCTTGGTCATTTGTGAGTCTTGGTGTATGTGTTTTGCCACATTGTTTAGCAAACTACTTACACGAGAAACTAACACCACACTTTCCCCTCTTCACCATCTATAAAACTTGAGATGTGTGTGTTCTGACATGAGACTGTGTGGCTATATTCTTATATAAGGAGAACAAGATATGTCCTTCATACTTTCTCCTTTTTGTCATCTATAATACTTGAGGCGTGTGTTTTCTTGCAAAGACTGTATGGTTATATTCTTATATAAGTATAACAAGAAACTAACAATATACTATCCTTTCTTTATTATCTATAACACAAGAGGTGTGTTCTGACATGAGCCTGTGGCTATATAAACATAAGAAACTAACACCACACTTACCTCTCTTTCTTATCTATAACAAGTGAGGTGTGTTCTGAAATGATGTGTGGCTTTATACTTATATAAGTATAACACACACACAAAATAACACTATACTTTTCCCTCTTCATCTATAACACTTGAAGTGCGTCTGTGTTCTAACATGAGATGTGTGGCTATATACTTATATAAATATAAAATGAAACTAACAGCATACTTTCCTCTCTTTCTCATCTATAACACATGAGGCAGGTGTGTCTTCTGAAATGTTATGTGTGCCTATATACTTAGCTATAACAAGACACTAACAACATTAGTTTCCCTCTTCATCATTTACAACATTTGAGGTGTGTGTGTTGTGTTCTGGTATGAGATTTGATGATTATGATGAGTTGAGCTAAGAAATGACATCACTGCACTCAGGACATTCTCACACACGCTCCATCCTCTTGTTCAACAGCCAGCGAAGACTCATACTGCTAATGGTTCCAACTACCAGCTGATTGAAAATTCTCCTGGTCTTCCCTCTCAGTTTTGAGATTTATCCAGAGCCTCAGCCGATCCCCCGCCATATTTTCTTCACATACGGGCGCTCAGTCTGTTCCACCACTATCTCCACATGGTACCACAGGCACCTGACCACCTCTTCTTTGTCTATTGGTAATCTACCACCAAGAGGTGCATTCCCTGCCAACCTATCAGCCTGTTCATTCTCCTGCATGACCAGGGCAGAAAATCCATACAATTCTCACAACCTGTGACCTCTGAAGCGGTGACTATATACTTATATAAATATAACATGAAATTTCCTAGATACTTTCTCATCTTCGTCATCCGTCAAACTTGGTGTGTGTTTTTGACATAGACTGTGGCTATATACTTATATAATCATTAAAAAAACTAACAATATACTTTTCCCTCTTCATCATCTGTAGCACTTCAGGTATGTGTGATATAACATGAGATGTGTGGCTATATGACTGGCACCTGGCCATTTTGACACACAATACGTTTGTAAAATGGAGTTATACCTCTCCGTAACACAAAGCCTGGGCTGAGTTCAGAGACCATGTGTTGCCCATGCAGCATGATCAATCTCTCGGCCTATCTAGTGAACTCCAGAGGAAAGGTAAACCAATACGTCTGGAACAAGACAAGCTGCAGAAGCTGCCAGATCAGCAAAGCAATACTCTGTCCGTCTATCGGAGCTTCCATCCTAGACTAGTTGCCGACCAAGGCTTAGGGCCTGGTCTGCCCTGCCATGACATTTTGCCTTTAGGTTGCATTTCCTCACAATATGGTAAGGCTTGTACCCTCCAATTGCACTCCTCTGCCCGAAGCCGTTGGCACAATGTGGGGTGTCGGGTTTGGTGATCACCACCCAACATCCTGCACTAACAGAAAGCAGGTAGTACCGTTTACTGTCATACGGTAGCTCAGTCATATCTGACCAAGACCTGACTGTGGCCGAATACTTATATAAACATAACAAGAAATGTCCTACATACTTTCTCATCTTCGTCGTCTATCAGACTTGGTGTATGTGTTTTGACATGAGACTGTATGGCCAGCCAGTTTCGCCGTTTGATCTTGGAAGTGATCTTATCTGCGTGGAGCTTGCAGTAGGCGAAGAATGGATCGGCTATATCCTGGACACAAATATACATATCAATCGTCATAAAACATTGCTGTTATTATTGTCTATAGTGAGAGGCATATACAGCCACACTACATCTACAATATTTAAGTTTTTATTACACATTTTTTTTTCTCGTTTGCTCACTTTGAACTCGAGCATAGACCATGCTAGACTGATTTTTAAGTGTGGGCTAGCTTTCCCTATTACCAGTGTCCCTCGCCATCAGGCGAACCCACTCCGACTTCTGAGGTATTCATTACAAATAATTGTAGAATATTTCAAAAGATATGTTTTCAATTATATTTACTCTTCTGTGTTCATCCTCAGCTAAGTGGGGAAGAGAGTTAAAACTACAAGAGACAGCAAAGGAAAGGAAAGGCTTGAAGAAATAAGAGATAGCAAAGTAAGGAAAAGACTTGAAGGAACTACAAGAGACAGCAAAGGAAACAAGGGTTTGAGATGGTTGAGGGCTCTGAGTCATTGACCATTTTGCAATCAGTTAAGAATTCGGAGCTTAAATGTTAGAGAAAAGTTCTTAAAATATCACAGACCAAAAAAGAAAGCTGCTGATTATTCCACAAGATCTGAAACACTGGCTCATAAATAGAATCATGGTTTAGAAACTGAAACACTTGAGCAATATTAAATGCTACAGTGGCTGGGAGAGAGCCGTGATGGGAGGCCTGATGAGGGTTGAGGGTCTATATGATGAGGGTTGAGGGTCTATATGATGAGGGTTGAGGGTCTATATGAGGGTTGAGTGTCTATATGATGAGGGTCGAGGGTCTATATGATGAGGGTTGAGGGTCTATATGATGAGGGTTGAGAGTCTATATGATGAGGGTTGAGAGTCTATATGATGAGGGTTGAGAGTCTATATGATGAGGGTCGAGGGTCTATATGATGAGGGTTGAGAGTCTATATGATGAGGGTTGAGGGTCTATATGATGAGGGTTGAGAGTCTATATGATGAGGGTTGAGGGTCTATATGATGAGGGTCTATATGATGAGGGTTGAGGGTCTATATGATGAGGGTTGAGAGTCTATATGATGAGGGTTGAGGGTCTATATGATGAGGGTTGAGGGTCTATATGATGAGGGTTGAGAGTCTATATGATGAGGGTTGAGGGTCTATATGATGAGGGTTGAGAGTCTATATGATGAGGGTTGAGGGTCTATATGATGAGGGTTGAGGGTCTATATGATGAGGGTTGAGAGTCTATATGATGAGGGTTGAGAGTCTATATGATGAGGGTTGAGAGTCTATATGATGAGGGTTGAGAGTCTATATGATGAGGGTTGAGAGTCTATATGATGAGGGTTGAGGGTCTATATGATGAGGGTTGAGAGTCTATATGATGAGGGTTGAGAGTCTATATGATGAGGGTTGAGGGTCTATATGATGAGGGTCGAGGGTCTATATGATGAGGGTTGAGGGTCTATATGATGAGGGTTGAGGGTCTATATGATGAGGGTTGAGGGTCTATATGATGAGGGTTGAGGGTCTATATGATGAGGGTTGAGAGTCTATATGATGAGGGTTGAGAGTCTATATGATGAGGGTTGAGAGTCTATATGATGAGGGTCGAGGGTCTATATGATGAGGGTCGAGGGTCTATATGATGAGGGTTGAGAGTCTATATGATGAGGGTTGAGAGTCTATACGATGAGGGTTGAGGGTCTATATGATGAGGGTTGAGGGTCTATATGATGAGGGTTGAGTGTCTATATGATGAGGGTCGAGGGTCTATATGATGAGTGTTGATAGATGCTGTACTGAAGATAAAAGTCACGACAACACAAACAAGGAATAAACTGCTGGTGTTGGCCATGTCTCCTATGTAAGTAGGACATGTCTGCAGTAAAGGACAGTTCTTGTTTTAACTAAGCAACATGACATATTTTTGTGATGCTTATTTTCATCTTATTAATGAGCTGCTACTGTAGATTCATGGCTAACTGGTGCTCTTCATCTTATTCTGCTTCTTGCATTATTTTCCAGACTTGATTCCAGTTTTGGATAAGAACTTAGACGTTGTGTTGAGAACATCATATATCCACAAAATGTATAAGTGAAGTTGCTGAGGGTCACAACTGTGCTTGGGGAGCTCTGTGTTGTGCACACTACTGTAGGATATGCTCTACCACTGGTCCAAATTGTTCACATGAAAATTCAGGTCCGGGTCAAAGACCGAACTTGTAATGCAGGTGACCTTAAGGTCGGGTATTTTCCACTGCTGAATAGCTTTTTAGAACCCTTTCCCCTATCACCCTTGAGAAAATAAAGCTTAGACTCAGGCAGGGGTCCTACCTGGGATTCAGTCAATCTATTCAGTGGACCACCGTCAATCCACTGACGAGGTCTTCTCCTCAGAGGTTTGAGCGAGATATTAGAGGCAGTACCTAATAAGGAAGACGGAGGCGGCCTCTTGTTTTGGTTACCTCTCTGAATCCTCTTCTCCTGTGCCTTCCCCTCAAGAAGTGACACACGATAGCGCTTCTTGTAGCATTGTCAACTCCTCGGAGGATCACTACACTTGGCCACCTGTTCAGAACAAGTATGCATGTTCATATCTTGTTGTCGAGCCTCTCTCATCTCCCCCTTTAAGGGGTGGGAAACCTTGGCCGGCCGCTGATCCATACCTCCCTGTGATCTGGATTGTGTGGCCCTTACCACTACAGGTCTGTTAGGTTCCCCGAGGAACACATACCTACCTCCTAAAATCATGGGAAAGATCGGGTCTCTTAAGACTGCCGCTCTGATTGTCCTGGTGACATACTTACACTTGGATGTCTACCATGGCTACTGGTACCTGCATAGCCTGGGAACTTTTCATCGTCCGTTGTGTTTCAATTGTCTCCCCCGTGAGAGCCTCGGGACTTACCAGGTATGACGAGATGATTCCCTCATCTTGGAGTCCTGAATCGTACAGGCACTCCACCTGTTGTCCATTTACCTGAATAACTTTGACCACCTCCGGATGGTTATCCTCAGGAGACTGTCGTTCCTGAGTGTTTCTCTTGATAACTTCGACCACCTCTGGTTGGTTATCCTCAGAAGACTGTCATTCCTGAGTTTGTCTCTCGATAACTTCGACCACCTCCGGTCGGTTATTTGAACGTAACTATTTTTTCACTTTTCTCAAAGCATTTGTTACTGTCATTTTGAACTGATATAAAGTATCCTTTGATCAATGTTTCTTTGCATAGTCGCATTTTGTTTTGGGTCTGAAGTCCTTTATATTTGTTTCCTTCTATGCCTGCATGTGAGAGCATCCATCGTAGTGTTATGGCCACAATCATTTTCAAGAACCCTGAAAGACAAAATAACACAAAAGTGACCAGAAATATCAACAATCAATTCTTAATTACCCAATGACTGCCATATGTTTGTTTCTACTTTGCTAGTTGGTCTTCTGTGTAATGTTTTACATTCATTTGTACTTTCTATCATAGTTCGGCAACAGTCTAACATATTTCACCCCCTTACATCACTATAGATACAATTCCAATAACAGCTAAACAGAAGTAAAAAATGTGATTTAAAATAAACACAAGAAACAACTTACCATAACTTCTTCCGGTGCAGCTTCTGTTAAAAGCCCTTCTCTCTGAGCGCTGAATGGAGATATGAATTGGGAGTGTTCAATTATTCATATAAGTTTTTGAATGTAAAATGAGGCAATGTGCTAGTTTACCCACCTGCTGCCATGAAGGTCTGTATCCATGAATTGTGTATGTCTCACCAACATTGGTTCAGTATGGAGAAAGCAACAGAGGATGGCGCTAAACAGTTTTGAATCATGGCATTATAAATGCAAATGAATTGTGACAGAAGTTAAACTGAGGGGGAAAATATGGCTTTCTCCCTGAGCCAAGCCGAAAGGTGGTGTAGTGTGAAGGAAACATCACATTCACCGGGTGCATAAAGTTCACATTCCAGAGGGCAGGGTGGTGGTCGGGGCAGTACACACAGCAACAATTGTGTGACGATACTATCAGTGCTAAATACACATCTTTAAGCTGGTTTACAGGGTACAAATATACAACAAGAGAAAGACATATGGCAGTCATGATCCAAGTGAGCCATAGAATGTCAAGAAAATAAAAGAGGCTGAAAAATTTATGGAAAGGTGGAACCCCTTCTGAAGATCAGAAGCCCCATATTGTGACTGCTCTACAGTAGAGTTTATACTACTATGCCACATACAAAATAAAATACAGCAAGATATCCCTACACCCAGAGTAGGACATAACAGACCATAAACACTAACTTTTAAAAAAACAACTACAACATTAGGACTTAGTACCAAAGTGGAGCAACGATACTAAAAAATATGGATGTATATTCACATTTTAAGCAAGCAAAAATACTTCCCTGAAGCCAGAGGAATGTGCTTTTACTGGCAAATGTCCATATACCAATGAGTAATGTACTATTCTTCTGTCTAACATCTCTGAATCGAGCATAGGCACGCAACTGGTGTCAAGGCCTCTTATCCTCCACTCCTGCAGCTACTTACATGTCCTCCCCATATTATTCATCCATCTCTAATTCTCTTCTCTGTGTGATTTAGGTATCCCTCTATTTCTTTTGTTCTGAGGTTCCAGAGCAGGAACTTCCTAGTTATACTATTAACAGATTTCCTCAATATGTTTCCTACCCAGTGCCGGCATCTTTTCCTCACCTCACGATTAACTATAAGTTTGTTTAGATCTCTCCATGAGCTCCACAGTAGTGATTCTGTCATTCTGAAGAGACACTATCACTCATGACCAAACCAGAAAAGCCCTTTAAGAAAATAAATAAACATCTGGTGTTAACAGAACCAACACCAAGGTACTCTAGACAAAACCCACAGGTGCTCAGATTGCCTCCACAGATACCATATAGTCTGCATAATAACTATCTCCACAGTACACTGTTTGCATGCATGCCAGTGCCATCGTCTCATGTATATTTTCCACCTGTGTTATGCATGCATGCATCTATCTATACACTTTTATGATGGTATACTGTCTGTATGCTTGCCATTCCAGATTTATTCTGCCACTACTTGTCTGATAGTAGACTTTCTATACCATATCTAAGCTGTTACCTTTCTGATAGTAGATAACTATATATGTACCATACCGTGTTTTAAACTGCTACTTTTCTAATGGCAGGCAGTCTGTATGTATACTATATTTCATATTTTCAAAATAAAGGTAATTGCATGTCCTTTACAAGACGTCATGTAGAATACGTCACAATTAACACCATAATTTTTTTACTGTTTGCGATTCGCTGGGCAAATTTACATTCAGTAGTGTGCCCACTACTTTCTGAACAGCCGACACTCATACTAATGTTAAAAATCAACACACGATGGTCTGCTTCCAACTTGCATGCAGCTGATTTAAAGCGAGGTATGCAGAATAGCAAATTGTGTTCGCTACTCCTCCACCACAAACTATGTAAGAGTAAAACCATCATACCATGTGACATGGAAGTATGCCTTGCACATCCCAGCGTCACAGCTGATGCACACACCCGTCTGGCCAAATCGTGAGTCTTCACACAGAGAGCACTCCTGAAAACACAAACAGAAACCCAAGGGATAACACAGCCATTATGGAAAGGTCTGCCAGCTGATGTAAACTCCCGTCTGGCCAAATCGTGAGTCTTCACAGAGAGAGCTCGCCTGAAAAGACAAACAGAAACCCAAGAGATAACACAGCCATTATGAAGAGGTCTGCCAACTGATGTGGCATCTTGCAAAGAAAGCTGGCTCACTTGCACTGCGGTCCAGGTCCAGTTTAATTAAAGAGGGCAAGGAAAAGAGATGGTCACTTCAACATCTTCACCTTTTGTCCAGGATTTTAAGCGGATGGTGGTTGCACTGTGATAGTTTACAGCAGTCTTGAAATATTCGGGTCCTTTGGCCATCATATTCAACTGTATGCCGATATTTGTTGTTCAGGTTAATCACCCCAGGAAGTTTCGTGAGGCATTTCGCTGCCTCAATATGGCAAATACTCGGCATCCATTCTATACACAAGTGTACAATCCATCTCGCCAGTGTATTACTGAGGCCCATAAGGGAAGTTAAAAATAGTAACACAGCAACCTACCCTGCAGGTCATAAGAGGCCACTGAGGGGGGTTGGTCTTAGGGCTGACAACAATCAAGGTTCCACTTAAGCTACTACAGAGCAGGCATTGTTTAAACTGACCATAAAAGGTAAGAACTTACTACAGAAAAAAAAAATTAAGTTGCATGTCCTTCACAGGACGTAGCAGTCAACCCCAGCATTTTCGCTGTTCGTGATTCCTGGGCAAATTTTACATTCAGTAGTTTGCCATTGATTTCTGAACGACCGGCTCCTATACCTTTTTCGAAAAAACCAGCACCGCTGTGATTCGAACCCGGGTATACGGGCTCACAAACTGCGTTCGCAAGCCTTTAGCCACAGAGACAGGTACAGGACTACAGAGCAGTTTGTTTAAACTGACCTACAAATTCAGGTATAACTTAAGCTACTATAGAGCAGTGTGCTAAAATTGACCATACAAGTTCAGGCGAACTTAAGCTACTACAGAGCAGTTTGTTTAAACTGACCTACAAATTCAGGTACAACTTAAGCTACTACAAAGCAGTGTGTTTAAATTGACCATACAAGTTCAGGCAAACTTAAGCTACTACAGAACACAGTTTGTTTATACTGGCCTACAAGTTCAGAACTGACCTGACAAGTTCAACTATCGATGAAGCAAAAAACAACAAATATTTTGCTTTTTCATAAACTATCCTAGCAGATGTGTAGTTTACAAGTATGTTTTGGTCTTGTTAAATTAAATGTCCTTATACTAAAATGTTTCACCACTGTAGCTAGTCAAATTGTCCATCTAAATCTGTGGCCACTATTTTTTTTAATTAAACACAAGGCATGCCTACATATTTGCTGAAACATCATCATGATCATTATTGTCATCATGCAGTAACACTTTTGCAGGTAATTACTCAATCCCTAACCATCTCCCCTTCCTCATACATTTTCATACCCTTGAAAAATATTGAATGTCCTTTTACAGGACGCTGCAGTCAACCCCAGCATTTACCGAATGTTTATGATTTACTAGTCAATTTTATGGTCAGTAGTTTGCCATTGTTTTCTGAATAAGAAGTCAACATTCAATTCCAACTGACCCATGTGTGAAATGACCCGCTACTCCATCAGCAGAGAAAGTTAAATTTTGAGCACATGCCCAGTGTCTAATATCCTGTGTCTACTGTCATGTTGCCAGCTCCATGGCGAAGGGGTTACGGTTCATGATCCTGCAATCCTGCGTTTGAAACACAGCTGCACGCGATTTGGCAGCAGACCACGTTGCATTGGTTTTTTTTATGAAATGATATGGGTGTCTGTCGTTCAGAAAGCAATGGCAAACTACTGAACATAAGCTTGCCAAGAAATCACAACAGCAAAAAATGCTGGTGTTAACTGCGACATCCTGTAAAGGATATGCACCTGCGACGTCCTGTAAGGGATATGCAACTAACTTTTTTTAAACTGTCATATTGCTCAGCCCGTCTCATCTTCCAGTAACCATATTTTCCATTACTGCTCTTTCTAAATGATTCACTCACTGGATCCGCTAGAGGAAACTAGCAACCGCCAATGCATGACACTGTACTGCCAAGAGGAGACACCTCAGTAGGAACAGGCTAATAACTGGAAGAATGCTCTTACCTTAGCACCCCATTTGGAATATGGCATTTCAAACAACGTGACCAGGCTCAGCTTGTCAACGTCTCCGAAGGCCACACCTGGAGTGTACAGTGCACACACTATGTGCACCCACCTACAAATGTATATAATACCGAACATCAGTTTTATATTCCATAGTGACATCCATGTATCATGCAATAAGCAATAAAATAATGTAATCATGATACTGTTCAGCTCTAGAACCAGAAAAGATAAAATAACAATAACACAATGGAGATAAAATAACTGCACCAACACAATCTTGACAAAATAATAGCAATAACACAATCTACGCCTTGAGGCAAAAAGAGTTTATCATGCTTGCGCCATTTTGTGTAGAACAAGCGGCACTCAATGGGTGATGAGGCCAATACCAGGCGGCTGCCTTCACTTCGCAATAGATCCCATGGTTCCCATTTTAGGCTGCACGGACCTGGCAGTCCAGGCACATTTATAAACATCTGCCTCGATGTGAATTCAAAACTATGGACACCAGGTTGACAGGCAAGCATGCTAGCCATTGTGCTAATGTGGCTTCATGATAACATAACAGCAATAACACAAACTAGATAAAATAATAGCAATAACACAAGTTAAAATAACAGCAATAGCACACACTAGATAAAATAACATCAATAACACAATCAAGAAAAATAACATTAGCATAATCTAGATAAAATAGCACTAACACAATTGAGATAAAATAACAACAATAGCATAATCTAGATAAAATAACAGCATTAACACAATCTGGATAAAATAACAGCACTAACATAATCTAGATAAAATAACAATAGTATAATCTAAATCAACCAACATCAAGGATGAGGGCCATCAAGGGAGTGGGGAGAGAACAGTGACGAAATGAGGGAAAGACAGCAAATAAGTACATTTTGCTACAGAAGTGTATGCATATAATTACTGCAGCACACTGGGAGAATGATAAAGAACAAATTAGTACATTTTGCTACAGAAGTGTATGCATAATTTTACGTGTCACACACTGGGGAATGATAAAGAACTAATTAGCATATTTTGCAACAGAAGTGTGCACCTAGACATACATGTGCGCGTGTGTAAATATCTTGTTTACAGTTCTTGAACAATATAAGTAATTGCCCTTAAGGAAAGAATGCAACTTTTCTTTTTAAATTATAGTAACAAGGCAGAACGTAAGATTTAAATAAAAAGCTTGAAAAGAACAAACATTAACAAGGTTAAAACCTCTGAAGTCGGGAGTGGGTTCGCCTGATGGCGAGGGAAACTGGTTATAGGGAAAACTAATCCACACGCAAAATTCAGTCCAGTTACTAGAAGTAGCAGCATGCATGTGGACTACGCTTGGGTTCAAAGTGAGTAAATACAAAACAAAATAAAAATACAAAGATTACAAATTTGACACACAGGCCTAAGTTGCAGACATTCTGCCCTTCCAACTCATCTCTGATAAACTATTACATTTAACATCTCCAAGTCACACCTGCTTAAATAGCAAACACTATTATACTTGTATAACAATTGCCACAAACATCCGTATATATTATGCAAAATAATGCAGTTTTTAAAATACATTACATATGTATGCTCATAGACAGCAAGGCAGACAGGCAGACTGACTCACTCCACCCTCCCACGCCATTCCTTCCTAACCACATGCATGTACACACACAGACAATAGAGAGAGAAAAAGAAGAGAAAAAGAGCAGAGAGAGATAGAAACAAAGTAAATCTAGCAACCATGCACATTATGTAATGAATCACTGAAAATCTAGCAGAAATAAAAGAGTTGCATAATCAGTACTGAATGTATACACATCGTTGATAATTGAAATTAAGGGTATTTTCATGGTGTTTAGAAAGTAGTTACAAAGATAAGCAGCGCAGTAAGCTTTAGTCATTAGTCACAAGTTCCAACATCACTGCAAATTATGCTCCGTTCCCGTGCCAGTGAATATCACATAAAATGTTCCATGCAATTATTCCAACATAATTCCAATTATGTTCCAGTGCAGTAAGCTGCACGCCTCGTCTATTCTAGGCTCAAAGAGTAGGGTATTTTCAGAGTGTTTAGAAGGTAGTTACACAGATCAGCAGCACAGTAAGCTATACATGTCTCACAGTAATATATTCTAGGCTAGGCCAAGAGCAATGACCTTATGATAAATTCAGTAACTTGGCATATAAATCATGTCTATATAGAACTTACTTTCCGTTATCTGTAAATCATGTCTATATAGAACTTACTTTCCGTTATCTGTCTCTTTGAAAATGCCTCCAGTGTTCGGACACAGTTCACACATCTAGATAGCAATAAAAAAAAAAAACTTCTGTTTAATAACATCTTCATTCCCTTTGCTTTCTACTGCCATATCTGGCCATTTGGTTACCTAACCATGGTACTTCAGAAGATGATGTATAAGAAAATTAGAACATCTAGATTGTTTTTTTTAAAGCTGATAAAACTGATGTACAATGTATTACAATATTAGTTAATTGATTGTTTTTTTTAATTATTTCACCATTTAAAATTTTAAAAATCCAATACTGGATGGGAGGTTGCATTTGGCGATACATTATCCTTCAACACTGTTTCAGTTAACTTACGCCTACAACCATATTCTGTTCACGTGATATTTATAGAAGAGAGAAATATCATTACTATTTTTAAATTAACCATACATTTGTCCATGCTTGTTCTCTCAGTGTGTGCTTCACCATTTCTCTTTTTCTACCTCCTCCTCCACTTCACAACCAAATACCCTTCAACAAAATGAAAACACCATGAAAACTCTTACAGGTTTCACATTGGCTTTACAGGCATCACAAAACCATGGCTCGGTACTGGCAGAGGACTCTGTGCTGGCTGTTGAGTGACTTTCACTGATGCCATAGCAGCCTGAGAAATAGAAAACACACAACAATTGTACTGGCTATGTTGATGTTGGCATTTACAACAACATGAACCCTACTAAAGTCACAGGAGTTACAGTAGCACAAGGGCTAGCATGCTTCCCTGCCAGTCCTGTGTTCAAATCCCCACAGAGTTGGATTTTGTAAACTGACCAGGGCTCCCATGTCGACCCAGTGTAGAATATGTACAAGGAAATGTTCTGAGAGGTAAAGGCGGTTGCTGCGATATCCATAATATCACCCACAACGTGCCGGTCGCTCTGTACAAATGTTGGGGCAGCACCATATAACCAGGGAGCCTCAAGATGTGTAAAAGGGTATGTTACGTCACTTACTAAAGTCACTTCTAGCCCCACGCCCATTCTTAGATCACTCCAGGCTCCAATCCCACACACATTCTTTTCAATACATTTGACACACATTTCTTACACGTATACATTACATTTTGTATTTCATATACAGTAAGGCATTGTGTATGGTGAATGCTTACACTAAATCACTCACTCATTAGTCTGTCATGCTTCTGCATGTATAACCATGAGTGTACTAAATGTTTATTATATAAACATACAATTTAGTAAAACAGCAATAACAGCCTTGTGACATTTTACTAGAAAAGTTCATATGAAACAGTGGACGTCAGCATGGCTGAATGGAGACGAGCGCTTGCTCTTAAACTTCCGGTGAGCTGATGTCGAGGTAGCAGGTTCAACCCCTACACTGGCCAGTTAGACTAAAGAATTCTCATCCTTGACTTTGAGAAGTAAAATATAAGTACCTCTGAAGGCGGAATGGATTTGCCTGATGGCGAGGGAGAATGGTAATAGGGAAAGCTAATCCACATGCAAATATCAGTAACATATACTCCCCATTAGTGGCAACTACTAGAAGTAATAGCAGCATGTGTATAGACTATGATCGAGTTCAAGGCGAGAAAACGCACAAACAAAAGAAACAACATGAAACAGTACTGTACTGTCAATAGTTTCAGTTGTACTGTCAATAGTTTCAGTTGCACTGTCAATAGTTTCAGTTGCACTGTCAATAGTTTCAGTTGTACTGTCAATAGTTTCAGTTGTACTGTCAATAGTTTCAGTTGCACTGTCAATAGTTTCAGTTGCACTGTCAATAGTTTCAGTTGTACTGTCAATAGTTTCAGTTGTACTGTCAATAGTTTCAGTTGCACTGTCAATAGTTTCAGTTGCACTGTCAATAGTTTCAGTTGCACTGTCAATAGTTTCAGTTGCACTGTCAATAGTTTCAGTTGCACTGTCAATAGTTTCAGTTGCACTGTCAATAGTTTCAGTTGCACTGTCAATAGTTTCAGTTGTACTGTCAATAGTTTCAGTTGTACTGTCAATAGTTTCAGTTGCACTGTCAATAGTTTCAGTTGCACTGTCAATAGTTTCAGTTGTACTGTCAATAGTTTCAGTTGCACTGTCAATAGTTTCAGTTGTACTGTCAATAGTTTCAGTTGTACTGTCAATAGTTTCAGTTGTACTGTCAATAGTTTCAGTTGCACTGTCAATAGTTTCAGTTGTACTGTCAAGTTTCAGTTGCACTGTCAATAGTTTTAGTTGTACTGTAAATAGTTTCAGTTGCACTGTCAATAGTTTCAGTTGTACTGTAAATAGTTTCAGTTGCACTGCACTACTTTGCTTCACATTGGTATGTGTGCAGAAGTGACAGAATATGTTCTACTGTTTTGAAGTCGAAATAGCCTGATAATATAACATAAGTGCCAGATAGGGCTCTGTCTGTCTGTGTGTGTGTGTGTGTGTGTGTGTGTGTTTCTGTCTCTGTGTGTGTGTGTGTGTGAGAGAGAGAGAGAGAGAGAGAGAGAGAGAGAGAGAGAGAGAGAGAGAGAGAGAGAGAGAGAGAGAGAGAGAGAGAGAGAGAGAGAGAGAGAGAGAAAAGACAGGTGGTGAGGACAGTTGGTAATCTTGACACACCACTACTGCAATGGTGGTGGGGGCAGCAACTAATCACCATCATCATGAACCATGCCAATAAGCGTGGGCAGTCATGTTTTGCCATCTCACGCGATCACCATAGCGACAAAACATGATTTTCTAGGTATCTGTAAAGAAGGTAGTTTGCCATCGCTTTCCTTCTTGGCAGTCACCATACTGGTCGATAACTGTAGCCATCATTTTAAAAAAAAGAGATCCTCTGCCTACCGTCATGAAGTTGGAGACCATAATCTACAACTGACTGTGGGCTGCTATTCAACTTCATCCACCACCTGCATCCATGGCTTCATGTACTAGTCACCTCAACTGATCATCCTGCGATGAATCCTATGAAACATCACCACCCCAGTGGTGGTGAGGACAGGAATTAGTAACCTCAACTAATAATCCTGTGACACATGACTTTTGTGACATCAGTACTTTACTTGTATCTTGCTTACCTTCGTGTACTGATACCCCACAGTTGTCACACTCAACAACCTCATCTTCATCAGAACTGGAAAAGACAGCACGGAATCAGTTACAAAGAGATTGGTTAGACCTGTAATACAATACAGAATGTGTAACCAACAAAGTTTCTAAGTATATGGTACAATATACAATGTGTTACGAACAGAAATACTAAAACAATTGTATAATATATAATGTGTTACCAACACAGATGCTAAACCAATGGTACAACACATGTGTTACCAACAAAGATACTAAACCAATGGTACAACACATGAGTTACCAACAAAGATTAACGTATGATACAGTACAGAACAGGTTACAGCACAATTGCTAAACCAATGATACAGTATAAAAAGAGTTACCAAGCAAACACAACCAACGATACAGTACAAAAATGAGTTACCAAACAAACATAACCAGTGATACAGTACAAAAATGACTTACCAAACAAACATAACCAGTGATACAGTACAAAAATAGTTACCAACAAAAACATAACCAAAGATACAGTACAAAATGAGTTATCAAACAAAACAGCCAATTACATAGTGCATAATGAGTTACAAACAAAACCAACAAAACAGAACAAAATGAGTTACCAAACATAAAACCAATTATATAGTACATAATGAGTTACCAAACAAAACCAACGATACAGTACAAAATGAGTTACCAAACAAAAGCAATGACACAGTATAGAACAAGTTATAAAACTACTGCTAAACCAATAATACTGCATAAAATGAGCTACCAAATACCAGCGCTAAACAAATCATACAGTACAGAACAAGTTAACCATAGATTTGTTTAACCAATGATACAGTATGGAATAAAATACCACCAAAAGTTTCCTAAATCAATAATTCATTCCAGATTACATTACCAACAAAGCATCTAATTCAATAATTCAGTAGAGAATAAATTACCTAAACCTGTAGTAGATTACAGATACCCATTTTTCATTCAGAAACCCAACAAAGTTGTTGGATCAATGATAAAGTACAGAATGAATCACAAACTTCATTCTTCGCACAACACACAAACTTGTGTGATATCCTATTCCTCCTGTAGGCCAATCAAAATATGATGTGTGATTCTGCTTCTTACATTTAGTGAGAGCAAACCAGGAAAATCTGGCAACATATATGTTTGTATACAAGCCAACATCTGCGGCAAAGGGGTAGTGAACGCAATTCACAATCCAGCATTCAAAATCACCTGCAGGTAATTTGGAAGCAGACCATCTTGTGTTGATTTTTAACAATGGTATGAGCATCAGTCGTCCAGAAAGCATTGGCAAACAACTGAACGTAAACTTGCCTAGTAAATCACAAACAGCCAAAACAATGATGATTGTTTCTGTCTGTAATATATATATATATACACACACACACATACATACATGAGGGCTATTCTAAAATCAACTTCCAATTGGCTGGTTAAAAAAAACCGGTTGCCATAGCGACAGCGTTAATTGCTTGCATCATTCAATAGTCTTATAGCTCACTACACATCAACCTACAGTCGCATTTGTTCAGTGGTTTACAAATAGCAAACGAATAAACATGGACACTTTTACTGCCTTTCCTGATAGCTGTGAAATTAGCGGTGTGAATTGTTTTCTTCAAGCAGGTCAAACTGCAGCCGAGATTCATCGTCGGTTGTGCTGTGTGTACAGTGATAACATTATTTTGAGTGACAGTTCTGTGGGGGATTGGTGCAGAAAATTCAGAGATAGGTGTAAAGTTGTGCATGATGAGGGAGGACAAGGATGACATTCATGTGTGGCAGATGAGCTCGTTCAAAACGCTGTTGTGTATTTTCTGTGGGCGAAAGGACTGCCTGCAAAGGACATTCATAAGGAAATGCTTCCTGTTTATGCTGACAAATGTTTGTCCTATAAAGCGGAGCATAGCTGGGTAGAAAAATTTTCTCAAGGATGCTCTAACGTTGATGAAATCCGATCTGGTCATCTTGTTGAGATTGCAACAGAAGCATCCATGCAGCAGGTGGAGGAGATGATTAGAGGTGACAGCGAGTAACGATAGACTCTGTAGCATCTGCAATAGGGTGCTCACATGGTTCAGCATTCAACATAATGCATGAACGATTGAAATTTCCAGAACTGCTGACTAGAGGAGTGTTCCTTCTTCATGACAATGCCAGACCACATACGGCTCGATTAATTCAGGAGAAAATTAACCAACTAAGGTGGGACATTCTGCAATTCTATGCAGCCGGTTTGGGAGGACTGATAAAACGATGGGATAAGTGCATCAATGTTGGTGTAAATTATGTTGAGAAATAAAGGGACAATGTATGTATAAAAATAAACTGTTTCAAGTTGCTATCATATTTAGTTATTTTTCTACAGCCATTCATGACTTACTTATTGACTTCCTCTCATATTTAGATACTATTGTCAATTGGTTTAAATTTTTACCAGCCCATCGGCAGTTGATTTTGGAATATCCCTAACACACACACATGCACGATGCACGCACATGCACACACACATTGCTAGTCTTGCTGGACACTGCAATCTCTCTCTCTCTCACACACACTCACGCGCGTGCGCACGCACACACATGCACACACAAAATATACCACAATACAGACCTTCTGTCAGACAAGCACACACAGCAGACAAGAACTTTAATTCTCTCCTGGGGTGCAACTAGCTGCAGACCCATGGAATCATCCTTGGGTAGATCAGCCGATCCCTGGTCTGTTTTGGATTTCTTTGGCTTTGTCTTCTGAAATTAGTTGGGGGGAAAAGGTTTACAGAAATATATGAAATTGAAAATTACAGACTTAATCAATGCAATATGTGTAAATATTCATCAACTTAATTTTATTAAATCTGACAGATCCCCTCTAATGTGTATCCAGCCTGATGTCAGAGAGAGGTTTGTGTGTTCCAATGACCCTCAAGATCTATGTCAAGGGCAGCACAGATACCGGTGGGCTTTCCCAAGTTGGACAGATCGAGGGAGAGGAATCAGGTAAAGAGATATCCAAATCTGCTGCCTTGCAAGAAGCCTGGGGCAGTCAAAAGCTAGGAAAAGCAGACCTGAAAAAATGTTTCCTGTAGTCGGCTATACCGAGCTACAGGCTTGATGAAACAATGCAAGACAAACAAATCTAGCAGATTAAGATGGTTTGATCATGTTGGATGAATGTATCCAAGCAGTGAGATAAAGTTATGTACAGGGAAAGTCCAGGACAAAAGACCATGAGGCTGTCCATGAAGCAGATGATGATAATGGTGTGTGAATCTAAATCTAAAAGAAAAGCATGTCATGGACTGGAAGGAAGATCACCAGGAAGAGAGAGAAATAGAAGCAGATTGTGCCTGCAGCAGACAGTCTTACTGGCTCAAGATGTTGGGTAAGAAGACAAACAAATTACTCCTTAGCAAAGCAGTATTGTTTTGCATTCACTCGCTTTAAACTTAAACCATACATGTGTTACTATTTCTAGTAGTCACCACTACTGGGGTATTCACTGGACTGATTTTGCTTGTGGGTTGGCTTTCCCTATTATAGGTATCCCTTGCCATCAGGTGAATCCACTTTTGACTTCTAAGGTACTTGTACACATGGTCTTTATAAAAATTGCTGTGGTTGACTGCTGCATCCTGTAACGGATATGCAACTAACTTTTAACACTACTAACTATCCACTCTCCATTCACTGACTGTCTCTTTATTCTCCAAAACACACTTGTGGACTACACAAATTGAATGATGAAAGTTAAATCTGATTAGATCAATACCTGTAAAGCTTCAGATTTGCCTCCCGTCTTTGCAGATTTCTTTTTCCGCTTACGGGGCACATAATCCTCATCATCTTCATCGCTGTCAATCATGTTCCATGCATGGCCTAAGCCTAAAGGAACAAGACACATGAGTCAAAAACAATCTGAAACAAATGTGACACATGAGTCAAAAACAATTTGAAACAAATGTGGCACATGAGTCAAAAACAATCTGAAACAAATGTGGCACATGAGTCAAAAACAATCGGAAACAAATGTGGCACATAAGTCAAAAACAATCTGAAACAAATGTGGCACATGAGTCAAAAACAATCTGAAAAAATGTGACACATGAGTCAAAAACAATCTGAAACAAATGTGGCACATGATTCAAAAACAATCTGAAACAAATGTGACACATGAGTCAAAAACAATCTGAAACAAATGTGACACATGATTCAAAAACAACCTGAAACAAATGTGGGCATGATTTAACTCTTTCTGTACCAAGACAAAGGGACAGAGTGATGGGTCAATGATGTGATGAGACCATCACATTTTGTAGGTCAGTGATGTGATAAGACCATCACATTTTGTAGGTCTGTGATGTGATAGGACCATCACATTTTGTAGGTCTGTGATGTGATAAGACCACCTCATTTTGTAGGTCTGTGATGTGATAGGATCCACTGTCCCTATCTACTATCTAGCGAAACCACAGCCAAGGGAACGGGCTTGGTAGAATCAGCGGGGAAAGAAGACCCTGTTGAGCTTGACTCTAGTCCGACTTTGTGAAGACACATGAAGGGTGTAGCATAGGTGGGAGCGCAAGCGCAATTGAAATACCACTACTTTTATCGTTTCTTTACTTATTCAGTCAAGTTTCTTTACTTATTCAGTCTTTTTCGGTAGAGATTTGTTTGCAGCAGACGAGCAAATCTCCGGCGGGCCTACTCTCGCTGGTCGCGAGATCCGCACAGTGGAAGTATGGGAGATTTGCTTGCAAATAGACAGGCAATATCTCCTGCGGTAGCTATGGCGGACCTATTCCCGCTGGTCGCGGGGACCGCTATAAGTCAGGTGGGGAGTCTGACGATAGTGCACGCTTTACACAGGTCCGGACACTTGTGATTGACAGATGTGCGCGCCCTCATGGTCCGGGCTCGTAAAAGGCCCTCACCTGTGGGACATGGCTGAACGTCTCTAAGCCGGGTCCCTTGGGTGTCAGGGTCTGGCCATAACTCGCCACCGGCTCGTGGTGGTGAGGTCTCGGTGGATTGACGCTGAGCCGCCAGCGTCTGCAGCCTACCTTGTGCCAGACGTATTGGTTACCCATTCCTCTGGAATACACAAGACTAGGCCGAGAGAGGGGTCATGTCGTTTGGGCATCACATGATCTCTGAAGCTCTGCCCAGACATTGTGATGGAATATTGGCCACATTCCACTCACATACTTTAGTCTGTCAAGACTGCAAGGTGTCTACTTATCGATGTGATAGGACCATCACATTTTGTGGGTCAGTGATGTGATAAGACCACCTCATTTTGTAGGTCTGTGATGTGATAAGACCATCATCACATTTTGTAGGTCAGTGATGTGATAAGACCATCACATTTTGTAGGTCAGTGATGTGATAAGACCATCACATTTTGTAGGTCTGTGATGTGATAAGACCATCATCACATTTTGTAGGTCTTAAAGCACGAAGGAACAGATGGCCAGTCTTTTCGTCCGTTAGTGGATAAACACATGCATTGAACCCTTGTCTAACCACACTAACGGTATCATCAACAAAGCCCACTATTAACCACACTAACACACACCACCAGACACCATCCATACCATGAAGCAACATATTTAAATGGGACAAACAAACTGACAGAACAGACTGACAATACCTTTTATCTCCGGACTTTCAGAGTGGTGATTTCCACTGCCATCTTCACTGTCTTCTCCTTCTCCTTCCTCCTCATCATCATCATCCGTGTTAAGGCCCTCCACATTATCACCTTCAGGCTCAGTTTCAGAAGCAGAAGACTCTGCCTCACTATCATCACAGTCATCATTATCTTCATCATTCTCCTCACAATTGTCACTGAGGTTACCGGTATCCTCTACTCTGATGGCATGTCTTTGCACGTTCTCTCTTTCAGCGTATTTGTCATCTGTTTCATTGTCATTGTATTCATCACTATTATTGCCACTTTCAGTGTCATCTCCTTCTTCCCCAAAACTACCATCACTTTCTTCAGCCGAACTCTCTCCATCTCCTGGTATGGAAGAAATATTTCAAGAATGATGTACATTCTAAGATATGAGGGGCGGTCAATAAGTAATGCTTTGTAATTTTTAATTTCATTCAATAGGCAAAAAATACAAACTTCACATTGAAATGAAGCCCTTATACTTGGAGCCATGCAAAACTTTTACAAATGCATGCATCCGGGTGCCCTGTTGACCCAGCTTTGGAAAAGGGGTGCCAGAGATGTGAGAAAATAAGTGAAGCTGGAGCAATGACTACCATATTTCACAGGTTATAGTACTACTATTCATTTCTGTATACTTGAAACCAAGCACAACTTTTAAGAACACATCCTTCCTGGCATTCCCATTGACCCACAAATGGAATTATGGGAAAGAAGAAAAGAAATATCTCAATTTGTTTTCCCTACTTCAACACTTATCTAATCATTTCTGCTTCTATGCAGACACAGGCTGATCAACTATATCAGTGGTTCTCAACCTTTTTTGGGCCCATGCCCCCTTTACCATATGTTCAGAACGTCATTCCCCCCCCCCCCCTTTTCGAATTTCCTCCCTATAAATCCCCCCACCCTTACACAGTATACATAAAAATGGAAGCTAAATTTAATAACACATACTAGAACAAGTCTAGACATCTACATGAAACATGATTTGCGGGTCTACTTACGTTATAAAACGAATTTCATTAGGGCGAGAAGTACAGAACCGTAAAATTTAGATGGGAAAACAATATCAAGTAAATGGTTCTTGTATTAATGCGATCTTGAATATATAATAATCTTAATTCCCACCCACCCACCCCCTCCCCTGGAAACCCTTAAATGTCACCCTGGGGGGGAGAGAGATGATTCCCCACAGGTTGAGAACCACTGTACTATACTATCAAAGCTGATCTATTATACTATCAAAGCTGATCTACTATATTATCAAAGCTGATCTACTATATTATCAAAGCTGATCTACTATATTATCAAAGCTGATCTACTATATTATCAAAGCAGATCTACTATACTATCAAAGCTGATCTACTATACTATCAAAGCTGATCTACTATTCTATCAAAGCTGATCTACTATACTATCAAAGCTGATCTACTATACTATCAAAGCTGATCTACTATATTATCAAAGCTGATCTATTATACTATCAAAGCTGATCTACTATATTATCAAAGCTGATCTATTATACTATCAAAGCTGATCTACTATATTATCAAAGCTGATCTATTATACTATCAAAGCTGATCTACTATATTATCAAAGCTGATCTATTATACTATCAAAGCTGATCTACTATTCTATCAAAGCTGATCTATTATACTATCAAAGCTGATCTACTATACTATCAAAGCTGATCTATTATACTATCAAAGCTGATCTACTATATTATCAAAGCTGATCTACTATTCTATCAAAGCTGATCTATTATACTATCAAAGCTGATCTACTATATTATCAAAGCTGATCTATTATACTATCAAAGCTGATCTACTATTCTATCAAAGCTGATCTATTATACTATCAAAGCTGATCTACTATATTATCAAAGCTGATCTACTATTCTATCAAAGCTGATCTATTATACTATCAAAGCTGATCTACTATATTATCAAAGCTGATCTATTATACTATCAAAGCTGATCTACTATTCTATCAAAGCTGATCTATTATACTATCAAAGCTGATCTACTATATTATCAAAGCAGATCTACTATACTATCAAAGCTGATCTACTATATTATCAAAGCTGATCTACTATACTATCAAAGCTGATCTACTATATTATCAAAGCTGATCTATTATACTATCAAAGCTGATCTACTATTCTATCAAAGCTGATCTATTATACTATCAAAGCTGATCTACTATATTATCAAAGCTGATCTACTATATTATCAAAGCTGATCTATTATACTATCAAAGCTGATCTACTATTCTATCAAAGCTGATCTATTATACTATCAAAGCTGATCTACTATATTATCAAAGCTGATCTACTATATTATCAAAGCTGATCTACTATATTATCAAAGCAGATCTACTATATTATCAAAGCAGATCTACTATACTATCAAAGCTGATCTACTATACTATCAAAGCTGATCTACTATACTATCAAAGCTTGCCATTTCCCCCGAGATAACCTTCCATTTCTCTGAAACAACCTTCCATTTCTCTGAGACAACCAATTTCTCTGAGACAACCAATTTCTCTGAAACAACCTCTCATTTCTCTAAACAATCTCCAATTTCTCTGAAACCACCTCCCATTTCTCTTAAACCACCTCCCATTTCTCTGAAACAACCTCCCATTTCTCTAAACAATCTCCCATTTCTCTAAACAATCTCTCATTTCTCTAAGACAACCTCCCATTTCTCTAAGACAACCTCCCATTTCTCTGAAACAACCTCCCATTTCTCTGAAACAACCTCCCATTTCTCTAAACAATCTCGCATTTCTCTGAAACAACCTCGCATTTCTCTAAGACAACCTCCCATTTCTCTGAAACAACCTCCCATTTCTCTGAAACAACCTCCCATTTCTCTGAAACAACCTCCCATTTCTCTAAACAACCTCCCATTTCTCTGAAACAACCTCCCATTTCTCTGAAACAACCTCCCATTTCTCTGAAACAACCTCTCATTTCTCTAAACAATCTCCCATTTCTCTGAGACAACCTCAACACAAACACTGCCACCTCACCTTCTGAATGTTTATTAATATCAAAGTCACTGTCTTCTTCACTGTCATCTAATCCATCAAAATTCACTTGCACTCGACTGCTCGGGACAGGTTTGACTCGTCTCTTGCCAGGTCCTCTTTGAACTGTCAATGGAAATCTTATATCATCTGGTGCATTTCATAAATACAATAAACAATGTACAAACTAACACATCAGATTCCCAAACAAATTTTCTTACCAAGGGTTAAAGTTAGCTGCATGTCCTTTACAGGATGTTGCAGTCAACCCCAGAATTTTTTGACTAATTTATTAGGCAAACTTAGTTCTGTAATTTGCCAATGCTTTCTAAATAGCCAATGTCTCAATCATTAAATTCAAAACAAAGTGGTCTGATTTCTGATTGCCCATGGTTGATTTCGAACCCTCAACTCCACATGTCAGGGAATTATGAAACTGTGCAACCTACTATCCCCTAAGCCATAGACGCTAATTGCCCCAAAATGTAGGCCCTCAGTTCCCTCAGTGGTCCACAGAGTTTATTATTGTTTCTCTAGGCCAGAAAGTTTGCCTAGATATGTCTAGCCATTTTGATTCGATGTCGTGATCGGGCATTCGCAGCCGAGATCACGTGATCTGGCGGCCGTGTTGCTTGCTTCCGAAAATTTGACCCGTTTCCTAATGTGGTCATATTTTTTCTTAAATTCCGAAAATCGCGGGATTTCGATGGGCTATAAATAGGCCAGCATTGTGATCCATGCTTTCTAGTTTCAAGCACATGTGCTCTGAAAGCTTTTCATTAATAACTATCATTGCTGTGTAGTTTCAAGTATTGAGGTAAGTTCACCACGTACAGAATATTGCTTAAGCCTTTTATTGATTAATATTAGTAATAATTGAATTCTCCATCCATTTTTATATCTCTGTGTACAAATTTCAGTACTTGAAATGGTCGGTTTTTATTAAAATTAGCTGTTTGATGTGAATCACTTCACTCGGTCACCAGTGGAAAAATCGGCCGCCATCTTGCCTTCTTATTTGCCTTATGCAGATGGGACTTGTCAATGTTTACATCAGTTCTTTATTTGACAGTTCGTTGCTAAGGCCTTTTATTGATTAATATTAGTAATAATTGAATTCTCCATCCATTTTTATATCTCTGTGTACAATTTCATTACTTGAAATGATCGGTTTTGATTAAAATTAGCTGTTTGAAGTTAATCACTTCACTCGGTCTCTAGGGGAAAAATGGCGGCCATCTTGCCTTCTTATTTACCTTGTACAGATGGGACTTGCCGTTGTTTACATCAGTTCTTTTATGTAATAGTTCATTGCTAAAGCCACATTGTGGTTAATATTAATAATAATTTAATTCTCCATCTATTTCTGTATCTCTTGTTTAAAATAGATTATAAATAGCCTGATTAATTAATAAATATGACCCTATCTATTAATAATTTAATTATATCTGTCGTATATATTATGTCGTATTTCAGGCCGTCTTGGAGTATGTGATTCGCCAATTTTGAAGTGTCTGCCTCAGGCTTGTAATGTACAGGATTCCATCTTGGCAAGAGGCTGGGAATTTTTTTTGGTATCTAATAATATCACATCTAATGATATCACACATTCACCTGATCTTTTGGGTACTACAATCAGATAACTGGCCTCCTCAGATAAAGGTGAAAAACAAGTTCCATGTACATATTAAATCCAACAGCAGTTGGAAATCACAAAGAGTAGGTGTAGGACTTAATGCGACCGCCATGGCAAATTGTCAGGAATAAAACATATCCAATGGTAGATATAACATGCTAATGTCTAGAGGAAATCAATTTGGGAACCAGGTGAGGCCACTGAAACAGTTACATAAATAAACACATGTAGTATTGCTTGGCGCTCACAGAAGGAGAAGTAAGAAGTAAAGACTAGAGGATGCACTAGACAACATAAAATTTGAAAGCTATAGTTACCGACCGGGATTCAAACCTGTCACCTCCAAATGGTGACAAGTGTTCCTGCAGCGAGGCGCTGTCGCCATTTGGAGGTGACAGGTTCGAATCCCGGTCGGTAACTTTAGCTTTCAAAATTTATGTTGTCTAGTGTGTCCTCTAGTCTCTACTTCTTACTTCTCCTTCTGTGAGTGCCAAACAATACTATGTGTGTTTATTTATGTAATGTCTAGAGGAAGCAAACTTGACACAAACACATGAAGAAGTCGGACACTGTGTATCATACACTTACACATGCATAGGTTTGGTGTGACGACTGCCCTCAAAAGAGGAACGAAGAAGAGATTATTAATTTAAGCATACAGAATTGTTTTCTCTGCTTTACAATTAGTATTTAACATAATTTATTAATAGCAGTATTATATTTCTCATCATCATTTCATCTTGTTCCTCTTCTACCTTGCGGTGTCAAGGTGAAGAATAATCATCGGGAGACTGCCTGTTTACTGGCTTTATATATTGAGACATCTGATGGGATGATTATGGCTTTTATTAGGTATGCTAGTGGTGCTGCGACCCGATCTGAAACGGGAAATGATATACCGCACCACACCGGAATGATCCATTGTGTCCCCAAAAATGGGTATGTAAAGATCATTCATGCTTCTGACATCATTCATTCAAATATCATATGACAATAACAAATACCATCTTAGGTTCTGCAGAAAAGGTTTGTCTAACATTTTATGCGTAGCGGTTGGTTGAAATTATCATGACTTTTAAATAAATTTAATCATTTGGCAAAACGTAAGTAATTTTAATTTCTAGAGCTTGCTTATTTAATTTTATGATATTTTTTGGTGGATATTACAATTCTGCACCCAATTTTACATATATTTGGAGAGTTTCATCACTTATATCGCTTTATATGTCGTTAAAAAAATATTTCTGCTGGGATGTCATTTCATCTTTGTGAATGGAACTCCAAGAAGGCGGCTGCGGGCTGTGGAAACTTTTAATGCTCAAAATGTGCAATTTGAACTACTATACCTAAAGTAAAGAGAATACTTCTTCTTCTTCTGCGTTCATCCGGAGTTTTTTTTTTTTTTCGGACGTGATTGCGTTATGCCTGTTTACAGCAGAGCTGCGTTCTTGCACCGTTAGGCCGACACATCCGACTTCTGCGGGCATTTGTTGACCGGGTTAACCTTCCCAGGTAAAGAGAATACAAGATTAAAGATTGTTAATAATTTATTTGTTATTTGTATACTTTTACTATTTTTTTATCATTTAACATGACTGAACATATTTTGAAGTCAGTTTTCATATCCATCTATGACCCGTTTGAGACAATCCTGCACAGGCTGGCAGTGGAGATACTGGGACACACAGGAGAGCTCCGAGGTTATGGGAATCATGAAAATGTGTTGTTTGTTCAAGATCCTAACACTCAAATTTGAATATCTCCGCTTAGAATTGACATACAGGCATCACTGAGGTACCATTAGATTTGGATTTTTCAAGGCCTATCTATTTGTGGTCTCATTAGTAAATACCCAATTTAAAAATCACGACTAGCAATACTTTTAATACTTTTAATTATGCTTCTTTTCTTTCTTTCTAGTTTCTCCTTGAGGAGTAGGAAAAATCCCCTGCCGGCTTGCCAGGCCAGTCGGGGGTTTAGGACAGGAAAATCTAACCAAGGGGTTTATGAGACAAGAAACAGAAAGAAACTACATCAAGAAAATGTATGGCAGAAATGACAACAAAGTTATAGTATTTAACAATTTTTAATAATTTTTATAATTTTGAATTAAAATTTGTTTTGTTGTAATTGAAATTGTAATCAATGTAATAATGACAAATGTATCCATCGCTTGGTTAAATATATCTCAGCAACAGTGTAAATAATGCAGTGATGGCAGATAAAATAGAATGAATATTTTTAGAATGAACACGCGGCTCACTTACGCATTGTTTTGTAGAGAAATCCAACTCTGGGATCACACAAATCATTTCCATTTGTTTGATCACCGCCACAGTTTTCTGCGGCCTCCATTTTGAACTAGGACAATACTAAACATAAACTTTACACGTGAGAGCTATTTGTTGAACGGAGAACATGTAAAATAAATGTTGCCATCAACCCCAGGTTTAATTTCTAGGCAATTTAACCCCAGATGTAATCATTAATGCAATGGGAAGATGAGGAGAATCAAATATAATAATCGGGACGCAGAGGTGTTTCCAAGGCACCAGGGCCGGGTTATATACTGGCCAAGACCTATTGACGCGTCCTCGTCGAGCGTCCTCGGCAACAGGTCCCTTCGGGGTCCTGGCTAAAGTCAGTAGGATCGCCGATTCCTCCGAAGTCGGAGAGTGTCTGCCTGTACGGCGAGGAACCACCAGTCTGCACACCAATAAGCCAGACATGGGACAACGGATACTCACGCAAAACTCAGGTCCTGTATGACATCACACTGATGTTGGACAACAGGATGTCTTCAACCGACATACAGGACTTCGCGTTGGAGCTCAAGCCAACGAACACAAGCAAGCAAATATAATAATCAATGTGGTGGAAATGCAGCTTGTAGAGATTACAACAAGATTCACCATAGCAAAGGTAGCCTTTTGCCAGATGGACAACATACTCACCATTCAGATTATCATTCACCAATAAACCAATGTCACTTGCAGTGAGTGAAAGAGTACTGTGGTGCTAACTTATTAACTAGAACCCATACTTCTATATGCATGTGAAACAGGCATTAAGCAGACAAGCTAAGGTATTCCGATTCCTAATGACAGCTAAAATGTGGTTTATGTGGAAACTGCCAGGTCCGGGTGGAGAACAAACACAAAACAAACGAATCGAGTTCTACAAGAAAAACGTGAAAACCGTAAATTGGTTAGATAAATTAATTCGATTCGATTTTACCATTACCCCTGCCTCGTCAACATCAAGGAGAAGTTATAGTTGGGATCCATCACCAGCTGAGAATGATAGTCCTGTGATTGAGTCAGCCAAAAGCAGTTAACTGCCTACGGTTTTACCCTCACAGTCTTATTAATCCGAAGGTGATTGTTGTCCGTATGGGGTAATGGCTCTAGATCAGGGGTCACCAAACTTTTTTCACGGCGGGCCGGACAACTGACAAAATGATGAGCTCCGGCCGGATACTCATTCTGTGCAATACTTGCGCCGGCTCTGTGGCAAAGGCCTTACGGACGCGATTCGTAATCCCGTATACCCACGTTCGAAATACATCTGCGAGCGATTTGGCAGCAGACAACGTTGCGCTGGTTTTTACGCTATGTTATGGGTGCCGGTCGTTCGAAAACCAAAGGTAAACTACTGAACATAAACTTGCCAAGACATCAACAACAGCAAACAATGCTGGTGTTGACTGCACACGTCCTGTAAAGGATATGCAACTAACTTTAACAATAATTTTAAGATAGAACGAAAGCTCTGGGAAAAAAGACGAAAAGCTAAGTTAATCATGGAAAGGACGTGCAATGCACACAAACAAACAAACAAACAAACAAACAAACAAAGACAACCAACATATTTATATTTATTTACTAAACAAAGTTGTCAAAGAAGGCGACGTTAGCAAAAAGATAGTTACATCAGACATATTGTGCACATATCCGAATCTCACAAACTAAGCAGCAAAAGAGGATAGTGAGTTTTGTGAAACTGACTTGTGGCTTTCAAAATACCATCAATGTTTGGTTTGGAATTGCTGCATCCAATCAAGAGAATTGCTTTCAAATGTTCATCAGTCAATCTCATTCGATGTGGTGACTTCACAGACTTCTTTTTTGAAAATGTTAGCTCACAGACATATATTGTTCCAAACAATGATGTCATACCAGCGGCAAATTTCTTAAGTTTCGGAAACTCAACATCAGATAAGCAGCGGTACTTCCTTCTCAATGAGCTCCAACTGTAATTCAACTGGCACACCATTAAGGTTACAATCAAACGGATTCTGGAACAGAAGGATGTCACTCTCAAATCTGTCAAGATCTGAAAATCTCTCCAAACTCTTTGAAACAGTGACAATGAGAAAGATTTTCTCCTTCCAGTTGTGCTTCCAATAATGACAGCTTTCTTCGAAATCCTTTGATGGTTCTGTAGAGATCACAGACGAGGTAATGCTTTCCCTGAAGTTTCAAGTTCAGTTCATTCATATCGACCAAAATTGACAACTTTGACAGCCAGGTAGGATATGACAGCTATGAATCAGCTTTTCAGTGAGGAAAACATCTATTTCGTTTCGGAGCTTGTAAAAACGAAGCAGGACTTTACCGCAGCTGAGCCACCTGACTGATATGTGAAAAGCCCAGAACTGAGGGTGAATGAGTGCATGTTCCCGAATGAAGTTCACAGCAGAAACTACTGGTTTCAGTACACAAGAAATATCTAAATCTTTCCCACAGAGTACTTGCTGATGTACGATGCAGTGTATGAACAGAGCGCCCGGAATTTGCAAATCTTCAAAATGAGTCCTGATCTGCCCCAACAGACCCTTCCTCACTCCAGTCATGTTTTTTCCCCTCATCAACTGTAACACCTCGAAGCTGATTCCACCGAAGGTTATAGTCTTGGAAAATTGTTTGTACTTCCACGAAAATGAGTTTCTCAGTTCTTGTTCCATGCATGCTGCAAACGGACGCCAACTCTTCCGTTATCTGAAAGTCCAAATTGACACCACAAATGAACACGAGAAGTTGTGACGTACTCGAGAGATCAATAGACTCATCCAGCGCCAGAGAATACTACAACAAGTTCCTAGCTTTCTCGCGTATCTGTAGCACTATGTTCTCTCCAAGTTCTTCTGTTCTCCGCACAACTGAATTTGCCGAAAGGCTGATAGTTCCAAACAAATCGGCTTTCTCAGGACACATTTGCTGCTTCGATCACACACACTCCTTAATGACGTTGCCATCAGTGTCAACGTGTTGGACAGGACTTAGACAGGACAAAAGACAGAAGCGAGTTAAGGACAGATAGGACGTAGATAAGGACCGATACAAGGGAGTAGTTAGAGTAGAGACAGGACGCAAGCGATAACTTAGAACAGTCATAAGACAGAACTTAGATGGGGACACAGACGTGTCATATCTATGACAACAACGGGACCAACCCCTAGGACAGGGTGGGGGACACGAGTTCACGGGATAACACCCGTAAACAGAGTAAACAGTAGTACATCCCAAGGTTGACGTGAACGAGACTACAGTACTACGTGACGGACAGGACAGCACGGAGTTTTGCTGACCGCACGAGATTAGGACAACCAGACTAGCCCATCGACTGAAGTTAGTCAGACGGCGACCCGACAGCTTCCAGACAGGACGTGTGTGTGTGTTCTCCGAAAGCCATTTGTGTAGTTCATGAGGGCGCATGATATAGTTAGCTAGAGTTGCGTTATATCTGAAGAATTATGAGTTTTGTGTGAGAAAGGCGACCACTGTGTATTTTGTCAGGCCATTACTGCCTGATCTTGTTTGTATGAATATAGATTATAGCAGGTTCGCCTGCAATAAAAGATAATTGTACCATCCATACATTTACTGTTTCGTTGAGGTGTGGATGAAGTCGAGAATGCCTGTACACATTGTAGGATGTTGACAATCAGTAAACGGTTTTTCTCGTTCTGCCATCGTATGCACTGTTTTGTAACTTGTACGAGTGACAGATTCATTTTCAGCAAATTTTCTCGTGAAGAGATTTCTTTGCGTTTCAAAACCACGTTTAATGGCGTCATATTTCCGAGAGCGTAATTTTCCAGAAAACTTGTAATATGTCGATGGATGTTTTGTTTCGTAGTTACGCGAAGATTGTACTCTTTCAAAACGACAACACTTTCGCTGCATATTACGCAGCTGGTTTTCTGGTCCTTTGTTTCCACAAAGAAGTACTTTACTCCTCACTCGGCGTCCACTTTTCTTTTCCTACTAGCCATAATTAAGGGTGAAGTACACGGGATCTGAAAATGAAAAAGACATTACATTAGAAACGTAATTCAAATCCTATTGAAACACAAGAAAAGCAGAGGACTAGGGGTCACTGGTGAAGCTACGGCTCATCAAAGGTAAATATACAGTTTATAGGTACCTTTGTGTAACCGCACAGAGATGATAGAGATAATAGCACAACGCCGACTGCCCATGGGCCGTAGAAGAAGAGGGGAATAAGAAGACAAAGAGAATTTCATTCTAACTCTACGGCTAACAAGAAAAAACAACGATTTAGAGATATCAGAAGAAATTCAGGTCAGTGTACAGAGAATCAGGATAATGTAATTGTAAAGCTACAACAACATCTGATTAATAATGCCAATGCCCTAATAAATAACATTCATGATTAGATGCAATGACAAAATAGGCATCCCCATGAATAAACATACACATGATCATCCTTCACAGTACCATTGATATTCCATCACAGCTTGGGTAGTCATCCAACACAGTACCAGTGATCTTCCATCACAGCATGGGTAGTCATCCAACACAGTAACCAGTAATCCTCATCACAGCATGGATAATCATCCAACACTGTAACTGTAGTCTGATACACAACACCAGCAATTATCAGACAACAAGATGGAACAAAGGTAATTAATTCAGTAGCATGTCCTTTGCAGAACCTCGCTCCCATAACAACCTTCCGGAAAACCTCTCGATCATAAGCAACATTTCCCGCTTCAGATACATCCATCTGGAGATCATCCGCCACATCCTGCACCCATCTTCTCTTTGGCCTTCCTCTTTCTCTCTTCCCAGGCATATATCCCTCCATTATTCTTCTCAGGCACAGACATAGCTATTATATTACTATATTCCTATTTAAACTATGAAGGTTCGTTCAAAACTCACCCCACAGCAGATAATCGTCAATCCACAATCAAGATCCTCTTGGATCTTTTGGATCTTCACAGGGCCTGTCTACCCTCTCAACTGCGGTATGGAAAAACAGTGGCTACGCTCGGCCGTGCCTGGGGCATGTTCGCCCATCTACTTGGTAGTGGCTCAGGGGTTTAAGTTCAAACCCTCTGCTGAAAGTTAGACATCAGCATCTCTTCGGCCTAAGTTGTTCCCAAGGCCAAAGAGGCGGGAACATGGCTTTATTGGGCTGTTATTGGCACGCCAACACAACATCCCAGCATCCTATACACTTTTTACCAGGGTATCAAGGGATATGCTACTCCATACTCTTTTAGAGTCGCGGCAGGCGGCTTCATTTGGTAATAGAATACATCTCATAATAAGGTTCGCAAAATTTATAAATAGGGCCACCTAAATAAACAACCTAGTGCAGCCAGGAGGTCTCCGCACGTGTGAAGATCTATTATTCTAAACATAATATTTACATTTAAATTGTATCACAACGTCTCGTGTTTCATAGTTATATCAAGCAAGATCTCGAGGATGCGTACAATAGAGTTCGCTATGATATATTGATGACCGCACTTATGGAGAAGGGGGTCAATCCCTGGTTGGTGAACTGGATAGCAGCCGTCCTGCATTCTCGTCAGGTTGCTCTCCGTCTAGGCGCATGGACCTCAGAGCCACATATTTTAACCCCGGGACTGCCACAGGGATCTGCAATCTCACCGGTGCTCTTTAATGTGTATACGAGCAAGATTGCATACCTAGAAGCACCAGGGGTTGGAAGGATTCTAACATTTGCAGATGATATTCTTGCATACAGGCAGGGGAGAAATAGGGATCAAACAGCCCAGGAGCTACAGGTGACAGTAGACAAAGTGATTGACTGGTGCACTGAAATGAGTGCTGTCATCAACCCGGAAAAGGCAGCTGTGTTGTGGTGCTCTCTGGACAACAGGATTGTGAGAGATGATGCCCCAAGCCTCACGATAGATGGTAGAAGCGTCAACAGAGAGAACAAACTGAAGTATCTGGGAATCACATTTGACAGGAGTCTGTCCTTCAAGGACCATGTGGAGACGGTTGTGACAAGATCTCAAAAGGGACTCAATGCACTTAAAACTATGGCTGCAATGGACACAGAGCAGAGAATGCTCTTCACACTATACCAGCACTTGATCCTCTCAGTGATTGATTATGGACTAGGACTGCTCACTGTCTCAAAGAGTCAGCTGGTGAAATTAGAGCGCATACAAAATGAAGCTATGCGGGTCATTCTGGGATGCACCAGAGACACCCCAGTAGTGTGTATGCGTTCCTTGGTCTGCCTACTGTTGCTGGTAGGCACAAGGTGATGCAAGCGAAGGCATACCTCAGAGTAGCTGCAGACACAGATCACCCGTTGCATGAGGCGCTGGACGTAATTAAGGGTCAGAGACTGATAAGAGGGAAACCATGGATGGCTCAGGCGGAGGATACGATCAGACAAGTGTGCCCCTTGGAGAACATCAGGCGAGGAGAGGAGTGGGTCAGAGTGCCAGCGGAGCAGTCAGACTTGTGCAGAGTTATAATCACATTGAGCAGGGAGTGCAGGGAGTGGCCAGCAGGGGCCACGGAAGTGGAATTCAGCAACTAATTCAGGAAAGTTCTCGCCCGGGTGATGTGATTATCTACACCGATGGGTCGGTGTTGAGAGGTAGGAGAAGTGCCTGGGGGTTCTTGGCAAAAACTAATGGTCGGCGTTTGGTGCAGGAGAGCCTGGCGTATGATGACACTACATCTAGCTTAAGAATGGAGGTGGAGGCGGTCAGTGCAGCTTTCCGCTGGATAGAAAACACGTTACATACACACATTGTGATTGTAACTGACTCAGAAAGTATGCTGAGAAGGGTGAGAACAGGCAAGCTTCGTGCAGAGTGGCTTGCTTCGCTTCGGAGGTCACGGGTAGCAAGCATCACCTGGATCTCTTCTCCTGGGCATGCCGGTGTGATGGGGAATGAACAGGCGGACAGATTGGCTGGCTCGGCAAAACTTGGTGGAGTATTGATGCATAACAAGGCAGATGTGGTTGCGGCCTTGTGGGAGCACGTGTACACCTCGGAGGAGCAAATGGATCACCATGGTCTGGTTAGAATGAGGCAGCGAGGAGTGACGAGGGGATCTGGCCAACGCTCGACGCTCAGAGGAAAGGCGAGACGGATATATAAACAGATTGCTACTGGAACTATTAGTGTTGGAACTCTTCGCTGGTTGCTGAGGATGGAGACGGAGCGCTTATGGGAATGTCCCGAATGCTGTGATGTCGGTTCCTAAATCAATCAATCAATCAATCAATCAATCAATCAATCAATCAAGCAAGTTCAAGTACCGACGGCGGGCCGGATGAAATGACGTCGCGGGCCGGATCTGGCCCGCGGGCGGTAGTTTGGTGACCCCTGGTCTAGATGATAGGAATGAGAGAGATGACGATTAATAGGCGAAGTGAGTAGGACAAAACCTGGTCTGGCACAATCAAGGCCTGCATGCATTTATTTTCGCACTGGTGAAAGGCCGTGCAAGCTTATGTGGCTTATGTTGACAAATATTACAAACAGTTCCCCCCCCCCCCCACTCTTCCTCCCTCCTCTCTCTCTCTCTCTCTCTCTCTCTCTCTCTCTCTCTCTCTCTCTCTCTCTCTCTCTCTCTCTGCTAAATGCTGGTGCAATTACGTTTGCTTAGAGAATATTTCAAATATCATAATAACATGATAGTAATGCCTTGACTGATCACTATACTTATGTTCAAGCATTCTGCGGAATTTTTTTTTCTCTTTGGCATATCCTATTTACATCGTTGTCAACAACATCATTTTACCGCTGTTGTTGATGTCTTTGCAAGATTACGCACAGTATTTTGCATTGCTTACTGAGCGACAATCTCAGATACCCCTGTAAGTAACCAACGCGACCCGATTCCCTACCGACTCTCGCGCAGCTGTTTCCCCACACGTGGATATACGGGATTACGGAGAAAATCGTTAAAACCTTCGCCAGGGAGACTTCTCCGCGGAATTGCTAGATATCTAAAAGAAAAACACCCCGACAAACAAAATTAATGGTCCTTCATTATCATTCTGATGATCATATTGTTCTTGTCTTGTATCATCATAAAGGTCTTTCACATAATCTGACCACGCATGTAAAATCTGATCTTTTTCTATTATGATTTTGCCATCTTTGGTTTTTAGGAAACCTGTTGATGTGTCTGTTCTTTTGTTAGTGATGTCATTAATTCTTGTGTGCATTAATTTGGTATGCTGGATGTTGTGTTGGTTTTCAATTTCCTTGCAATATTCCTCAAGCCATGATTCTTTTGCCTCTTTGCATAGCAGTAGCATCCTAATTTTCCTGTGAATCTCTTCGTATATTTCCTTGTTATTTTTGTTATTTCTTCTTATTTCCATGAGTTTTAAGATGCATTCCACCATCCATTTCTTGCGCCCTATTATCTTTATTTTTGGGATTATCATTGTTGTTAGTGCAGCTTCTTGACTGATTTCTTTTATATTTTCAATTGGTCACTGACGTCTTGAAATAATATTGCATTGCCATATCGGACAATGCATCGAATCTGTTCTTTACCTCTACGTTGAATTTATCTTTTATCTCCTCACTCTTCAGTGCCTGTAGATCAAATTTTGCGTGTCTATTTGTATATTTGACTTTCTTTAAGTTTATATGTAAATTGCCTAAGATTAATCTATGGTTGCAGTAGCTGTCTGCGCTTTGTAGAGGGACATAATCATCTACTATTGTTACAAGGGAGGTTACTAGAATTTAAAAGAGAAAATGGTATACCTAGTTATAATACCACTAACTAACATCAACATCTTTTAATTTTATTTGATAAATAAAAGAGTTAATACTGCAGTTACATTTTGCAATCACGAGAAGAAAGCTATTAAACTTTTTATACAAAATTTGTTTAATCTTTCTTTACTTACATTTTATTATCAACTTTTTCAATTTTACAATTATGTTAAATTATTGAAACTGTACATTTAATGATAAGTTATTACACTAAATTACAATTCTTCCCCTCTGTGGGGAAACAACATTTTTTTACTGGCCTCTTAAGGCCACCCACAATTTAAAGAAAATTTACTTACATTAACGGCGAAAGACCTTGGAAGTATATGGGGTTTATGTTGATAAACATGTTGAGAGGAAATGTCATTTATGTTTGTAAATTTTATTCAATTTGAACAAAAAGCTCTCTCTCTCTCTCTCTCTCTCTCTCTCTCTCTCTCTCTCTCTCTCTCTCTCTCTCTCTCTCTCTCTCTCTCCCAAATGATGGTGCAATTACGTTTGCTTAGAGAATATTTAAAATATTATAATAACATGATAGTAATGCCTTGATGGGTGCCTCCTTCCCTCCGCTGGCCTATGGGACACCCTTGGGCAAGGTGGAGTACCCGTTTAGCCTCCCGATCAGGGTTACGTGAAGCCATGGGTGCATGTTGTGGATGAAGTTGAAGAGCAGCCTACAGATAGTTGTAGGTTATGGTCTCCAGCTTCACGACGGAAGGCAGGGGATCTCTTTTTTGGGAGACATTGGCTACGGTCATCGACCAGTATGGTCACTGCTAGGAAGGAAAGCAATGGCAAACTACCTTCTTTACAGATGCCAAGAATATCATGTACTGCAGTCTTATCGATAATCAGAGAAACGGCGTAAAAGGGTGCTCCATAGGAGCAGCCTCGCCCGGTAGGGGTAGTCATGTGCACCAGGTGACTCCAGACCGTCATCTGGAGACTGAGTGCAAAAGAATATCAACACTGAAAGTAGGAACTTGGAATATAAGAACTATGAGCGGGGATGGGAAATTTGATAACATTAAGAATGAAATGAGAAGATTAAATATTAACCTGTTAGGTGTACGTGAGACCAGATGGACAGGTATGGGCATTATGACATCTGAGGAATATAGAGTAATCTATTCTGATGGAGAGAAACAACAGCGAGGAGCAGCAATTATAATGGATACAGAGAGAGCAAAATCGATCAAAGGATATTGGACTGTATCAGACAGAGTGTTACTGGTGAAGTTGAGTGGAAGACCTTTTGATGTCAACGTCATACAAGTTTATGCAGTAGTGATGACAGTGTCGTGTCCTCCTTTAAAGTGTCGTCCCTGGAGTGAGGAGTGTCAACACCCACATTATAATATTTTTCTTTCCTATCAATATCCTGGAAAATCCACCAGCTTCCGTCCAACACACTCCATCAGCCCGTGGACACCTTTTCCTATCACTCTCTCACTGTCGTACTATGCCCCCTCTCATACTTCCCCAACGCAACATATTCAACAACTCTTGCTTCTAAAAATTAATAAAGATTAATTTATTAAAAGAAAAGGGTAACGTATATGAGACGTGTATGCGAAGAAAATGTGTGATGTGTTCTATAATGTGTGTAGGATCGGACTCTCAGATAATAGCATAGTCAGTTCATCTTTGCAAGGACACGCCACAGCACGTTAATTCAGAACAAGTCCACCTCACCCGGTACTGTATCTCTCCTGCCGGACACCGACTGTCATCTGTAGCTACCTGGTAATCCATTTTCCTGATCATCCGAAATAGATACTGTTTGTAAATTACAGCTGATCATGGACCGGTTGCCCAATGCACATAATTTCCTATCGTTCTTAAAGAATGCACAAATCCTTTGTAGTGAGTATTTAGGTATCACTGTTATTGTTACTATACTGGAACCTAACTAGTGTCTATCTAGGTTCAGGTATCATGTCTTTTGAACTATTTCACTAGAATATATCACACCATGTGACTATTATATTGATGTTCTTGTTTAGGTACCAATGTTCTTATGCTGTGTTGCATTAACAATCATCACCCATCTTAGGTGAACCATCTTTCTTCTCGGACGTTATTCCTTTTTTTTGTAAGAAACATTTTTGTGTCCAATTGGTGTTTTGTCTAATTGACGTTGCTCTTCATCAAACCCAGTGTTGAACTTCCTTGTAACTGGTATGGAACCTGTGAGAAAAACAATACATCTGGTGATAGTACTAGTCACTGATCCTACCGGCTGAGTGTAAGTTATTTGCCTTGCTCAGTTATTTTATAGCTAACTAAACTCTGTCATAGAGCATAGTAGCTCCTCACCTACGTCCGAATCAGGCGATGACAAGGAAAGACCCATAAACAGAGTGCACAACTTCAGTGGGCAAACCTTTGAAAGATCCCCCCCCCCATTTTCCCCATCTTAAATCTCTCCAATTATCACCCCTCTATCCTATTCATCCTAGCAGAGCCAATTATCACTACACTACTCTATTAGTTCTCAACTAACAGTGCTAATCATCACACTCTAGTTTTAACAAGACTACTGCCTATATTAATTAGGCCTAAATAGACTATATTGACTACCTTATGCAAAACCGCCTCATTCCGGGATGGCTGCTACACTTTGCCATAACGACACATGCTAGTTAATGTTAAATTAATCTAACACTGTAGAGCTCTCCCACAAACACGTCCATCATAATCCACGGTTTTGGTCAACACTGTTTCTCCCAATCATGGTTTATGGCAAAACCTAAAATTGGTCACGTGACAGTATTCATTATGTCCACACAGGTGTTATTTGGACATATCATCCATTGTCAAGAATCTATCCTCCCTGGCTTAGTCACTGTCAGAGTTGTCATCACTTGTTTTGACATCCCCAACAAGCTAGCGAGTTACTGTATGATCCCAACAAAAGTTGTCAATAGCAATCTGCCAATCTGAAACTCTAAATGACAGACTGACTGTTTTCTCCCGAGCTGAGTACTTCCGCTTTCAATCCGACCTGTTTATAAACTATCAAAGTGGTGTATTGAGTCATCTCACTCACTTCCCCTACACATCTGCAGCTGTTAACTTTGTCCGACCTGTGATGGTTGACATCTGATTGTAACCAGGATCTGACGGGTTCTATCTGAATTCGAATGTTGATAAACTGTCAAAGCGATGCAGGGATTTTGACATCCAATTTGTTTTTTCTGTTAGTTAAAATAGTTTTGGCTTTGCAGATAGGCCGGTTAATCAGAAAGTCTCTATAGTAATCAACTGGTTAAACGCAGGGTTTTATTTTTGTGACATAGGCCCCCTCTTAAGAGAGTAGTCCATCTCACTCTTCTCCACCGTAAGTTTAATCCAGATGATTCATTCCTCTTCTTCAGAAGCTGGGTGTCTTGACAAGAAATCCGCTCCAACATTTTCCTTCCCAGGAATGTACTCCACTGTGAAATTATAGGGTTGAAGTAAAAACGACCACCGCATCAAACGGGCGTTGAGCTTCTGAGAAGTAGCCAGGAACATCAGGGGCTGATGATCCGACTGGACTCGAAACTTAACTCCATACAAATAGGGGTGGAATTTTTGCACTGCCCATACGAGGGACAAGCACTCTCTCTCTCGACGGTCGAATAATTCCTCTCCGCCTGGAGTAGTTTCTTGCTTGCGTATGCCACAGGTTTCAAAACCGAAGCATCGTCTTTTCCTTCCTGTAACAGAGCTGCCCCAATCCCAATCGCACTCGCATCCGTTCTCAACACAAATGGTTTGGAAAGGTCAGGGAGCTGTAATACAGGTTTGCTGACCAAGGCCTCCTTTAACTGACTATATGCATTCTCACATTCTGGTGTCCAAATGATTTGGTCCGGGAATCCCTTTTTCAAGGTTTCCGTCAATAGAGCTCCCAGTTCAGTGAAATGTGGGATAAATTTATGGTAGAACCCACACAACGAGAGAAAAGATCGCACATCCTTCTTCGTTTTTGGCCTTGGTGCATTTCTGATTTTCTCCAGGTTCTTCTCTTCTGGGACAATGTGTCCTGGAGTGATGGTGTGACCTAGAAATTCCAGAGTCTGGTAACCAATCATGCACTTGGTTGGACGAGCAGTAAGCCCTGCTTCCTTGAGCCTATTAAACACTCTCTCTAAGGATTGCAAGTGGTCATCCAAGCTGTCACTGGAAATCAGAATATCATCCATGAATGAGATGATGGACGGATCCTGTAAAGGATCAAGTAAAGTCCTCATGATGCGTGTAAACACACTGGATGCATTGCTGAGTCCAAAGGGCATGACCTTGAATTCGTAGTGTCCACTGGGTGTACTGAAAGCCAACAGTGGTCGAATCTCCGGTTTGACTGGTATCTGATAGTACCCCCGACTCAGATCCACCTTTGAAAAGTACCGAGCCTTATGGAGCCTAGCGAATAACTGCGTTGGATTCGGCAAAGGTTCCACCTGAAACTGTGTATGACTGTTCAGAAGTCGGTAGTCACCACAACCTGTGTTCTCCACTTGGTTTGCGTAACAAAACTACCCCTGCATTGTATGGGGATGTGGGTGGCGCAATCACGTCATCCTCCAACAGTTTTTGTATTTCATCCTCCAGGGCCTTTTCTTTAGAGAATGGCACTGGGTAAACCTGACGAACCGGTTCCCGCGTGGTCAAAGTCATCTCGAACTCCACCAACCTCGTTCGTCCTGGTTTATCAGTCAGAATCTCCTTATGAGACTTGAGAACCTGGGTTATCTTTTCTCTCTCCTGGGAGGTCAGATCAGGGTTCACTTGCACATCCCTATAGGTTTCCTGGTGTACCAAGGGATATTCCCTGCCCTCGCTGGTTCCCACTTCCGTCTCCACTGCAACTGCCATTGCCATGATGTGTGCTGCCTTGTCTCCCGGTCTCTCTTCATATTTCCGCAAGAGATTGATATGGAAAATCTTCGACCTTCCCCGGATCCGGATCTGATAGTTGGTTCTGGATATCACCCTTTCCACGGGAAATGGTCCTTGCCAACCTATCTCCAATTTGTTGTTTCCCGTTGGGAGTAGCAACAAGACTTTGTCTCCCACCTCTAGAGATCTTTCTTTAGACCTACGGTTGTAGTAAGCCGCATGTCTTTTCCTGGCCTTTTTCAAGTTTTGATTCGCCAGAGTCCATCCCTTGTGGAGTTTTTCTTTCAGTTCCTCCACGTATTTATAGGATGAGATCACTTCTTCTGACGTCCCCTCTTCAGTCCAACTCCTCAACATGGCTTCCAACGGTCCTTTGATTGGACGACCAAACAGCAACGTAGCGGGTGGTAGTCCGGTTGAGCCATGAGGAACTTCCCGATAGGCAAATAGGGCTACTGGAATATATTCATCCCACCTATCAGGTTTTTCCTGCGCTAGTTTCCTGAGCATTGTCATCAACGTGCCGTTGAAACGCTCTACTTGTCCATTGGCTTGATGATGGTAAGGGCTGGTATGTATGTCGTTAGAGTGAAACACCCTAAATACCTCCTCCATGAGTTTTCCACAAAACTGGGACCCATTGTCCGTCAGAATTTGATCAGGGAAGCCTAATCTGATAAAGGCCTCCATCAGTGCGCCCGCCACTCGTTTCGAGTCAATCGTGGTCAACGGTATGGCCTCACCCCACATTGTACAGCAATCCACCATTGTGAGTATATACATGTTCCTCTTCCTAGTCCTGGGAAGTGGACCCACAATATCGATGGCTACCCTCTCGAAAGGAGAGTTCATGATGGGCATCTCACCCAACACCACCGATGCTGTCCAGTGTTTCGGTGCCACCCTCTGGCACTCAGGGCATGACTTCACATACCGACGCACATCATCTGTCATTCCCGGCCAATAGTAATGGCAGGAAATTCGCTGCATGGTGACGGCAATACCCATGTGTCCACTAAAGGAGATGGTATGCCCCATATGAAGAATCTGGGACCTGTGAGCTTTCGGAACGACCAATTGACCGTATAGGTTGTCTCCCCTTCCTGCTCTCCTGTAGAGTATCCTATTCTTCATGTAGTACTGACCCCGTCCTTGTGGATCAGCACTTTTCTGCAGCTTTCTGTAGCAAGAACGTAAAGTATCATCCTCTTTCTGGGCAGTTCGTAGCTCCCCCGGCAATGGGTTAGTCACAATTGCTTCTGCCCCTTCCGTTCTCGTCTGAGAGCGAGTCTGCATTGCTCCCATATGGATTGGCTCCCTGGGCATTCCCAGAAAGACATACCGGAAACCTAGGATTACTGGGAAAATGGGATCGGTCAATACAGCGGCCTTGATGGTGCCGGTGACGTACCTTGACCGAATCTCCACATTAGCAATGGGCAACTTCATGGCTACAGCACTCTTCTGTGCAGGCTGTATATCCAAGGTCTCACCTGTGAATTGTTCTGGATGTACCAGATCCGCAGAAATCAAGGCCTCCCCGTCCAGTCCTGTGGCGTATAAACACTCCACCTGACGACCGTTAACCTCTACCACTTCCACTACAGGTGGTTTTTCCTGGTCTGGAGTCTCTTCCTCGGCCTCGACCTGTTCGGTGGGCTCCACCTTAGGTTTCCCGGGGCACACGACGAATTGAGTGTCTCCTGACTTTCCCTTGCAGTCAATAGCATTGAGCGTGTTTGACTTGCATTGGTTGCACCATTTCCCTGTCCTAGATTTTCTATTGCCGGACTTGAGTGAGCTCTCCTGGTGGCGAGCTTCCTTGTCGACCTTGGCATTTTCCGTGACAACCTCCTTGGAAGTCACTTGACATGCTGCGAAGTGAGGGCTCTTAGCCTTCGATTTGCAGTCCCTCGTATTGTGAGAGGGTGACTTACAAATTGAACACCACTTCTCAGACCACGGTCGTTTTGGTGTAGAGCTTGAAGTGCTCTTGCTTCCCTCCTTCTTCTTCTCTGAACTATCCTCTGATTTTTGCACATAAGGTTCCCACTTTTTGGTTCCTGAGTTTTTGGCCTTCTTCTTGTCATGTTTCTCCTGACTTTTGGTGTTGGTGGAAAGGTTTTCCCCTGCCTCCCCATGTACCTCGACGAACCGTTCTGCTAATTTTGTCACGAGGTCAATACGTTCCGCTCCTTGTTCTCCCAGGAACGTCCTGAGAGGTTTAGACATTTGCTTCTTCAACTGGTCGACCACCATGAGCTCTTCCAGACTCTCATAGTCATGTGCGAACCCAGCCAAATTCATCCACTTATGGAGATAGGATTTTAGACGCAAACTGTAGGCAGCAAACAACTCCCCCGGTTCTCGTTTCGCTGCTCGAAATTTTTTCCGGTAGGTATGTGACGTAACCTCGAATCGTTTCAGCAGAGCCGTCTTTAATTCGTCGTAATTGTTCTCATGTCCTGGTGGCAGGCGAGAATAAACCTCGTAGCCGGTCCCGCGTAATCCCTGGGATAGCTTGAGATTCCATTTATTACGCTCCAGACCCATAGCAACAGACATTGCCTCGAAGCGTTGAAGGTACTGGTCAATCTTCTCTTTGTCCTCCTCGTAGACAGCTAGAGGAAACTTCATAGCATGGTAACCATGTCCACCTGCTGGGGTTGAGCCTGGGATGGAGGAACCTCCAACTGCTCCCTCAGTTTCCCCATTAGATTGCCTCTTGAGCTCGTGTTCCCGCATCCGGTACTCGTGCTCCCTTTTTTGTGCTTCCTGTTTAGCTTCTAATTTCTTAGCAGCCTGTTCAGCTTCAAGTTTCCTAGCAGCCTGCTCGGCGTCAAGTTTCTTAGCAGCCTGCTCTGCTTCCAATTTCCTAGCTTCTTGTTCCAACTCCATCCTTCTCAATTCCAACTCGGCCTTTCGATCTTCCCTTTCTGCTTGACGATACTCTCTCTCCACTTCCTGTATGTAATCCGTTAGAGCAGAACCCGACAATCCCAAGTCTTCCCCCTTTGCCTTTAATTCTGCAGTGGTTAGTTTCGGAGTGGCCATTTCAGAGAGGTAAGCTAGCAGGTTGAGTCCAATATAACTGAAAACTAATATACAGATATATGACCAAGTACTATAAATCTAGATATTACCACACACAGCACATTCACTCAGTGACAAGAGTAGAATCAGGACCACAGACCTATGCAGACGTGTGAAGTGTGAACAGGTAAGATATTAGTCCTAACCCCTATCCACATTCACTCTAGCTGGATTCTCCAATATGATATTTCCCTCTTATAACTAAGGATCCCGTTTCAAAAGACCCCGTTGTCAGAGGATCCCACTGTCCAAAGATCCCGTTTACGAGAGATCCCGCTGTCCAAAGATCCCGTTTACGAGAGATCCCGCTGTCCAAAGATCACATTTACGAGAGATCCCGCTGTCCAAAGATCCCGTTATCGAGCCCCCAATAATGTCGTGTCCTCCTTTAAAGTGTAGTCCCTGGAGTGAGGAGAGTCAACACCCACATTATAATTTTTCTTCCCTATCAATATCCTGGAGAATCCACCAGCTTCCGTCCAACACACTCCATCAGCCCGTGGACACCTTTTCCTATCATTCTCTCACTGTCTTACTATGCCCCTTCTCATACTTCCCCAACGCAACATATTCAACAACTCTTGCTTCTAAAAATTAATAAAGATTAATTTATTAAAAGAAAAGAGTAACGTATATGAGACGTGTATGCGAAGAAAATGTGTGATGTGTTCTATAATGTGTGTAGGATCGGGCTCTCAGATAATAGCATAGTCAGTTCATCTTTGCAAGGACACACCACAGCACGTTAAGTCAGAACAAGTCCACCTCACCCGGTACTGTATCTCTCCTGCCGGACACCGACTGTCATCTGTAGCTACCTGGTAATCCATCTTCCTGATCATCCGAAATAAATACTGTTTGTAAATTACAGCTGATCATGGACCGGTTGCCCAATGCACATAATTTCCTATCGTTCTTAAAGAATGCACAAATCCTTTGTAGTGAGTATTTAGGTATCACTGTTATTGTTACTATACTGGAACCTAACTAGTGTCTATCTAGGTTCAGGTATCATGTCTTTTGAACTATTTCACTAGAATATATCACACCATGTGACTATTATATTGATGTTCTTGTTTAGGTACCAATGTTCTTATGCTGTGTTGCATTAACAATCATCACCCATCTTAGGTGAACCATCTTTCTTCTCGGACGTTATTCCTTTTTTTGTAAGAAACATTTTTGTGTCCAACTGGTGTTTTGTCTAATTGACGTTGCACTTCATCAAACCCAGTGTTGAACTTCCTTGTAACTGGTATGGAACCTGTGAGAAAAACAATACATCTGGTGATAGTACTAGTCACTGATCCTACCGGCTGAGTGTAAGTTATTTGCCTTGCTCAGTTATTTTATAGCTAACTAAACTCTGTCATAGAGCATAGTAGCTCCTCACCTACGTCCGAATCAGGCGATGACAAGGAAAGACCCATAAACAGAGTGCACAACTTCAGTGGGCAAACCATTGAAAGATCCCCCCATTTTCCCCATCTTAAATCTCTCCAATTATCACCCCTCTATCCTATTCATCCTAGCAGAGCCAATTATCACTACACTACTCTACTAGTTCTCAACTAACAGTGCTAATTATCACACTCTAGTTTTAACAAGACTACTGCCTATATTAATTAGGCCTAAATAGACTATATTGACTACCTTATGCAAAACCGCCTCATTCCGGGATGGCTGCTACACTTTGCCATAACAACACATGCTAGTTAATGTTAAATTAATCTAACACTGTAGAGCTCTCCCACAAACACGTCCATCATAATCCACGGTTTTGGTCAACACTGTTTCTCCCAATCATGGTTTATGGCAAAACCTAAAATTGGTCACGTGACAGTATTCATTATGTCCACACAGGTGTTATTTGGACATATCATCCATTGTCAAGAATCTATCCTCCCTGGCTTAGTCACTGTCAGAGTTGTCATCACTTGTTTTGACATCCCCAACAAGCTAGCGAGTTACTGTATGATCCCAACAAAAGTTGTCAATAGCAATCTGCCAATCTGAAACTCTAAATGACAGACTGACTGTTTTCTCCCGAGCTGAGTACTTCCGCTTTCAATCCGACCTGTTTATAAACTATCAAAGTGGTGTATTGAGTCATCTCACTCACTTCCCCTACACATCTGCATCTGTTAACTTTGTCCGACCTGTGATGGTTGACATCTGATTGTAACCAGGATCTGAGGGTTCTATCTGTATTCGAATGTTGATAAACTGTCAAAGCGATGCAGGGATTTTGACATCCAATTTGTTTTTTCTGTTAGTTAAAATAGTTTTGGCTTTGCAGATAGGCCGGTTAATCAGAAAGTCTCTATAGTAATCAACTGGTTAAACGCAGGGTTTTAATTTTGTGACATTTTGTGACACTCTCTTAAGAGAGTAGTCCATCTCACTCTTCTCCACCGTAAGTTTAATCCAGATGATTCATTCCTCTTCTTCAGAACCTGGGTGTCTTGACAAGAAATCCGCTCCAACATTTTCCTTCCCAGGAATGTACTCCACTGTGAAATTATAGGGTTGAAGTAAAAACGACCACCGCATCAAACGGGCGTTGAGCTTCTGAGAAGTAGCCAGGAACATCAGGGGCTGATGATCCGACTGGACTCGAAACGTAACTCCATACAAATAGGGCTGGAATTTTTGCACTGCCCATACGAGGGACAAGCACTCTCTCTCTCGACGGTCGAATAATTCCTCTCCGCCTGGAGTAGTTTCTTGCTTGCGTATGCCACAGGTTTCAAAACCGAAGCATCGTCTTTTCCTTCCTGTAACAGAGCTGCCCCAATCCCAATCGCACTCGCATCCGTTCTCAACACAAATGGTTTGGAAAGGTCAGGGAGCTGTAATACAGGTTTGCTGACCAAGGCCTCCTTTAACTGACTATATGCATTCTCACATTCTGGTGTCCAAATGATTTGGTCCGGGAATCCCTTTTTCAAGGTTTCCGTCAATAGAGCTCCCAGTTCAGTGAAATGTGGGATAAATTTATGGTAGAACCCACACAACGAGAGAAAAGATCGCACATCCTTCTTCGTTTTTGGCCTTGGTGCATTTCTGATTTTCTCCAGGTTCTTCTCTTCTGGGACAATGTGTCCTGGAGTGATGGTGTGACCTAGAAATTCCAGAGTCTGGTAACCAATCATGCACTTGGTTGGACGAGCAGTAAGCCCTGCTTCCTTGAGCCTATTAAACACTCTCTCTAAGGATTGCAAGTGGTCATCCAAGCTGTCACTGGAAATCAGAATATCATCCATGAATGAGATGATGGACGGATCCTGTAAAGGATCAAGTAAAGTCCTCATGATGCGTGTAAACACACTGGATGCATTGCTGAGTCCAAAGGGCATGACCTTGAATTCGTAGTGTCCACTGGGTGTACTGAAAGCCAACAGTGGTCGAATCTCCGGTTTGACTGGTATCTGATAGTACCCCCGACTCAGATCCACCTTTGAAAAGTACCGAGCCTTATGGAGCCTAGCGAATAACTGCGTTGGATTCGGCAAAGGTTCCACCTGAAACTGTGTATGACTGTTCAGAAGTCGGTAGTCACCACAACCTGTGTTCTCCACTTGGTTTGCGTAACAAAACTACCCCTGCATTGTATGGGGATGTGGGTGGCGCAATCACGTCATCCTCCAACAGTTTTTGTATTTCATCCTCCAGGGCCTTTTCTTTAGAGAATGGCACTGGGTAAACCTGACGAACCGGTTCCCGCGTGGTCAAAGTCATCTCGAACTCCACCAACCTCGTTCGTCCTGGTTTATCAGTCAGTATCTCCTTATGAGACTTGAGAACCTGGGTTATCTTTTCCCTCTCCTGGGAGGTCAGATCAGGGTTCACTTGCACATCCCTATAGGTTTCCTGGTGTACCAAGGGATATTCCCTGCCCTCGCTGGTTCCCACTTCCGTCTCCACTGCAACTGCCATTGCCATGATGTTTGCTGCCTTGTCTCCCGGTCTCTCTTCATATTTCCGCAAGAGATTGATATGGAAAATCTTCGACCTTCCCCGGATCCGGATCTGATAGTTGGTTCTGGATATCACCCTTTCCACGGGAAATGGTCCTTGCCAACCTATCTCCAATTTGTTGTTTCCCGTTGGGAGTATCCACGTATTTATAGGATGAGATCACTTCTTCTGACGTCCCCTCTTAAGTCCAACTCCTCAACATGGCTTCCAACGGTCCTTTGATTGGACGACCAAACAGCAACGTAGCGGGTGGTAGTCCGGTTGAGCCATGAGGAACTTCCCGATAGGCAAATAGGGCTACTGGAATATATTCATCTCACCTATCAGGTTTTTCCTGCGCTAGTTTCCTGAGCATTGTCATCAACGTGCCGTTGAAACGCTCTACTTGTCCATTGGCTTGATGATGGTAAGGGCTGGTATGTATGTCGTTAGAGTGAAACACCCTAAATACCTCCTCCATGAGTTTTCCACAAAACTGGGACCCATTGTCCGTCAGAATTTGATCAGGGAAGCCTAATCTGATAAAGGCCTCCATCAGTGCGTCCGCCACTCGTTTCGAGTCAATCGTGGTCAACGGTATGGCCTCACCCTACATTGTACAGCAATCCACCATTGTGAGTATATACATGTTCCTCTTCCTAGTCCTGGGAAGTGGACCCACAATATCGATGGCTACCCTCTCGAAAGGAGAGTTCATGATGGGCATCTCACCCAACACCACCGATGCTGTCCAGTGTTTCGGTGCCACCCTCTGGCACTCAGGGCATGACTTCACATACCGACGCACATCATCTGTCATTCCCGGCCAATAGTAATGGCAGGAAATTCGCTGCATGGTGACGGCAATACCCATGTGTCCACTAAAGGAGATGGTATGCCCCATATGAAGAATCTGGGACCTGTGAGCTTTCGGAACGACCAATTGACCGTATAGGTTGTCTCCCCTTCCTGCTCTCCTGTAGAGTATCCTATTCTTCATGTAGTACTGACCCCGTCCTGGTGGATCAGCACTTTTCTGCAGCTTTCTGTAGCAAGAACGTAAAGTATCATCCTCTTTCTGGGCAGTTCGTAGCTCCCCCGGCAATGGGTTAGTCACAATTGCTTCTGCCCCTTCCGTTCTCGTCTGAGAGCGAGTCTGCATTGCTCCCATATGGATTGGCTCCCTGGGCATTCCCAGAAAGACATACCGGCAACCTAGGATTACTGGGAAAATGGGATCGGTCAATACAGCGGCCTTGATGGTGCCGGTGACGTACCTTGACCGAATCTCCACATTAGCAATGGGCAACTTCATGGCTACAGCACTCTTCTGTGCAGGCTGTATATCCAAGGTCTCACCTGTGAATTGTTCTGGATGTACCAGATCCGCAGAAATCAAGGCCTCCCCGTCCAGTCCTGTGGCGTATAAACACTCCACCTGACGACCGTTAACCTCTACCACTTCCACTACAGGTGGTTTTTCCTGGTCTGGAGTCTCTTCCTCGGCCTCGACCTGTTCGGTGGGCTCCACCTTAGGTTTCCCGGGGCACACGACGAATTGAGTGTCTCCTGACTTTCCCTTGCAGTCAATAGCATTGAGCGTGTTTGACTTGCATTGGTTGCACCATTTCCCTGTCCTAGATTTTCTATTGCCGGACTTGAGTGAGCTCTCCTGGTGGCGAGCTTCCTTGTCGACCTTGGCATTTTCCGTGACAACCTCCTTGGAAGTCACTTGCCATGCTGCGAAGTGAGGGCTCTTAGCCTTCGATTTGCAGTCCCTCGTATTGTGAGAGGGTGACTTACAAATTGAACACCACTTCTCCGACCACGGTCGTTTTGGTGTAGAGCTTGAAGTGCTCTTGTTTCCCTCCTTCTTCTTCTCTGAACTATCCTCTGATTTTTGCACATAAGGTTCCCACTTTTTGGTTCCTGAGTTTTTGGCCTTCTTCTTGTCATGTTTCTCCTGACTTTTGGTGTTGGTGGAAAGGTTTTCCCCTGCCTCCCCATGTACCTCGACGAACCGTTCTGTTAATTTTGTCACGAGGTCAATACGTTCCGCTCCTTGTTCTCCCAGGAACGTCCTGAGAGGTTTAGACATTTGCTTCTTCAACTGGTCGACCACCATGAGCTCTTCCAGACTCTCATAGTCATGTGCGAACCCAGCCAAATTTATCCACTTATGGAGATAGGATTTTAGACGCAAACTGTAGGCAGCAAACAACTCCCCCGGTTCTCGTTTCGCTGCTCGAAAATTTTTCCGGTAGGTATGTGACGTAACCTCGAATCGTTTCAGCAGAGCCGTCTTTAATTCGTCGTAATTGTTCTCATGTCCTGGTGGCAGGCGAGAATAAACCTCGTAGCCGGTCCCGCGTAATCCCTGGGATAGCTTGAGATTCCATTTATTACGCTCCAGACCCATAGCAACAGACATTGCCTCGAAGCGTTGAAGGTACTGGTCAATCTTCTTTTTGTCCTCCTCGTAGACCGCTAGAGGAAACTTCATAGCATGGTAACCATGTCCACCTGCTGGGGTTGAGCCTGGGATGGAGGAACCTCCAACTGCTCCCTCAGTTTCCCCATTAGATTGCCTTTTGAGCTCGAGTTCCCGCATCCGGTACTCGTGCTCCCTTTTTTGTGCTTCCTGTTTAGCTTCTAATTTCTTAGCAGCCTGTTCAGCTTCAAGTTTCCTAGCAGCCTGCTCAGCTTCAAGTTTCTTAGCAGCCTGCTCTGCTTCCAATTTCCTAGCTTCTTGTTCCAACTCCATCCTTCTCAATTCCAACTCGGCCTTTCGATCTTCCCTTTCTGCTTGACGATACTCTCTCTCCACTTCCTGTATGTAATCCGTTAGAGCAGAACCCGACAATCCAAAGTCTTCCCCCTTTGCCTTTAATTCTGCAGTGGTTAGTTTCGGAGTGGCCATTTCAGAGAGGTAAGCTAGCAGGTTGGGTCCAATATAACTGAAAACTAATATACAGATATATGACCAAGTTCTATAAATCTAGATATTACCACACACAGCACATTCACTCAGTGACAAGAGTAGAATCAGGACCACAGACCTATGCAGACGTGTGAAGTGTGAACAGGTAAGATATTAGTCCTAACCCCTATCCACATTCACTCTAGCTGGATTCTCCAATATGATATTTCCCTCTTATAACTAAGGATCCCGTTTCAAAAGACCCCGTTGTCAGAGGATCCCACTGTCCAAAGATCCCGTTTACGAGAGATCCCGCTGTCCAAAGATCCCGTTTACGAGAGATCCCGCTGTCCAAAGATCACATTTACGAGAGATCCCGCTGTCCAAAGATCCCGTTATCGAACCCCCAATAATGTCGTGTCCTCCTTTAAAGTGTCGTCCCTGGAGTGAGGAGAGTCAACACCCACATTATAATTTTTCTTCCCTATCAATATCCTGGAGAATCCACCAGCTTCCGTCCAACACACTCCATCAGCCCGTGGACACCTTTTCCTACCACTCTCTCACTGTCTTACTATGCCCCCTCTCATACTTCCCCAACGCAACATATTCAACAACTCTTGCTTCTAAAAATTAATAAAGATTAATTTATTAAAAGAAAAGAGTAACGTATATGAGACGTGTATGCGAAGAAAATGTGTGATGTGTTCTATAATATGTGTAGGATCGGACTCTCAGATAATAGCATAGTCAGTTCATCTTTGCAAGGACACACCACAGCACGTTAAGTCAGAACAAGTCTACCTCACCCGGTACTGTATCTCTCCTGCCGGACACCGACTGTCATCTGTAGCTACCTGGTAATCCATCTTCCTGATCATCCGAAATAAATACTGTTTGTAAATTACAGCTGACCATGGACCGGTTGCCCAATGCACATAATTTCCTATCGTTCTTAAAGAATGCACAAATCCTTTGTAGTGAGTATTTAGGTATCACTGTTATTGTTACTATACTGGAACCTAACTAGTGTCTATCTAGGTTCAGGTATCATGTCTTTTGAACTATTTCACTAGAATATATCACACCATGTGACTATTATATTGATGTTCTTGTTTAGGTACCAATGTTCTTATGCTGTGTTGCATTAACAATCATCACCCATCTTAGGTGAACCATCTTTCTTCTCGGACGTTATTCCTTTTTTTGTAAGAAACATTTTTGTGTCCAACTGGTGTTTTGTCTAATTGACGTTGCACTTCATCAAACCCAGTGTTGAACTTCCTTGTAACTGGTATGGAACCTGTGAGAAAAACAATACATCTGGTGATAGTACTAGTCACTGATCCTACCGGCTGAGTGTAAGTTATTTGCCTTGCTCAGTTATTTTATAGCTAACTAAACTCTGTCATAGAGCATAGTAGCTCCTCACCTACGTCCGAATCAGGCGATGACAAGGAAAAACCCATAAACAGAGTGCACAACTTCAGTGGGCAAACCATTGAAAGATCCCCCCCCCCCCCATTGGACACTTTCCCCATCTTAAATCTCTCCAATTATCACCCCTCTATCCTATTCATCCTAGCAGAGCCAATTATCACTACACTACTCTACTAGTTCTCAACTAACAGTGCTAATCATCACACTCTAGTTTTAACAAGACGACTGCCTATATTAATTAGGCCTAAATAGACTATATTGACTACCTTATGCAAAACCGCCTCATTCCGGGATGGCTGCTACACTTTGCCATAACGACACATGCTAGTTAATGTTAAATTAATCTAACACTGTAGAGCTCTCCCACAAACACGTCCATCATAATCCACGGTTTTGGTCAACACTGTTTCTCCCAATCATGGTTTATGGCAAAACCTAAAATTGGTCACGTGACAGTATTCATTATGTCCACACAGGTTTTATTTGGACATATCATCCATTGTCAAGAATCTATCCTCCCTGGCTTAGTCACTGTCAGAGTTGTCATCACTTGTTTTGACATCCCCAACAAGCTAGCGAGTTACTGTATGATCCCAACAACAGTTGTCAATAGCAATCTGCCAATCTGCGTGATGTCCGGAAACTCTAAATGACAGACTGACTGTTTTATCCCGAGCTGAGTACTTCCGCTTTCAATCCGACCTGTTTATAAACTATCAAAGTGGTGTATTGAGTCATCTCACTCACTTCCCCTACACATCTGCAGCTGTTAACTTTGTCCGACCTGTGATGGTTGACATCTGATTGTAACCAGGATCTGACGGGTTCTATCTGTATTCGAATGTTGATAAACTGTCAAAGAGATGCAGGGATTTTGACATCAAATTTGTTTTTTTCTGTTAGTTAAAATAGTTTTGGCTTTGCAGATAGGCCGGTTAATCAGAAAGTCTCTATAGTAATCAACTGGTTAAACGCAGGGTTTTATTTTTGTGACAGACAGCATCGATGCATTTTATAGTGATTTAGAGAAAGCCTTCAAGAAATGCAAGAATTCTGAAGTAACTATCATAATGGGTGACTTGAATGCCAAAGTTGGAAATCAATAGGACGGATGCATAGTGGGCATGGACTAGGGGAACAGAATGAAAGAGGTTGCATTCTAGTACAGTGGGCAAAAGAGCCTTGTTTGATTATTGGAAACACCTGGTCTCAACAGCACCCAAGGAGAATATGGACATGGAGGAGTCCTGATCATAAGATTAGATATCAGATTGATTACATCCTCATCAACAGAAGATTTCGAAATGTCTTAAAAGTCGCAAAAACTATACCAAGCGCAAATTGCTACAGCGACCATAGATTAATCTTAGGCAATTTACATATAAAATTAAAGAAAGTCAAATATTCACAAAGAAACAGAAAATTTGATCTACAAGCACTGAAGAGTAAGGAAATAAAAGATAAATTCAACGTAGAGGTAAAAAACAGATTCGATGCATTGTCCGATATGGAAATATTATTTCAAGACGTCAGTGACCAATGGGAAATGTTAAAGAAATCAGTCAATCCAGCTGCAGAAAAATCCATCCCAAAAATAAAGATAATAGGACGCAAGAAATGGATGACGGAAGACATCTTAAAACTCATGGAAGTAAGAAGAATTACCAAATATAACAATGAAACATATGAAGAGATTCATAGGAAAATTAGGAAGCTATGCAAAGAGGCAAAAGAAACATGACTTGAGGAAATTGCAAGGAAATTGAATACCAACACAACACCCGGAATACCAAATTAATGCACAAAAGAATTAATGACATTACTAACAATTAGCAGCTTTCTCCGTAACCCCGGATACTCTCGTGGTTGACGTGAGCGCACGAGAACTTGAAGGGGTTCGAGTCGCGCCAGTGACTTACGAGAGTATGGAGCCGGTCGCTCAGAAAGTCGTGGCGTGCTGATGGGCGTAATCTAGCCTAGGAATCAACATACAGCTGAAAGATGCTGGTGTTGACCGCAATATTATGAAACAGGATGGAAACGCGGGGAAAAAAAAAAAAAAAAACTAACAAAAGAACACATACATCAACGGGTTGCCTAAAAACCAAAGATGGCAAAATCATAATAGAAAACGATCAGATTTTACATGCGTGGTCAGATTATGTGAAAGACCTTTATGATGACACAAGAGAAGAACAATATGATCATCGGAATAATAATGAATGACCATCAATTTTGAAGATGGAAGTTCAGAATGCTCTTAACCATATGAAAACTGGCAAGACCCCGGCTACAGATAACATAACAATAGACATGATCAATGCCTTAGAACAGGGGTCACCACACTTTTTTCACGGCGGGCCGGACAACTGACAAAATGATGAGCGCGGGCCGGATACTTATTCTGTACAATACTTGCTCCGGCCTACGTGGCGAAGGCTTTACGGACGCGGTTCGTAATCCCGTATACCACTTTCGAAATACAGCTGCGAGCGATTTGGCAGCAGACAACGTTGCGCTGGTTTTGACACTATGTTATGGGTACCGGTCGTTCGAAAAGCAATGGTAAACTACTGAACATAAACTTGCCAAGACATCAACAACAGCAAACAATGCTGGTGTTGACTGAAAACGTCCTGTAAAGGATATGCAACTAACTTTAACAATAATTTTAAGCTAGAACGAAAGCTCTGGGAAAAAATACGAAAAACTAAGTTAATCATGGAAAGGGCGTGCAATGCACACAAACAAACAAACAAACAAACAAACAAACAAACAAACAAACAAGCAAAGACAACCAACATATTTATATTTATTTACTAAACAAAGTTATCAAAGAAGGTGGCGCTAGCAAAAAGATAGTTACATCAGACATATTGTGCACATATCCGAATCTCACAAACTAAGCAGCAAAAGAGGATAGTGAGTTTTGTGAAACTGACGTGTGGCTTTCAAAATACCATCAATGTTTGATTTGGAATTGCTGCATCCAATCAAGAGAATTGCTTTCAAATGTTCATCAGTCAATCTCATTCGATGTGGTGACTTCACAGACTTCTTTTTTGAAAATGTTAGCTCACAGACATATGTTGTTCCAAACAATGATGTCATACCAGCGGCAAATTTCTTAAGTTTCGGAAACTCAACATCAGGTAAGCAGCGGTACTTCCTTCTCAATGAGCTCCAACTGTAATTCAACTGGCACACCATTAAGGTTACAATCAAACGGATTCTGCAACAGAAGGATGTCACTCTCAAATCTGTCAAGATCTGAAAATCTCTCCAAACTCTTTGAAACAGTGACAATGAGAAAGGTTTTCTCCTTCCAGTTGTGCTTCCAACAATTACAACTTTCTTCGAAATCCTTTGATGGTTCTGTAGAGATCACAGACGAGGTAATGCTTTCCCTGAAGTTTCAAGTTCAGTTCATTCATATCGACCAAAATTGACAACTTTGACAGCCAGGCAGGATCTGACAGCTGTGAATCAGCTTTATCTTTTTCAGTGAGGAAAAACATCTATTTCGTTTCGGAGCTTGTAAAAACGAAGCAGGACTTTACCGCAGCTGAGCCACCTGACTGATATGTGATAAGGCAAGTCACAGAATTCAGAATCAATTTCTTCATGAAAAGCCCAGAACTGACTGTGAATGAGTGCATGTTCCGGAATGAAGTTCACAGCAGAAACTACTGGTTTTAGTACACAAGAAATATCTAAATCTTTCCCACAGAGTACTTGCTGATGTACGATGCAGTGTATGAACAGAGCGCCCGGAATTTGCAAATCTTCCAAATGAGTCCTGATCTGCCCCAACAGACCCTTCCTCACTCCAGTTATGTTTTTTTCCCCTCATCAACTGTAACACCTCGAAGCTGATTCCACCTAAGGTTATAGTCTTGGAAAATTGTTTGCACTTCCACGAAAATGACTTTCAGAACTGTTGTTCCATGCATGCTGCAAACGGACTCCAACTCTTTCGTTATCTGAAAGTCCAAATTGACACCACAAATGAACACGAGAAGTTGTGACGTACTCGAGAGATTAATAGACTCATCCAGAGCCACAGAATACTACAACCTAGTTCCTAGCTTTCTCGCGTATCTGTAGCACTATGTTCTCTCCAATTTCTTCTGTTCTCTGCACAACTGAACTTGCCGAAAGGCTGATAGTTCCAAACAAATCGGCTTTCTCAGGACACAAGTCATTTGCTGCTTCAATCACACACACTCTTTAATGACGTTGCCATCAGTAAACGGTTTTCCTCGTTCTGCCATCTTATGCACTGTTTTGTAACTTGTACGAGTGACAGATTCATTTTCAGCAAATTTTCTCGTGAAGAGATTTCTTTGCGTTTCAAAACGACGTTTAATGGTCTCATATTTCCCAGAGTGTAATTTTCCAGAAAACTTGTAATATGTTGATGGATGTTTTATTTCGTAGTGACGCTGAAGATTTTACTCTTTCAAAACGGCAACACTTTCGCTGCATATTACGCAGTTGGTTTTCTGGTCCTTTGTTTCCACAAAGAAGTACTTTACCCTCACTCGGCGTCCACTTTTCTTTTCCTACTAGCCATAATTAAGGGTGAAGTACACGGGATCTGAAAATGAAAAAGACATTACATTAGAAACATAAAATCCTATTGAAACACAAGAAAAGCAGAGGACTAGGGGTCACTGGTGAAGCTACAGCTCATCAAAGGTACATATACAGTTTATAGGTACCTTTGTGTAACCGCACAGAGATGATAGAGATAATAGCACAACGCCGACTGTTCATGGCCCGTAGAAGAAGAGAGGAATAAGAAAACAAAGAGAATCTCATTCTATCTCTACGGCTAACAAGAAAAAACAACGATTTAGAGATATCAGAAGAAATTCAGGTAAGTGTACGGGGAATCAGAATAATGTAATTATAAAGATACAACAACATCTGATTAATAATGCCAATGCCCTAATATATAAAATGCATGATTAGATGCAATGACAATATAAGCGTCCCCATAAATAAACATACACGTGATCATCCTTCACAGTACAATTGATATTCCATCACAGCATGGGTAGTCATCCAACACAGTACCAGTGATCCTCCATGACAGCATGGGTAGTCATCCAATACAGTACCAGTGATCCTCATCACAGCATGGATAATCATCCAACACTGTAACTGTAGTCTGATACACAACACCAGCAATTATCAAACAACAAGATGGAACAGAGGTCATTCATTCAGTAGCACGTCCTTTGCAGAACCTCGCTCCCATAACAATCTTCCGGAAAACCTCTCGATCATAAGCAAGATTTCCCACTTCAGATACATCCATCTGGAGATCATCCACCACATCCTGCACCCATCTTCTCTTTGGCCTTCCTCTTCCCCTCTTCTCAGTCACATACCCCTCCATTATTGTTCTCGGGCACAGACATCGCTATTATATTCCTATATTTCTATTTAAACTATGAAGTTTCGTTCAAAACTCACCCCACAGCAGATAATCGTCAATCCACAATCAAGATCCTCTTGGATCGTTTGGATCTTCACAGGGTTTGTCTACCCTCTCAACTGCGGTCTGGAAAAACAGTGGCTACGCTCGGCCGTGCCTGGGGCATGTTCGCCCGTCTACTTGGTAGTGGCTCAGGGGTTTAAGTTCAAACCCTCTGCTGAAAGTTAGACATCAGCATCTCTTCGGCCTAAGTTGTTCCCAAGGCCAAAGAGGCGGGAACATGGCTTTATTGGGCTGTTATTGGCACGCCAACACAACATCCCAGCATCCTATACATTTTTTACCAGGGTATCAAGGGATATGCTACTCCATACTCTTTTAGAGACGCGGCAGGCGGCTTCATTTGGTAATAGAATATATCTCATAATACGGTTCGCAAAATTTATAAATAGGGCCACCTAAATAAACAACCTAGTGCAGCCAGGAGGTCTCCGCACGTGTGAAGATCTCCTATTATTCTAAACATAATATTTACATTTAAATGGTATCACAACGTCTCGTGTTTCATAGTTATATCAAGCAAGTTCGAGTACCGACGGCGGGCCGGATGAAATGACGTCGCGGGCCGGATCCTGCCGCGGGCCGTAGTTTGGTGACCCCTGGTCTAGGTGATAGGAATGAGAGAGATGACGATTAATAGGCGAAGTGAGTAGGACAAAACCTGGTCTGGCACAATCAAGGCCTGCATGCACTTATTTTCGCACTGGTGAAAGGCCGTGCAAGCTTATGTGGCTTATGTTGACAAATATTACAAACAGTTTCCCCCCCCCCCCCCCACTCTTCCACCCTCCTCTCTCTCTCTTTCTCTCTCTCTATCTCTCTCTCTCTCTCTCTCTCTCTCTCTCTCTCTCTCTCTCTCTCTCTCTCTCTCTCTCTCTCTCTCTCTCTCTCTTCTCTCTCTGCTAAATGCTGGTGCAATTATGTTTGCTTAGAGAATATTTCAAATATCATAATAACATGATAGTAATGCCTTGACTGATCACTAAACTTATGTTCAAGCATTCTGCGGAATTTTTTTCTTTCTTTCGCATATCCTATTTACATCGCTGTCAACAACATCATTTTACCGCTGTTGTTGATGTCTTTGCAAGATTACGCACAGTATTATGCATTGCTTACTGAGCGACAATCTCAGATACCCCTGTAAGTAACCAACGCGACCCGATTCCCTACCGATTCTCACGCAGCTGTTTCCCCACACGTGGATATACGGGATTACGGAGAAAATCGTTAAAACCTTCACCAGGGAGACTTCTCCGCGGAATTGCTAGACATCTAAAAGAAAAACACCCCTACAAACAAAATTGATGGTCCTTCATTATTATTCTGATGATCATATTGTTCTTGTCTTGTATCATCATAAAGGTCTTTCACATAATGTGACCAGGCATGTACAATCTGATCTTTTTCTATTATGATTTTGCCATCTTTGGTTTTTAGGCAACATGTTGATGTGTCTGTTTTTTTGTTAGTGATGTCACTAATTCCTGTGTGCATTAATTTGGTTTTCTGGATGTTGTGTTGGTTTTCAATTTCCTTGCAATTTTCCTCAAGCCACGTTTCTTTTGCCTCTTTGCATAGCATTAGCTTTCTAATTTTGCTGTGAATCTCTTCGTATATTTCCTTGTTATTTTTGTTATTTCTTCTTATTTCCATGAGTTTTAAGATGTCTTCCACCATCCATTTCTTGCGCCCTATTATCTTTATTTTTGGGATTCTCATTGTTGTTAGTGCAGCTTCTTGACTGATTTCTTTTATATTTTCAATTGATCACTGACGTCTTGAAATAATATTGCATTGCCATATCGGACAATGCAACGAATCTGTTCTTTACCTCTACGTTGAATTTATCTTTTATCTCCTCACTCTTCAGTGCCTGTAGATCAAATTATGCGTGTCTATTTGTATATTTGACTTTCTTTAACTTTATATGTAAATTGCCTAAGATTAATCTATGGTTGCAGTAGCAGTCTGCGCTTTGTAGGGGGACATAATCATCTAATATTGTTACAAGGGAGGTTACTAGAACTTAAAAAAGAAAATGGTATACCTAGTTATAATACCACTAACTAACATCAACATCTTTCAATTTTATTTGATAAATGAAACAGTTAATACTGCAGTTACCTTTTGCAATCACAAGAAGAAAGCTATTAAACTCTTTATACAACATTTGTTTAATCTTTTTTTACTTACATTTTATTATCAACTTTTTCAATTTTAAGATTATGTTTAATTATTGAAACTGTACTTTCAATGATAATTTCTGATATATGAAAATCATTCTTCCCCTCTGTGGGGAAACAACATTTTTTTACTGGCCTCTTAAGGCCACCCACAATTTAAAGAAAATTTACTTACATTAACGGCAAAAGACCTTGGAAGTATATGGGGTTTATGTTGATAAATATGTTTAGAGGAAATGTCATTTATGTTTGTAAATTTCATTCAATTTGAACGGGACGCAGAGGTGTTTCCAAGTCACCAGGGCCGGGTTATATACTGGCCAAGACCTATTGACGCGTCCTCGTCGAGTGTCCTGGGCAACAGGTCCCTTCGGGGTCCTGGCTAAAGTCAGTAGGATCGCCGATTCCTCCGAAGTCGGAGAGTGTCTGCCTGTACGGCGAGGAACCACCAGTCTGCACACCAATAAGCCAGACATGGGACAACGGATACTCACGCAAAACTCAGGTCCTGTATGACATCACACTGATGTTGGACAACAGGATGCCTTCATCCGACATACAGGACTTCGCGTTGGAGCTCAAGCCAACGAACACAAGCAAGCAAGCAAGCATTCAATTTGAACAAATAGCTCTCTCTCTCTCTCTCTCTCTCTCTCTCTCTCTCTCTCTCTCTCTCTCTCTCTCTCTCTCTCTCTCTCTCTCTCTCTCTCTCTCTCTCCAAATGGTGCAATTACGTTTGCTTAGAGAATATTTAAAATATCATAATAACATGATAGTAATGCCTCAATGGGTGCCTCCTTCCCTCCGCTAGCCTATGGGACACCCTTGGGCAAGGTGGAGCACCCGTTTAGCCTCCCGATCAGGGTTACGTGAAGCCATGTGTGCAGGTGGTGGATTAAGTTGAAGAGCAGCCGACAGATAGTTGTAGGTTATGGTCTCCAGCTTCACGACGGAAGGCAGGGGATCTCTTTTTTGGGAGACATTGGCTACGGTCATCGACCAGTATGGTCACTGCTAGGAAGGAAAGCAATGGCAAACTACCTTCTTTACAGATGCCAAGAATATCATGTACTGCAGTCTTATCGATAATCAGAGAAACGGCGTAAAAGGGTGCTCCATAGGAGCAGCCTCGCCCGGTAGGGGTAGTCATGTGCACCAGGTGACTACAGACCGTCATCAGGAGACTGAGTGCAAAAGAATATCAACACTGAAAGTAGGAACTTGGAATATAAGAACTATGAGTGGGGATGGGAAATTTGATAACATTAAGAATGAAATGAGAAGATTAAATATTAACCTGTTAGGTGTACGTGAGACCAGATGGACAGGAATGGGCATTATGACATCTGAGGAATATAGAATAATCTATTCTGATGGAGAGAAACAACAGCGAGGAGAGGCAATTATAATGGATACAGAGAGAGCAAAATCGATCAAAGGATATTGGACTGTATCAGACAGAGTGTTACTGGTGAAGTTGAGTGGAAGACCTTTTGATGTCAACGTCATACACGTTTATGCAGTAGTGATGACAGCATCGATGAATTTTATAGTGATTTAGAGAAAGCCTTCAAGAAATGCAAGAATTCTGAAGTAACTATCATAATGGGTGACTTGAATGCCAAAGTTGGAAATCAATAGGACGGATGCATAGTGGGCATGGACTAGGGGAACAGAATGAAAGAGGTTGCATTCTAGTACAGTGGGCAAAAGAGCCTGGTTTGATTATTGGAAACACCTGGTCTCAACAGCACCCAATGAGAATATGGACATGGAGGAGTCCTGATCATAAGATTAGATATCAGATTGATTACATCCTCATCAACAGAAGATTTCGAAATGTCTTAAAAGTCGCAAAAACTATACCAAGCGCAAACTGCTACAGCGACCATAGATTAATCTTAGGCAATTTACATATAAAATTAAAGAAAGTCAAATATTCACAAAGAAACAGAAAATTTGATCTACAAGCACTGAAGAGTAAGGAAATAAAAGATAAATTCAACGTAGAGGTAAAAAACAGATTCGATGCATTGTCCGATATGGAAATATTATTTCAAGACGTCAGTGACCAATGGGAAATGTTAAAGAAATCAGTCAATCAAACTGCAGAAAAATCCATCCCAAAAATAAAGATAATAGGACGCAAGAAATGGATGACGGAAGACATCTTAAAACTCATGGAAGTAAGAAGAATTACCAAATATAACAATGAAACATATGAAGAGATTCATAGGAAAATTAGGAAGCTATGCAACGAGGCAAAAGAAACATGACTTGAGGAAAATTGCAAGGAAATTGAATACCAACACAACACCCGGAATACCAAATTAATGCACAAAAGAATTAATGACATTACTAACAATTAGCAGCTTTCTCCGTAACCCCGAATACTCTCGTGGTTGACGTGAGCGCACGAGAACTTGAAGGGGTTCGAGTCGCGCCAGTGACTTACGAGAGTATGGAGCCGGTAGCTCAGAAAGTCGTGGCGTGCTGATGAGCGTAATCTAGCCTAAGAATCAACATACAGCTGAAAGATGCTGGTGTTGACCGCAATATCATGAAACAGGATGGAAACGCGGAAAAAAAAAAAACTAACAAAAGAACACATACATCAACGGGTTGCCTAAAAACCAAAGATGGCAAAATCATAATAGAAAACGATCAGATTTTACATGCGTGGTCAGATTATGTGAAAGACCTTTATGATGACACAAGAGAAGAACAATATGATCATCGGAATAATAATGAATGACCATCAATTTTGAAGATGGAAGTTCAGAATGCTCTTAACCATATGAAAACTGGCAAGACCCCGGCTACAGATAACATAACAATAGACATGATCAATGCCTTAGAACAGGGGTCACCACACTTTTTTCACGGCGGGCCGGACAACTGACAAAATGATGAGCGCGGGCCGGATACTTATTCTGTACAATACTTGCTCCGGCCTACGTGGCGAAGGCTTTACGGACGCGGTTCGTAATCCCGTATACCCACTTTCGAAATACAGCTGCGAGCGATTTGGCAGCAGACAACGTTGCGCTGGTTTTGACGCTATGTTATGGGTGCAATGCACACAAACAAACAAACAAACAAACAAACAAACAAACAAGCAAAGAAAACCAACATATTTATATTTATTTACTAAACAAAGTTATCAAAGAAGGTGGCGCTAGCAAAAAGATAGTTACATCAGACATATTGTGCACATATCCGAATCTCACAAACTAAGCAGCAAAAGAGGATAGTGAGTTTTGTGAAACTGACGTGTGGCTTTCAAAATACCATCAATGTTTGGTTTGGAATTGCTGCATCCAATCAAGAGAATTGCTTTCAAATGTTCATCAGTCAATCTCATTCGATGTGGTGACTTCACAGACTTCTTTTTTGAAAATGTTAGCTCACAGAAATATGTTGTTCCAAACAATGATGTCATACCAGCGGCAAATTTCTTAAGTTTCGGAAACTCATCATCAGGTAAGCAGCGGTACTTCCTTCTCAATGAGCTCCAACTGTAATTCAACTGGCACACCATTAAGGTTACAATCAAACGGATTCTGCAACAGAAGGATGTCACTCTCAAATCTGTCAAGATCTGAAAATCTCTCCAAACTCTTTGAAACAGTGACAATGAGAAAGGTTTTCTCCTTCCAGTTGTGCTTCCAACAATTACAACTTTCTTCGAAATCCTTTGATGGTTCTGTAGAGATCACAGACGAGGTAATGCTTTCCCTGAAGTTTCAAGTTCAGTTCATTCATATCGACCAAAATTGACAACTTTGACAGCCAGGCAGGATCTAACAGCTGTGAATCAGATTTATCTTTTTCAGTGAGGAAAACATCTATTTCGTTTCGGAGCTTGTAAAAACGAAGCAGGACTTTACCGCAGCTGAGCCATCTGACTGATATGTGATAAGGCAAGTCACAGAATTCAGAATCAATTTCTTCAAGAAAAGCCCACAACTGACGGTGAATGAGTGCATGTTCCCGAATGAAGTTCACAGCAGAAACTACTGGTTTTAGTACACAAGAAATATCTAAATCTTTCCCACAGAGTACTTGCTGATGTACGATGCAGTGTATGAACAGAGCGCCCGGAATTTGCAAATCTTCCAAATGAGTCCTGATCTGCCCCAACAGACTCTTCCTCACTCCAGTTATATTTTTTCCCCTCATCAACTGTAACACCTCGAAGCTGATTCCACCTAAGGTTATAGTCTTGGAAAATTGTTTGCACTTCCACGAAAATGACTTTCCCAGTTGTTGTTCCATGCATGCTGCAAACGGACGCCAACTCTTCCGTTATCTGAAAGTCCAAATTGACACCACAAATGAACACGAGAAGTTGTGACGTACTCGAAAGATTAATAGACTCATCCAGCGCCACAGAATACTACAACCTAGTTCCTAGCTTTCTCGCGTATCTGTAGCACTATGTTCTCTCCAATTTCTTCGGTTCTCTGCACAACTGAACTTGCCGAAAGGCTGATAGTTCCAAACAAATCGGCTTTCTCAGGACACAAGTCATTTGCTGCTTCAATCACACACACTCTTTAATGACGTTGCCATCAGTAAACGGTTTTCCTCGTTCTGCCATCTTATGCACTGTTTTGTAACTTGTACGAGTGACTGATTCATTTTCAGCAAATTTTCTCGTGAAGAGATTTCTTTGCGTTTCAAAACCACGTTTAATGGTCTCATATTTCCCAGAGTGTAATTTTCCAGAAAACTTGTAATATGTTGATGGATGTTTTATTTCGTAGTGACGCTGAAGATTTTACTCTTTCAAAACGGCAACACTTTCGCTGCATATTACGCAGTTGGTTTTCTGGTCCTTTGTTTCCACAAAGAAGTACTTTACTCCTCACTCGGCATCCACTTTTCTTTTCCTACTAGCCATAATTAAGGGTGAAGTACACGGGATCTGAAAATGAAAAAGACATAACATTAGAAACATAAAATCCTATTGAAACACAAGAAAAGCAGAGGACTAGGGGTCACTTTTGAAGCTACAGCTCATCAAAGGTACATATACAGTTTATAGGTACCTTTGTGTAACCGCACAGAGATGATAGAGATAATAGCACAACGCCGACTGTTCATGGCCCGTAGAAGAAGAGAGGAATAAGAAAACAAAGAGAATCTCATTCTATCTCTACGGCTAACAAGAAAAAACAACTATTTAGATTTATCAGAAGAAATTCAGGTAAGTGTACAGGGAATCAGAATAATGTAATTATAAAGATACAACAACATCTGATTAATAATGCCAATGCCTTAATATATAAAATGCATGATTAGATGCAATGACAATATAGGCGTCCCCATAAATAAACATACACATGATCATCCTTCCATTGATATTCCATTACAGCATGGGTAGTCATCCAACACAGTACCAGTGATCTTCCATCACAGCATGGATAATCATCCAACACTGTAACTGTAGTCTGATACACAACACCAGCAATTATCAGACAACAAGATGGAACAAAGGTCATTCATTCAGTAGCACGTCCTTTGCAGAACCTCGCTCCCATGACAACCTTCCGGAAAACCTCTCGATCATAAGCAAGATTTCCCACTTCAGATACATCCATCTGGAAATCAAATCATCCACCACATCCTGCACCCATCTTCTCTTTGGCCTTCCTCTTCCTCTCTTCTCAGTCACATACCCCTCCATTATTGTTCTCGGGCACAGACATCGCTATTATATTCCTATATTCCTATTTAAACTATGAAGGTTCGTTCAAAACTCACCCCACAGCAGATAATCGTCAATCGACAATCAAGATCCTCTTGGATCTTTTGGATCTTCACAGGGCCTGTCTACCCTCTCAACTGCGGTCTGGAAAAACGTGGCTACGCTCGGCCGTGCCTGGGGCATGTTCGCCCGTCTACTTGGTAGTGGCTCAGGGGTTTAAGTTCAAACCCTCTGCTGAAAGTTAGACATCAGCTTCTCTTCGGCCTAAGTTGTTCCCAAGGCCAAAGAGGCGGGAACATAGCTTTATTGGGCTGTTATAGGCACGCCAACACAACATCCCAGCATTCTATACATTTTTTACCAGGGTATCAAGGGATATGCTACTCCATACTCTTTTAGAGTCGCGGCAGGCGGCTTCATTTGGTAATAGAATATATTTCATAATAAGGTTCGCAAAATTTATAAATAGGGCCACCTAAATAAACAACCTAGTGCAGCCAGGAGGTCTCCGCACGTGTGAAGATCTCCTATTATTCTAAACATAATATTTACATTTAAATGGTATCACAACGTCTCGTGTTTCATAGTTATATCAAGCAAGTTCGAGTACCGACGGCGGGCCGGATGAAATCACGTCGCGGGCCGGATGCGGCCCGCGGGCCGTAGTTTGGTGACCCCTGCTCTAGATAAATTAGATCTAGATAGTGTGGATTATGTGGGCACGTTACGGGAAATATCAGACCTGAAAACTTGGTCAAGTTTGATGGGAAATGACGAAAATGAAGATACATAGATAAATTCATGTATGACTTGGCTACTACGCATATTCTGAACAACATAAAACAACACGAAGTAGGACGTTGCGACGATTAATCTTCATCAGCAAACAAATATACAACACACAAAACATACACACGGGCAAGACACTACAATGACTACATTGATTGATTGGTTGATTGATTGATTGATTGATTGATTGATTTAGGAACCGACATCACAGCATTCGGGACATTCCCATAAGCGCTCCGTCCCCATCCTCAGCAGCCAGCGAAGAGTTCCAACACTAATAGTTCCAGTAACAATCTGATTATATTAAGGCGTGATAACTGAATAACTGAACTTGACTGTGTTACTCTTATATAGACAGCCGTGAGAGTCTGCGGTGTAATAGGAACAGGGCTAGGGGATGGTTACGGTCCAGTGAAGATTCCAGGTAAATGCGTGGAAGTGGTACGTGAAGACGGAAAGGAAGGTAACGCGGGAAACAGTGGAGGCAATGGACAAATGATGGTGGGCCGAGAATGAAAACTATGTAGGAGCGCCTCGATGGATGTCCATATAATGCTTGAGTGTGTTGAAGTAATGGGTTGGCCTTAGTATGTGCATGTCCAAAACTGGAAAACCGGGACTGACCATGGTTGTCATCCGTATGTCCTTGATGGTATAAAGGACAGGTCAGAAATGTCAGAAACCACACACGGTTTCCGCCGATAGGTCAAGTTATATTAAAGAAGAATCCGAAGCAGATGACCTATTACCTATTACTTACTATAATGTAATTCTCAAACCCAACACCCCACACTGTGTCAACGGCCTCGGGCACAGAAGTACAATTGGGGGGGGGGGGGGGAAGGGGGGTTACAAGCATGATCCTAGTGTGAGGAAATGTAAACTAAAGACTAAATGTCATGGCAGGGCAGATCAGGTTCTAAACCCTGATCGGTAACTGGTCTAGGATCCAAGTTCCGACAGGCGGACAGTTAGAGCATTGCTTTGCTGATCCGACAGCTTCTGCAGCTTGTCTTGTTCCAGATGTATTGCCGTTACCTCTTCTCTGGAGTAAACTAGGCAGGTCGAGAGAGGGATCATGGTACATGGACAACACATGGTCGCTATAATTTAACCCGGGTTTTGTGCTATGGAGCGGTTATAATGTCTTTAAAAAAACACATACAATAACTACCGTCTGTCAAGACGGCAAGGTGCCAGTACAGTACAGTACAGCACAGTAAGTACTGTACGGTACAGTACAGTACAGTACATTCAATACGGTACAGGGCAGTACAGTACAATTCTAAAATCAGAAGCCAATTTACTCCATTTGAGGATGGTCATTTATTCTGCAGCCTAAGGAGAAGCACCAAGTGAAACAATTTGCTCAAAAACATCGAGCACTCACTTGTTCTGAAGAAATACTCGTTCTTCATCTTCAGCTGATAGATTAACTTGTGGTGTAATTGTGACTGAAAAATAAAGCCTTATCATAGTGCGAGGACATGCAACCTAAAAGCTAAATGTCATGGTAGAACAGACCAGACCCTAAGCCTTGGTCAGCAATTGGTTTAGTATGGAAGTCTGACCGTGAAATACGATTTATGTCCATATTCCATAGTTGTGGACTCATGTGGATGATAGACTTGGCTAATGAAGACACCTTTTTTTCAGGGGTGTCTAGTTGGTCATGCGTCCAAGTAGACTTGTTCTTACAGCGAGGTGCTGTCGTCTTTTGGAGGTGACAGGTTCGAATCCAGGTCGGTTACTATAGTTGTCAATGTGTATGTTGTCTAGTGCGTCCTCTAATCTCTACTTCTATGAGGCAGAAGTCTCTCCTCTAATCTCTACTTCTATGAGGGCCAGATAATAGATGCGTGTATATTTATGAACTGACTTTTCTTGTAGTTGGCGAAGGGAGCAGCCATGACAACTCCTGATCTTTCAGTTCGAGACTCACATTTCGAGCCTGTGTATAGATGTATAGTTTGAATAATAGAAAGACAGAAGTCATGGCGATATCAAAGAAACAGGTCGTGTCTAAATGTGCAATTAAAGTACAGGCCATGTTTTGAGGGCAAGTGCAGAAATTTAGATACTTAGGTACATGGATAACATCAGATGGAAGATACATAACTGAGGTAAAGAACAGAATAGGACAAGCAAACACTGCATTCTATCGAATGAAGAACGTTTTGTGCAATACGTCACTGTCCTTGAAAGTTCTTGCATGTTACATAGAACCAATATCAACATACGGTTGGGAATTCTGGACTATTAGTAAACAGGTGAAAAAAAATCTCATGGAAGCCTTGGAGATGTGGTTTTATAGAAGAATGATGAAAATTAATTGGACAGCTAAAATGAACAATCAGGGCGTTGTAAGGGAAGCTGAGTCGCAATGACAACTTATCACAAACATCAGAAAGAGGCAGTCATCGTTTTTTGGCCACGTTATTAGAATACAAAAACTGGAACATGTCGTAACGACCGGGAAGATTTGTGGAAAGAGAGATAGAGGAAGACAGCGTGAGAAGATTCTTGACAGTCTTGTGTCATGGCACGGAAAGGAGTCAACACACGAATTGATCCATGACGTCGGAAATCGAAATTTGTGGAGAGGCATGATCGTCCACGCCAGCCGGCTAGGCTCTGGATGATGGATGATGATGGTGTACAGATGCTCAGCCTGTCTCTGTAGTCTCATTATAATTCTTCTTCTTTCGCCTTTTACCTTCCCTTGTGACTACGGTCTTACCACATTGAAAAATACCGGTTCTCGTCCGATTACCGAAGTCAAGCAACTGTAACAGTATGTGTAGTTTGGGTTATAATTAGGATCTAGTGGGGAATTAGAGATACAGCACGATTGAGCATTATGAGTGAAAGCGGAGAGAGATGCTCAATCGTGACGTATTGTTGTTGTGAAGGGCAGTCAACATCCGATAGTCCAGCTGAGAAGACACGGCTTGTCATCTTGAGAATAAAGTATAAAGTTTTAGTACAGATCAAGTCTTGTTACTTCATTTGACACTACTACAGAAGTAATAAATGGTGCCGTGGACCGAGAATCTGAGGTTGATCTAGGCCGGCCAACAACAACTATCCACTGGCGGCATGCTGTAAGACAAATTATGAAGATAATGGCCTACCACGCGAAGTACTAAAGAATCCAGACAAAACTGCCAGGACAAGAAGGGTTTCCTGGAGCCGTGGCTGAACATTTGAATCGTATCATTTATAAGGGGCCTAACCTGGCCGTTGCCTGAACCTTGCCACTTTCAAGATTTTATCGGAAGTCAGAACTCGTTCAAGGTCAGCTCATCACTAGCCGTTGGCTGATTGATACTAATCCAGTTTTGGGCCTTGTCATTCCTATGACCCAAACACCCCTAATCCATTCTTGGGCCTCGTTATATTCCTATGACCCATTCCATACGACGATGAAGTACCCACTTGAGATCAAGGAAGGGACCCAACCAGGGGGTCGAAGATTGTCTGGCAGCCCATGAGATGTGACCCAACCAGGGGTTGAAAATTTTCTGGCAGCCCACGAGAAGGACGAAATTACCTGAGGGAAGAGAAGTGATATCTGAACTCCACCACCTGAATTCCGAGACTTTCACTGGATGCGGGCTCTGGTTGGTTGAACTGAATCCGTAAGTTGGTAAAAGAAGATGACGGATTAATTAAGGAAATAGACTCGGAGTAAAAGTTGTGTATTTCGAGGTCTCCCGTGAGCTTCCGAATTTATTAATTAGAGTGGAGTACAGGACATTATTGTGGTTTAAGAAACAAATATCTACAAGGAACCTTCTGATTGCCACAAATTTGAGTTTTTTATTGAGGACAGGGTTCATTCTTCCTATGCTCAGATAGGATATTGTTGATGCTTCCTCTGATTAATGTAATATCTTATAATATTATAACCAACTGAATTGTGCTGTTTGGGATTTGGGAAATTGTAATTGTGTGATTGGTTGCTTGCTTTGTTTCAGTATTTTTCAGCATGGCGGAACCGGATAACTTGGCCCAGGTTTTGACAGGCGTGGGTACAGCAGTAGGCCGACTTAATATGGTGATTAAACAACAAGGCATGGCAACAGAAATTGTAAAGTTTAGTGGACAGGCCAGAGACTATAAGAAATGGGTCACCTCTATAGAAAAATATGCCTATTTGATCTCAGCAACAGATGAAGAAAAAATGAGACTGGCTTATCAGACGGCAACGGAACCGGTCTCGGATCATATAAGAAGAAAGCTAGAAGCTAGAGTAGATGAGACATGGGAACAATTCAAGGAAGACCTAGCAAGGAAATATGCAGAAATAACGGATCCACAACATGCATTTTCGGTGTTGAGGCAGGCTAAACAAAATAACGGAGAGACGGTACAATTGTTTAGCGATAGATTAATTAATCTGGCTGAAGAGGCATTCTTAGGACAGAATGTACGAGGAGAGGAGGTGGAAAGGATGTTGGTAGGGATCTTTGTGGATGGCATAAAGTCTGATGGTTTGAAACTTAAATTAATGAGGGAAAACCCTGAGAGGTTATCACAAGCGGTGGATATCGCGGTACAAGAAGAAAATTTGAGACGTAGGTTTAGATTAAGAACAGGACGAGAAGTGGGAAGTAGTCGAGATGACAGAGTTGAGGAACCTATGGAAATAGGACAAACAAGATTCGGATGGAATAGGAGAGGAGGTATACAGACGTTACAAGGTAGAAATAGGTATGATAATGAGGAAAGAAGAAATATGAGATACCCTACAAGAGAAACAGTAGGTAACACAAATAGTACAAATATTGTCTGTTGGAATTGTGGTCAACGGGGACATGTTTTTCGGTTTTGTAATAACAGGCATGTCCAGTCGAATACACAGGGTAGACATGACAATAATAGGGTGAGTAGGAATGTTGTAGATGGACACAGGAATTTTACAGGTACAAGAACACAGGAAAATCGGCGCCCTACCTATTAGACAGGACCTATGATAGGAGGGTAAATAATAAGGTCCCAAGGGTTAGAGAATATGTTAACAACAGGTATAATAGGTCGAACAGAGAATATTTTCAACTAGATGAAGTCAAGAAATTTATAGAAGATAAAACAGATTATAGTTCTTGTATATTAGAAATAGGAAAGTATAGAGTTCGTACGTTAATTGATTCGGGAGCTCAGGTTAGTGTAGTAAAAGAAAGTTTTCTATACAAAATAGTAAGAAATTGTAGAGTATTTAAGAGTCATAATAATTTACACTCTGTTACGGGACAGAATTTACAAGTAGTTGGACAAACAATAATAAATTTTAAGTTAGGAGGGATCAACATAAGACACCTTTTTCATGTAGTGAAGGGTTTAAATAGAAACATGTTAATAGGAAGAGATTTTTTAATAAAAAATGGAGTAAGACTTTTCTATGATTTACACAAATTAAAATTCAGGGACGTCTATATAGATATGCAAGAAGACATGCATATATCAGCACTAGTTAGAGTTAAAATGACAACGACGTTAAAACCACAGTCGGTTAATTTGATACAAGTGAAGCTGAAGAAAAACCCATATTATGTAGAAGGAAACACAGTCAGAATCACTGAATTACAAGAGGAAATAATTGATGAGCCTGGTTTGGAAGTTCCGGATGGAATAATAGCGTTAGATAAACACTTAACCTTTCCAGTTATGGTGATTAACAACACAGGTAGAGAAATTAAATTATACAGAGGGTGTGTAGTAGCAAAAATTGAACAGAACGTTAGTGAAATATTGGCAACGGATAGAGTAGAAATGCCGGGAACTAATTATTCACAGTCTTCTAGTGAAAGAAGTAATAACAGACGCGGACGCGGAAGTAGAGGAAACACACGAATGAATGAATTGATCCATCCATTCAAAAGAAATACAGCACAAATACATTCTCTAGATAAACAGACAAGAGAACAGGAATTGTTGGCACAGTTAAAGACTTCACCAGAAAATAAAGAAGTATTGGAACAGTTTATAAAGGAGAATCAGGATGTGTTTGCAATTAGTGATTTAGAGTTGGGTAAGACAAAAACGGTAACAATGGAGATAGATACGGGAGACCATCCGCCGATTAGCTTAAAACCATATAGAACTCCCTTAAGAAATAGAGAAATTGTAGAAAAGGCAATAGAAGAAATGTTGAAAGCAGGGATAATCAAAAGATCAAAATCAGAGTGGTCATCTCCGGTGGTAATTGTGGCCAAACCTGATGGTTCGAGTCGATTCTGTTGCGACTATCGGGCGTTGAACAAAATTACTAAAAATGTTGCATATCCACTACCAGTGATAGATGATATTTTGGGGTTGCTAAATGGCGCTACATTTTTTACGACGTTAGACGCAAGAGCAGGATTTTGGTGCATTCCGATGTCGGCAGACGCGCAGAGAAAAAGTGCTTTCTGTACTCATATGGGTTCTTATGAATTTTTACGTATGCCTTTTGGAGTCAAAACTGCGCCATCTCACTACATGCTCTTAATAAATGAAGTTTTAGAAGGTATGCAAAGGTTCGCTCTTGCTTATATTGATGATATTCTGATCTTTACTTCTGGAAATGTGGAGGATCATTTGAAACATATAAAGTTAGTGTTTGACAGGTTAAGAAAACATGATGTGAAGTTAAAGCTCAGTAAATGCCAATTTTTAAAGACAGAAACAAAATATTTGGGGTATATTATAAATAGAGAAGGTATAAAACCAGACCAGGACAAAATAAAGGTTATTAAAGAGTTACCTGCTCCAACTAACGTTAAGGAGGTACGCGCCTTTATAGGAACATGCGCGTATTATAGGCGGTTTGTCCCAGCGTTTTCAAAAATAGCTGAACCTATTACAAACTTAACAGGCAAGTACGCTAGGTTTAAGTGGGATGATGAGTGTCAAAAAGCGTTCGAGTATTTAAAAAACAGTTTAACACTGGTACCACTGTTGACGCATCCAGACTTAAACAAACAGTTGATACTGTACACAGATGCTTCAGACAATGCAGTAGGAGCGTGTTTGGTGCAACCATATGAAGGGAAAGAGTCTGGAATACCAGGGGTTAAAAATGAAAGGCCTATATACTTCTTGTCGCATAAACTTAGCAGATCACAAAGAAAGTGGACGACTATTGAGAAGGAGGCTTACGCAATACATTACGCTCTTCAAAAACTAAATTACTACTTACATAACGCAAATTTTGTTATTAGAACTGACCATATGCCTTTAAAGTCTTTTTTAGAAGCCCCAGTGCAGAACAGGAAAATACAAACCTGGGCATTGAACTTACAGGGATATAATACGAAAATTGAGTACATTCCAGGTAAGATTAACACATGCGCTGATTTACTGTCTAGGATTCCCTATCCACAGTCGTCAGGTGACACAGAAGATGAAGGAGAACCAGAGATTGACGATCGAAATTGGCAAGTAAATATTTTAGATTCTGCTATAATAAATAGAGAAGAATTTGATAGTCTACCATCGGAACAAGAGTCTGAACATAGGGAAGATGATCTACACTTAGAAAAATTTAACATGAAAGAGGAGCAGGACCTAGACCCAAAAGTGATACAAATAAAAGAAAAATTAAGAGAAACAGAAGATAACAAATATAAAAGGAATTATTTGGTTTTACAAGAGGATGGACATTTATACTACATGTCTGAAAGGAACGAACAACTGAGGAAATACATTCCAAAACATTTGGAAAATGAACTTTTAAAGGCATATCATGATGAAAATGGACATTTAGGTAGAGACAAATTGGTGAAGGCGCTTACAAGTAAATATTACTGGCCAAATTTATTTAAATCTGCATATAAATATGTGGATACCTGTGAGAAGTGCAGATTGAGGAACATGAAAACAATAAAGTGTCCCTTGCAGGATACTGACATTCCTCAGTTCCCAATGCAAAAGATTAATTTAGATATATCGGGTCCACACCCCAGAACATTGTCAGGAAACGTGTATTTGATTCATATAGTAGATGTTTACAGTCTTTGGCCGGAGGTTTATGCAATTCCGGATAAGAGTGCAGATACAGTAGTCAATATTTTTTTACAAGAGTTTGTCCCAAGATTTAGTTGTCCACAAAGTATACTTACAGACAATGGTAAAGAATTTATAAATAAGAAATTTGAAAAGTTGTTAAATGATTTAAATATAAAACATATAAAGACATCATATTATAGACCTACTTCCAATGCTAGAAACGAGCGTCAACATCAGACGTTATATAGCATTATATCAAAGATTGTAGATGAACATGAAAGGGATTGGGATTTGTTTTTAGGACCTGCCCTTAACGCCATTCGTACTAATCAAAATGAAAGCACGGGTTTTTCACCATATTATTTAATATACGGGAGAGAACCGATACTACCTATAGACAATCTATTAAAACCTAGACGGAAATATATGGGTGAAGACTTTCAAGAGGTTATAATACAGGAAATGCATAAAGCACACGTAGGACTAAGGAATAATATAATTAAAGCTAGGGAAAGGCAGAAAAAGTACAAGAATATAAATACAAACTTGCAGGAATTTAAGGTTGGTGATAGGGTCTATTACAAGAAGCATAGGAGAAACTCTAAGTTTGATAATCGTTGGATTCCAGGGTATTATATTTTGGAAAAACTAGGTAAAGTATCGTATAAAATTAAGAACCAGGTCACGGGACATGTAGCAAGGGCACACGTGGAACACTTAAGGAGAGATGAAGAAGAGATAGAATATAATAATAATAATAATTATTATTCAGACACAAGGTTTTTAGATGAACAACTCGTTAGAGGTGCTACAGTAACCCCAGGCGTTAGAAGAGATCCAGCACAAAATCGCTTATTAGCAACTCCAGGCTTTGATGATACTCAAGAACAGACGATACCGAAAACAATAGAAGAAGAAAAGTTGAATGAGACTCATTATGATAGTATGGAAGAGGAAATAAGTGCTCCGTTTAGGAACACTAGACAGGCAACGAAAAGGAGAATGGATAGACAAAGAGATAGAGAAGTGAAAAGACAGAGGAGAATTAGGGATTATTCAACGAGCGGGGAGGATATGCCGTTACTAGAAAGATCCTTGAGGAATAGTGATCGACAAATTAGATGGGATATTGAACAAAAGAGATTAGCGGCAGCTAAAGAGAGACATACAGACGAAGAAGAAGAAATGGATGAAAAGTCAGAGTCAAGTAGTAGTAGTATGGAGGAAACAAATGGATTGTACGAAGAAGAAGACATTGATATAGAATTAGCATTGGTTCAAAGAAATTTGGAGTTATTGAAGAAGTGGAACCGTAGGAAGTAGATAAGTAGAGAATATTGCAGATAGCAATTTATAAGTGTTAGAATTCGAAAATGAAGAAGATGACTCTTGGTATTTTTATAATCAATATGGAGGTAGTTTTGAATGAAGTATATGTATATATTTGGTTATTTCTCTATGGGGTGGAATTGATGGTTGATTTTTTAGTAGCTTGGACAAATTGAAGGGAAATAATTGGCAGGTAGGGCCACAAGTAAATAGGTGAGTGGATGGTGAATACTACATTAGTATAGATAAGAGGACTTGTACTGTAGTTTACAGTGATTAATTAAGAGGATTTTCCGGGTAGTATGATGTGTTTGGAGTTAGGCTAGAAAAAGGAGGAATTGATGTTTGTACTATTTGTTATCATTGATATCGGCAGATATGCTTATAAGATTTGGATATTGGTCTGTAAGTAACAGATACACATATGTAGCATTGAATTGATGGGTTTACTTGGAATGGTAAACTTGAAATTGACGAGAGGAATGAAGAAAAAAAAAAAAAAAAGAAAAGCTAGTAGTGTTGAATCAATATTTTTTTTGATAATAACAATTATTATTGACGGAAACTGAAGATAAATTTTGAAACTTTATTCATAAAGTATGTATGGAAAGAGAAGTGTGATTGCTTCTTACTTTTTCCTTTCTTTTTCTTATTTTCCTAAGTGCGCACTAACTCAATCTAACATATCTTTTCTGTGAGAATGTGAAATAGGGGATAAGGGAAATATCTTCAGTTTTGTCAATCATAATTTTAATGAACAATTTAAATTTAAAAGCGGTTCGCTTACAGAGAGTTGTAGGAAGTTTTATAGAGAATTTGGTGGGGAGTTTTTGGTATTATTGATATACTGGGAAGTATGTCTCTGGTTAGCAATTGGCTATGATGAGGTAGGAAAATGAGAATGGAGTTAGGAAATATATAAATGGAATGGCCTGAATAAATAGAGATCTGGTACATTATTAGTATGGTTGTTGGGGCCACTATACGTAATAATTTTAAGGAAGTTTACTTGGAAAATCTTTGTTTATTCACTTGGAGTTTTATTTTCGTGTAACTGGGCAATGATGGTTGTTAATTGATTATTTTATTGAGACTATGTTTCAATGCTATATGTATATGTATTATGTTTTATTTCATGCTTGGTTTGGTTTTATAAAAAGTTAGTTTAAGTAAGTTAGGATCGTTGAGTTTATAGTGCTTTGAGTAAAACACTATTGGACCGTAAAAGTGTCTAATAATGATATAATATTTGCTTTTGGGTTGATAAAATGCATGCCATATTAATTTTGAAAATGTGTTTTAATTGGATAATTGTGACGCATTGTTTTGATTTAGTTTTGCGTAAACAGTTGGATTGATAGATTAAGTGATGTGGTTAATGAATTGGTTTTAAGTTTGGTTAGAATATTAGTTAACTTTTCAAATACAGGGGGCTTTATAAAAAAAAAGAAAAAAGCCCTTTCGTTCAGAAAGGAATTATAAAATTATTGAGGGAGGGTATGGAGACATAGGCTGTTGGGAAGGTTAGGTTGCTTGAAAAGCTTCGAATATATAAGTAGAGTATAACTAGATAGAAGTTTAAGGGAAAAACTGTGAATAGCAGCATATAGAAGAAATACATAGGGGGATAAAGGGCAGATCATGGGACATGAAGGGGGCAAGAAATAGGTGCTGTGAAAAACCAGCTTTAATTATATTAAAGGTGTTCATAAAAATTGAACAGGATCTCATGCTAAAAGGTGAGATAACGCAATTTGGACAAGATTGTGGTTGGAAATTTTAAATGTTGAAGATATAAGGCTTGAAACTTACGTAAAAAGTTCTATTTCATATAGGGTTGTATATATAAAGCTTGTAAAACATTATATCAACTTGGTTTATAGAAAACAAAGATCTATTTTTGTATGACGTATTTATAAGAAAAAATTTGATTGTACAAATTTTTTTTATTGGCAAAGGAGGTAAATGTGGTTATGTGGAATATGCGTTTCTTTGTGCTTATCTTGACTATTTATTCCTTTTACTTGGTGCACCCCTTCTTTACTTCTTCTAAATACGTTGTTCTCGTTGTTCGGGTTGTCTTGTATTGAGAAATGCGAGTGATTTCCTAATGCCAGTTGTACAAATACGATTTTACGAGCCATTTTGTTTATAATATGCATATTTTATATAGGAACTTGAGGAGCCAAGGAATATATAGTGGATTGCTATATAGTTTGGGGAAATGAAAGAAGAGTAGAAATGGTAAGTTAAAAAAAGGGTTACAGTACATGGTACGAGGTATAGAGGTAAAATGGAAGAAGAAGTGGGTTGATTATATAGCTGGGGAAAGAGTTAAAGAAATAGAATGTTTAATTAAATTGGAGTTGGTTTGGGGAGGATTAGAAGAACTATGGAAGATTAGAGGAAAAAGAGAGAATAGAGTAAGGGGATTAGGAGTAAAGATTTTTCCTTTATAAGGAAAATTCTTTAATAAACATGGGGAGGTGTAACAGTATGTGTAGTTTGGGTTATAATTAGGATCTAGTGGGGAATTAGAGATACAGCACGATTGAGCATTATGAGTGAAAGCGGAGAGAGATGCTCAATCGTGACGTATTGTTGTTGTGAAGGGCAGTCAACATCCGATAGTCCAGCTGAGAAGACACGGCTTGTCATCTTGAGAATAAAGTATAAAGTTTTAGTACAGATCAAGTCTTGTTACTTCATTTGACACTACTACACAACATCGGACGTGGTTAGTACCTAGATGGGTGACCTCTTGAGAACAACACGCTTCACAGACATATTTAGAAGTCAGCATGATCGAATGGATCAGACCGCTCGTTCTTAAGCATCCGGTGTATTGATGCCAAGGTAACGGGTTCAACCCATACACCGGTCAGTTGGACTAAAATGTTGACTTCTCGTCCTTGACTTGGGGACGTAAATTACAAATATTTCAGAAGTCGGAGTAGGTTCGTCTAATGGCGACGGACACTGGTAATAGGGAAATTAGTCATTAGTCATTTAGTCATCAGTCGCAGTTCCAACTTCACAGCAACGGGTCGTCCCCATTATGTGTCTTGTGCCAGTGGATATCACTCAAAATGCTCCTAACTGCCCCATGTGGAACGTAGAAACAAACCAAAAGCCAGCAATAATGGTAATAGGGAAAGCTAATCCACAAGCCAAAACTAGTCCAGCGCGTTAGAAGTAGCAGCACGTGTACGGACTATGCTTGAGTTCAAAGCGGGCGAACACACGCACGCACGCACTCACGCACGCACGCACGCACGCACGCACACACACACTTCCATAGGGATATAAGACTTCTAACAATTCACCCCAAGCCATCATATCCTTAGCTGTCGACGTCCTCACTATATTATTCATGTTTGATTTTACATCTTTTCTCCGGGTGTTTTTAGGACTTCTCTGTTATTTTACCCCCTGGATTCCAGACCAATGCTTGTTATCTTCGTACACATTTAGATGTCAACTGGAATATATTTAAAGAAGGGACCAGTCAACCTGAGTGTGTAGACATCTCCATAGAATTTGTCCTCTGGTAGAATGGGTTTCGATTATAATGATTGTCTTTGTTCTGCATATGTTGAACACTCCTGCAGCAAATTTTTAGCTGTCATTTTACCAATTTCACGGTTACTTTCATTATATATCTATAGTCTTTTGAAGAAGTGTTATTTCAATTTGGCAGCAGACCGTCTGGCATTGGTTTTCATAAAATGGCATGAGTGCCGGTCGTTCAGAAAGCTATGGCAAACTATTGAACGAAAACTTGAAAGAAATAAAAAACAGCCAAAAATGACGCGGTTGACTGCTACGTCCTTAAAGGATACGCAACTAACAAAACCAAACAAAAAGCCCCGTGCGGAGTCTAAAGACTGCTACTTGTTCACTTCTGTCGAGCCGGCAATATGCATCATCTGTGTAGCCAGCAGTCAACATTTTAGTCCAACTGTCCGGTGTAAGGGTTGAACCCCCTACATTAGCATCAACACACCGGATGTTTAATAACGCGTTTTCTTATCCATTCGGCCATGCTGGCCTCCGTGCTCAGTTTAATTTATTTCCTCTTCCACAAATGTCCGTGTACTATAATTGCTCATCTTCTTCTTCTTCTTCACCTTTCCGAGCCATTGAGGTTCTTTGCTGCAAATACAGTCCGTCTCCATTCGTCTCTCTGGTGGACCTTCTCTTGCCAGTCGTTGATTCCAAGTGCTTGTAGGTCTGTACATGTATTATCTCTCCACCGTCTTCTTGGTCTACCTCGGGGTCTACGGTCATTTATTTCCTGAGTGTAAGCGAGTTTTGCTTCCCTATTATCTTCCATTCTTTCTATATGCCCCAGCCATTGTAGTCTATTAGCCTTCATGATACCAGTGATTAGCGGAGACTTAAACAGATCATAAATGTCTTTGTTACTTCTTCTTTTCCACTCTCCACTTTGTGTATCCCTAATGGGTCCAAAGATGCGTCTTAAAATTTTGTTCTCAAAGGTTTGTAACAAGGCTTCGTCTCCTTTCGTTGTACTCCAGATTTCAGAGCCACACAACTGGTCTGATCAGTGTTTTGTATATTGTGATTTTGGTGTTACGAGATAGCGCCTTTGATTTTAGTAGATGTTGTAGTGCATAGTATATCTTATTTCCAGAGTTGATTCTAGTTTGTATTTCTTCCCTTATGATGTTGGAGCAGTTGAAGATTGTACCCAGGTACCCAGTATGTTTCCGTTTTTTTAATGGTCATATTATCTATTTGTATGTGGCCAGAGTTTTTAGCCATTCCGTCTCTTGAAATTACCATATATTCTGTCTTATCTTGGTTGATAACCAGCCCCATCTGTTGGGCTTTTTCCTTTAAGTGAGTCAATATTTCCAATGACTTTTGTTCACTTTGTCCTATAATATCTATATCATCTGCATAACCAAGCAGCTTGGATGTTCCTCCAATATCACATTCCTCCTTTATCTTCCTTACAACTTTCTCTAGAGCCAGATTGAAGAGTAGCGGCGATATTGCATCACCCTGTTTCAAGCCAGATGTTATTTGGAAAGGGTCTGATTTCCTGCCTTTATATGTTACTATATTATAAGTATCTTCCATGCATAGTCTGGTCATGTTGATTAACTTCCTTGGTATTCCAAATTCCTGCATAGCATTCCATAGACTATTCCTATGGACACTATCATAAGCCTTTTTAAAATCCACAAAAATGTTATGGAGATCTCTTTTATATTCCCAATGTTTCTCGGCTATTTGTCGTAAGATAAATATCTGATCTATTGTTGATCTGGTTTGTCTAAAACCTGCCTGGTAGTCACCTAATATGTCTTCTGAATATGGTTTTAGTCTATTTAGTAATACTGCGGATAGTATCTTATAGCTTGTGGACAGTAGTGATATTCCTCTATAATTTCCACATTGGAACTTGTCTCCTTTCTTAAAGATAGGTATCAATAATGACTCTTTCCAGTCATGGGGTAATTCTTCTGTCCTCCAGATTTTTATTATTAGTTCGTATAGCTTTAGATGTAATGCATGGCCACCTGCCTTTATAAATTCAGCAGCAATTCCATCAGTCCCAGTTGCCTTATTGTTTTTAAGTCGTGTGATTACATATAGGATTTCTTCAAATGTAGGTTCTTCAATTTGTGGTTCGCATGTTAGAACCTCTTCCTGTGGGAAAATGTTACTTGGAGCTTCACAATTTAGTAATTCAATAAAATATTCTTTCCATGTGTTGCACATTTCCTCATTGGTATTTATCATATTCCCATTTTTGTCTTGTTTTGTTGGTGCCCTCGTTTCATTGACTTCAGTTCTTTAAAAAAATTTCTGGATTCATTTTTCTGGTGATTAGTTTCCATATCTTTGATTATATTACTCATATATTCTCGCTTCTGCTGTCTGACTATTTTTGTAGCCTCTTTACATTCATTTCTATAATGCTCTTCCTTTTGGATGTTATTGATGTCATTTAACCATACATGTCTGGCATTCTTCTTCCTAATGACTGCTTCTTCACATTTTTGATTGAACCATCTGTTCTTTCTATGCGTGGTTAACACACCGAGACATTCTTCTGCGGTAGATTGAATTGTATTCTTGATGTTCAACCAAGTTTGGTCAACGCTTTCCTCCGAAGGGTTTTGCAGAGTTTCAAGTTTACATTTTATTTCATCTGTAAATTTCTCTTTGACTGTAATGTCTTGTAGTTTTTCTCTGTTATATGTTGGGTGTAATCTTTGTAATTTAGTATAGAAAGCTCTCTTAAGTTTTATTTTAAATTTTGCTCCAACGAGGAAGTGGTCACTGTGGCACTCAGCTCCTCTATAACTTCTGACTTGCTGTATGTTTGATGCATTTCTGTTGTTAATTAAAATGTGATCTATTTGATTATAGGTTCTCTTGTCACATGATTTCCAAGTTTGTTTGTGTATATCCTTTCTTTGTAGTCTGGCACTGCTAATCTGCAGTCCTTTGGCTTCTGCCAGGTTGATGACTCTCCATCCATTATCATTTGAAGTTGTATGTAGGCTTTCCATACCAGCCACTTTTTTATTAGTTTGCTCTCTACATATTTTTGCATTGAAGTCTCCCAGCACAATCAGGATGTCCTGTTTGGGGGTTTCTTCTATGACATCTTCCAGATCATTATAAAAGTCTTCTTTAATATCATCTTCTTTCTCTTCAGTAGGTGCATGTACATTAATCATCGTTATATTTTTCCATTTACCTTTTATTCGTAATTTACTAATCCTGTCATTAAAAGCTTTAAAGTTTAAAACGTTCCCCCATAACTCTTTTTTGATGACAAATCCTGTTCCTAATTCATGTTTATTTTGGGTGTTTCCTCCATATATTATAATCATTCCATTTTGCTCTAAAGTACCCTCTCCTGGCCACCTTATTTCTTGAATTGCTGTTATATCCATTTGATATTCAACCAGCTCCCGGGTTAGTTCTTCGGCCGCTCCAGCTCGATATAGTGTCCGTACTTTCCATGTTCCAAATCTCAAAAGTCCTTTAACGTTCCAAGGTCGTTGTCCAGATAAGTCAGTCCGATATCGAGGCTCATGTATTTGTTTCGTAACAAAGAAAGGTTTTTACAAAGGTGGGGATGTTAACCCCACGCTTCAACCCCCAACCTGGAGGACCAGGGTGTTTCTCTTTGTCTGTTCTCTAACCTTTGACCTGTCCGGTTTGGGAGGCCCTGCTGGTAGCTACGCTACCGCCGGCATAGCTCTCAGGGTAATTGAGAAACTCAAGCTCCCCCACCACGACAAGGTGGAAACACCATCGGGGGAGAATTGCTCATCTTGCATTCTGTATATTCATTTTGATATCTTTATCTGTTCTCCCATCTTTGCCTACATTGTTACTTTAATCAATGTATGATCCTGTCCCCTAGTAGTAAGAGTAAGAGTTAATCTCAAGCCATTCCAGAAGATGAGTAATATTTTATTTAAAGTATCTTTATCAGCGAAGGCAAGAAAGAGTGATCTTAAGTGATATAAAGAGCCGATCCTGACGCATGAAGAGAATCACAAACAATCAGCAATTTAATGAGAAGTTGCTTATCTAGTTATATGACGAGAAGGGGACTGAGTGGTCTCGAGGTGTGGTATCCCCCGAGTGCTTGAGGACCCGAGTTCAAGCCCCGGTGAGGGCCGGGATTTTTTCACGTGGACTTCTAGTAACAAAATGTCTCCTGGTCTCTGGGTAGTGAGTCCGGACGCCCGTGTGTATTGTTGCGCACGTAAAAAAATCCCTTGGCAGTTGGAAATCGAAAAAGAGTAGCCTAACAGCGCTGCCCGGGCAAAATTTCGAGTTAAAAATCTACCCAACTTATGTCAGGATCCTCGCCGGTGCTACGGAGTTCGTGCACTAAGCTGAGATTCTCTGGACTCAGGCTTGAGTTAGGAGTAGAACGGAGCACTTATGGGTTACACCCGAGTGCTGTGATGTTGATCCGTCGATTAAACTAAACTAAATGAAACTATATGACGAGAACACAAAGAACATAATTTTAAAAAAAATAATGAAAATGTCTTGAGGGAGGTCAACTCACCAAGGAAACAGGTTACATGTAAGAGAAAAGGAAGGTCATGATTCTTAGGGCATGTTGGAAGACAACAGGGAAGTTGGCTATATCGTGATCAATAGCAGCTAAGCAAAGAAAGAAAGAAAGAAAGTGGGAAACAGAAGAAGAAGAAGAAGTGTGCGGGGGGGGGGGGGGTGGTGGAGAAGAAGAAGAGGAAGAAAAAAAAAAAAAAGATGAGTCTTATTTTTTATTTCGTTCGCTTGAAATATGTCTATAACCGCTGTTGTCTCTTGTATGAATTTAACATTCTTTGTTATTCACACAGTGTTCCATAGAGTTTTATCTTCCACTGTCGTCTCTCTAGGCCAGAAGGTTTGCCTAGATATGTTGTATTTTGGACAGTCTTGGAGTATGTGCTCTGCTGTCTGCGACGCTAATCCACATGTGCACACGACTGATTCACCAATCTTGAATTTTGTATACATGTGGTTGCGTAATCTATTGTGTCCTGTTCTGAGGCGCAGAATAACGACTTGTTCTCGTCTGTCCATAACGTGGTAGTCGTCTTGAGCAGGTTTTGGTGGCTTTCTGACTGATTCGATCATTCTTTTCTTTTAGTGGTATGTAACGGGCACATCAGGCTGTTCTTCTTTGGCTTCTTTCTTAGCCAATTGATCAGCTCTGTCATTTCCGGGTACTCCACAGTGAGATGGCATTTACTGTATGGTGACCTTATGCTGACTGCCAAGTTCAGAAAGTAGTGTCCTTAGTACTGGCAATTTCCCAGACAGGAGCGCCTCGAATACTGATTTTGCATCTGTCAACAGCACCACAGGCTGTGTACCATGACTGGTATTTAGTAATGTCTCTGTTGCTATCTTAAGTGCTTCAATTTCAGCATCATAGTTATGGCAGTACTTTCCTGTTGGTACTCTGGCAGTCCTAGTATTATTTGGAAGATGACGATGATGAATGAGGAGGAAGAGGGAAGAATACGATGATGATGAAGATTTGTATTTGACATACAACCATACCCTGGTACAGTCTATACCAGTCTTGTTTACACTAGTAGTAATGTGTGTGTTCTTGGGGCCATCTCTGTGCGGTTTATGCCATAATATTTCTGCTTATTTCTCCTCAGGACTCATTCTTCTCGGCGAGATAAGGTTTTCGTTTTATGGATAAATAATTTGAGTTTTCATTTGCAAACTGTTGTAGTTTATTGCTCAAAGTTGCAAGAGGACAGAAAGGTTCTATCTGCATATGATGCACAATTACGTACACAGAGATACATAATTACATACATACACTCACACCCCTACACCAACACATACATGCATACACACACGTGCTAAATACGCACATCTAAATATGAATTATATACATCTATATATTATGAGAAGAAATGGATTGGAGAACTTAGTGACAACTGGCAAGATCGAAGGGAACAGACCAAGAGGAAGACCGAAAGGAAAATACCTGGATGGCTTGGCCACATGGCATGGACGAGACAGGAACACTGAGCTGATCCACGACTCTGGTGATCGAGTGAAATAGCAAGCCATGACCGCCCACGCTTTCCGGCATAGCACATGATTGATTGATTGATTGATTGATATACATACGTGGGACAGATAGACCTACAAAAAGACTTTAAGAGCATGTATCTTTCCCATTGCAACATACGCCTGTGTGACCTGGACACTTACTAAACAAGCTGAACAGCGCACAAATGCCTTTGAATATAAATGTTATAGACGGATTCTAAGAATATCTTGGACACAGAAAAGAACAAATGCATTCATACGACACGAGCTGAATATTGAAGAAAGTTGGCTACTAAAGACGATAAAACAAAGACAATTGAATTGAAACATTTTGGTCACTTGAAACATCATGAAAGTTTGGAGAGAACAATAATGGAGGGGTATATGCCTAGGAAGAGAGGAAGAGGAAGGCCAAAGAGAAGATTAGTGCAGGATGTGGCAGATGATCTCCAGATGGGTGTATCGGATGCGGGACATCTTGCTTATGATCGAGAAGTTTTCCAGAAGGTTGTTACGGGAGCAAGGTTCTGCAAAGGACGTGCTACTGAATGAGTGATTGAATTAATGTATTAATCACACTTTTAGATTAATAAATGCACGAAAAAAAATACACCAAACAGTTAGTTATGGAATACTTTTGGATAGCTATTTGACACAAGAAAGCTAGCAAACTAAAAAGTTATTTATGAAATACTTTAAGATAACTATTAAATACAAGAAAACTAACAAATTAATAAGTTTTTAGCATGCACTGCTGTATCTCCACTGTATCAAACTATGTTTATACTATGTACAAATAAATACTCAATGGACAATCAGGGAGTTAAATGCGTTACATAAAACAGAAATATAAAAAAATTGTATGAGATCGATTACAAGACACAAATATTTTAACAACTTTAAACAATATAACACTCTTATAAAAACCACGTTGTAGAGGCAAGTCAAAGACGGCAAGCTAGAGGCAGACAAACAAGTGGCATGATGGTAAGATGGTTACAATAAATCTGTTAGAGCATAGAACTATATATATATATATATCAATCAATCAATCATGTGCCATGCCGGAAAGCGTGGGCGGTCATGACTCGCCATTTCACTCGATCACCAGTGTCGTGGATCAGCTCAGTGTTCCTGTCTCGTCCATGCCATGTGGCCAAGCCATCCAGGTATTTTCCTCTCGGTCTTCCTCTTGGTCTGTTCCCTTCGATCTTGCCAGTTGTCACTAAGTTCTCCAATCCATTTCTTCTCATAACATGTCCAAAAGATTTTGACTGTCTACGTCTAATTTCTCTAATCAGTTTACGATGTTCATTTGTCTCCTGTAGTACTTGGTCATTGGTTTTTCTGTCTGTCCATGGTATTCTTTGCATTTTCCTCAGAAACCACATTTCTGCAGCCATCAGATGCTTTTCAGCTTGACTGCTCATTGTCCAAGTTTCACATCCATACAAAAGAACAGGCTCTATGTATCCCCTCAACACTCTTTTTCTCGTTTCAATTGACATCTTTTTTTTATATATGTTGTATATATATATATATACAACACACATTTAACCATATACCCAGTACACTAGAAGACAAGTAAAGGGATACTTTACTTTTAACCATGTAATCAGTACACCCACAAGACGTGTACAGGATAATTTACTTTGCTTTTTCACTCGTCAAACACTGAATGGACAGTCTGTGAGTTTAATGCAAGCAATTATATAGTAATATAAAACAACATGAGATAAATTAAAAGACACAAATATTTTGACTACTTTAAACAACATAACACTCTTATAAAAATCGAACTGTAGAGACAAGTCAAAGATAGGCAGCAAGAGGCAAGCGGGAAGATGACAACTAGTCTGAGAGTGTAGAACCAGAGCGGGACACACGAAGGGTTGGAGATCCACTGCAGCCATGCTTCATTTTTTAGATTGTACTTGGATATAGGCTCGTTCCGTGGCGAACGTGTTACAACGCAGTTCGTAATCCCGCATACCGTATTAGAAACACAGCTGTGGGCGATTTAGCAGCAGACCGGGGAGCTGCGTGGTCTCCGCGGGTATGGTATGGTGAATCTCCAGGTATGGTGTCCGCCTCGAGTGCTGGAGGTCCCGGGTTCAAGCCCCGGTGATGACTGGGATTTTGTTCACGTGGACTTCTAGTAATAAAATTTCCCCTGGTCTCTGGGTAGTGAGATCGGACGCCCGTGTGTATTGTTGCGCACGTAAAAAAAAAATCCCTTGGCAGTTGAAAATCGAAAAAGAGTAGCCTAACGGCACTGCCCGGGCAAAATTTCGAGTTGAAAATCTACCCAAAATATTTTCAGGATCCTCGCCGGTGCTACGGAGTTCGTGCACTGAGCTGCGTTTCTCCAGACTCAGATTTGAGTTAGGAGGAGAACGGAGCACTTATGGGTTGAACCCGTGTACCGTGATGTTGATCCATCGACTAAACTAAACTAGCAGCAGACCGCCTTGCTTTGGTTTTTTACGAAATGGTATGGGTGCCGGTCGTTCAGAAAGCAATGGCACACTACTAAACATGAACTTGCCAAGAGATGACAAAAAGGAAAAAACAACAACAAATGCTGGGGTTGACAGCGACGCTCTGTAAAGGATATGCAACTAACTTAACTCCGATATAGAAGTAACAGAAGGTTGCCAGTACCTGCAACTGCCAGAGCAACCAGCAACCAGTGCACAGAAGAGGCTAATGAAATTAGAATATTTTATGGAAGAGACAAAAAATATTATTTGGTTACATAATGAGAAGAGATAGTTAAGTTAGTTATATATATCTATTACAGGACGTCGCAGTTAACCCCAGTATTTTGGGCTGTTTGTTATTTCTTGGCAAGTTTATATTCAGTAGTGTCAGAGTCCCAGAGGTATGAAAGAGAGGACATAGGACAGGGACAGGACATAGGTATTGCATGAGTGGGGTAGACGGGACTATACACCCAGGAATAGACAGGACATTGGGGGTTTATAGACAGGACAGTGTCCTTGAATGACAGTACAACTTTGCACTAGATGACCTGAGACACCAGTCATCAACAAACGGGTGAAGGACAGGACGGTATCCAGAAGACCGAGACATCCTACTTAGCACGACTATTACAGACGACACGAGGTCAAAGACCACGTGACCACAGGCCGAGAGCGAAACAGACAGACTGGACTAGACGGCTGTTGGGGAAGGATGTGTTTGAGAGATTTGTGAGAGAGAGAGAGTGCACCGAATACCTGATTGCTAATGCTGTGAGTGAGGCATTGAATAGTCTGTGCGCTGTGTGTGAGATAACCTTGTGATACAAAGAGCGCACGAGTGTATTGCTGTTTTTGTATTATATGCTGCCATAAATTATTGTAACCTTGAGTTGTAAATTGACTTAGAATGGATTTCACGTTAATAAATGTTATTACATGTCGATTGTGTTGACTTATTCTTTATGCATGTACTAATTCCTGTCATAACCAAGACGAGTAACTAAGACGCTGACAGTAGTTTGCCATTGCTTTCTGAACAACCGGTACACATACCATTGTATAAAAACCAACGCAAGACGACAGTCTGCTGCCAAATCGCCTGCAGCTGGGTTTCGAACGCGGTATTGCCTCCGTAACTCCGTCGTCATAGAGCCGCGAGAAGAGAGTATTGAAAAACGTGATGACAGGCGAGATTATTGGGCAAGAGACAGAGGCAGACCAAGAGAATTGATGCTGGATTGCCTAAGATGGTAGCACGAAGGCATATGAATGAAGGGACTGAATTAGACTCCGGGAGTCTCCGTGGCGAAGTGGTCAAGACGTTTGACTCGAACTCCGTAGGTTGTGGGTTCGATTCCGGGCCGCGCCCTTCGGTTCACGAGTGAATTTTTCGGAGACTCCTGTGGGGTGTTGCTAGAGCTACGGAGTTCGCGCTTTATGCGACACTTTCCGCGCTGCGGAAAGAGACCGAGCCATATGGGATATAAACCCGGTGCAATGAAGTCGACCCTGTCGACTTTTAAGCGACTTTTTTAAATGAATGAAACTAATCCAGAACAGCAAGGACCAAGACGTGTGGAGATACATAAACGCCTACACCATTCGGCAAGGCACTTAATGTGGATGATACCAAACGTGATCTACAGCTGTTTGCCCTCCCTGCCTGTGTTTGCCAAGGATATGCCCTTCACTAGCATCTGTGACGGTCAGCATGGCCGAACAAGTAAGAGCGCTCGTTCTTAAACATCCGGTGCGCTGATGCCGAGGTAGCGTTTAAACCCCCCCCCCCCCCTACACCGGTCAGTTGGACTTAAATGCTGACTTATCCTTGACCTGTGAAAGTAAATTACAAGTACCCCTGAAGTCGCAATGGGCTCACTTGATGGCGAGGGACACTGGTAATAGGCAAATCTAATCCACACGTAAAAAAAAAAAAAAAAATCAGTCCACTGCAATAAAAGTAGCAGTACGGACTATGCTTGAGTTCAACGCGAGAGAGCGTACAAAAATAATAATTATTATTATAATAAAAAAAACTACACCTCTGTTAAATTAGAGTTTGAAAGCAATGGAGAAACACGGCCAACATTAAATTACAATTTATTACTTTTGCAATATGACACCAACTGACCTCTAATGTAAGGCACTGAAGTTTTTTTTTATTGCAGTTGTTGTAAGAAATTCCTTTCTATATACAACTTTGTCTTAAAGTTGAATTGAGTTAAGCTGAGTTGGGTTGGGTTGGGTTGAGTCAGGAACCGACATCACAGTACTCGGGACATTCCCATAGGTGCTCCGTCCTCATATTCAACAGCCAGCGAAAAGTCCGAATACTAATAGTACCAGTTGCAGTCTTAGAATTACTTATTAATTTAAAATAGAATTGTAATATAAAATAAAAGCAATAACAAACGGCATGTATACATTGTTTTATATAAAATGCAGTTCACATTAAATGCAGGATGACATTTGGAAAATACGGAAGGGACAATGCACAAGAAAAACAATGGTATTTATACCTCCACAAAAATGTGGAATTGTTCAGCCACAAAACAATTACAATAGTGCCTTCAACAAATCCAACTGTACACTCAGCAAATACATCACTCATGAGTTTTGTAAATCAACTTACTGGAATGTACATTGCCAATTCCAATCGTTTCATTTCAAAGGGAGATAACACACAGGTATGCAGAAGTGAACTTTCGTCGTGATACAAGTGGAGGAAAATATTTCGCGTGAATGTAATAATATGTTGTTGGTATGTAAACGTGCAGGGGAAGCGCGGCTGAGAGGTTGCAGCGGCCAACTCTGGCTCAGAAGATTTCCCAGCTGGGCGTTTTTCTAAACATTATTTGTATCTAATGATATCACACCGACCCCTGAACTCTTGAATAGTGAGATTATATAATTAGACTTTTAGGATAAGGGTGACAAACAGGAGGTCCCAGTTGTGCACGTTAACATCCCACGGCAGTTGGAAATCGTAAAAAGGGAGGCCTTAAGGCCATTTCTCTGGCAAACATTTTTTGGTAAAGTAATCCTGCCCATGAGTTAAAAGCCCGTTGCCGTGGATGGAATCTGCCCAGAGGAAGTACACCTGATACAAATGGAGGTCCCGTGTTACAACGGAAAAAGGAGACCTTAAGGCCACTTCTCTGGCAAACAAAAAGTTTGGTAAAGTAAACCTGTCCAGGAGTAGAGTACCTTGGATGGAATCTGCCTGGAGGACGTACACTTGACACAAATTTCTCGCGGATGGCAGACATACTGACCTTTTATGTGCACAACAAGATGTGACATACTTTCATCGAAAGAGAAACGATGAAGAATAAAAACATGATAAATATAGAGAACATGAACTTTGAGACTTTGTTATCGTCATTGTATTACTGAACAAAACTGACACTTTAAGAAAATGCTTGCGGTTTCATTATGTAACTGTAAAGCAGCATTTTATTTCAATCAAATGTTTGATTTAATTATTTATATCGTGGTCAGAAAGCACCAAAAGAATAACTTTACTGGATATTAAAAAGAATATTTTAAAGTTAGCTTTTGAAAACATGACAGTTTTTACCTCGGCAGTTATTCTAGTGTTCTTCGTCATCACTTTAAGGGTTCTCTATTTTTACAGAAATTCCAGCAACCTATATTTAAATATACCTTTCAGCTGTTAGAATACCCATAGACAAACACCGATACAATAAGTGCTATAATAACTGGCATCGGCCATCAATGTTCTTAATATCTCAGAATTTTAAACAGGATGTATCAATTAATGTGTTGATATTTTTTCTACGCCACAATGAAAAGCTGTTAGGAGTCTTCTCTTACCGACATTCTGTATCTGTTCCTTTTAATCCTACCTGTTATGTCAATGTTTCATTTTTTCCCCCTTTTATCATGACGTATTCAAATTTCATGACGGTCTCTTTCTGGTGTTTGTGAAACACTGTTTTTGTGTCTTGATCTCTTTTACAACATGTACATTACTCATTTTGGCTGCCTATACATTTTCAACATTCTTCTGTAAAACCACATTTCTGTTAGTACAATTTGAATTTTAAGTAACTCATTTAATAAAAATGTTGTTAACAGACCGACAGAAATATTTCCATTTTAATTGTTGAATTCATTGCCCTATTTATCCAGAAAAACAATACACTCCAAAGAAAGCCAAGAAGAAAGTACATATTTAACAATTAGTTATTTTTTTTTTCGCATATCCTTTACAGGACATCGCTGTCAACACCAGCATCTTTCAGCTGATTGTTGATTTCTTGGCAAGATTACACTCAGTAGTTCGCCATTGCTTTCTGAGCGACCGTCTCACATACCCCGTAAGTTACCGACGCGGAGAGAACCGCTACCGATTCTCGCGCAACGTCACGTTACCTACGAGAGTATACGAGATTACGAAAAAAGTCGTGTAACCTCTAGACCAGGGAGACCGACTATTAGTGATTATCTTAGCTAAATATATATCAGACACCATATCAGTCACAATGAATCATATAGGCATAGACTAGATCTCATCTCATCTCATCTTGTTCCTCTTGTACATTATGGTTTCGAGATGAAGCATAAACAGAGGGAAAGTGTCTGTTTATGGGCTTCATATATCAAGATTCTCATGCACTATATTATTCCCTCGGTCCATCATATACATGGTCGGCCTCTACTTCTGGTTCCATTTAGTCTGTATATCATTGCCTCTTGTGGTATACTGTTTGTTGGTAGCCTAGTTATATGGTTAAACCATTTAATTTGCTGTTTTCTAATTAAATCTAGCGCTGCTATAACCCCCAGTTTAGTCCCGATTCCTTTATTTCTGATTCTCTCTCTTCTAGATACATTGAGTATTTTACTATAGACTGTAGGTGCTAATTAAAAACATAATTTGACTTGATCCTTAAGTAATTCCATATCAACAATGTGTGTATCCATTATCTCTCGATAGATGTGATCTTGTTATTCTTTCTCTTAATTATCCTACTGCTGAAGTTGTAATCTACATTATTTATATCAATTATTCTTAGACAGAAGTTCAAATTTTACTCCTTCTCTTAATTATCTTAATGCTGAAATTAAATCTACTTTCTTTATGATAATGATTTGTAGAAAAAAGATGACTTATTATTTTATCTGTATTGTCTTTCAGCTAAAATTAAGTCTACATTATTTATATTGATTATCTGTAGATAGAAATTAACTTACTATTTTATTATTCTTTCTCTTAATTGTTTTGATGCTGAAGTTAAGCCTACATTCTTTATATTAATTATCCATAGAAAAACGTTAAGTTGTTACTCTTTTCATAAATTCTTCCTATTGAAGTTAAGCCTACATTCTTTATATCAATTATCTCTAAACAGAACATAATTTATTACTCATTCTCTTAACTATCTAAGCGTTGAAGTTAAATCAATGTTATTTTTTATACCAATTATCTTTATGCAGAGATTAATTTGTCAGTCTTTCTCTTAACTATCTATCTATAGAAGTTAATTTGTCATACAACACATCATACAACACATTGTCACAACCAAGGAGCTAATGCTTATGCAGATCCCTTGTAGACTTTCAGCCGGCACATCATGTTAATGAACTTATGCAGATCTATGGTCTTGGACTCTCCGGCTGTGGTTTTGAGGACCATTGCTATCTCTTCATCTGACAGTTTACCCTTGCCGGTGTCTATGCCCTTCAGGGCATCGAAGGCCTTGTCTATGTCAATAGTGCCAGACCCATCCTGCTCCAGTTTCCTGAAAAGCTCGATCATGTCGTGGGCACTAAAATAAAAACAAAGTTATAGATGATTAAAGGTTAGAGCATTTTTGTGTGTTTTTGTTTTTGCGCTGGCTCGCTTTGAACTCAAGCGTAGACCATACACACTACTTCTAGTAGTGCTGGACTAAATTTTGCGCGTGGATTAACTTTCCCTATTAAAGGTGTCCCTCGCCATCAGGCGAAACCACTCCGACTTCAGAGGTACTTGTAATTTACATTTCCAAGTCAAGAACGATAGGTCAACATTTTACTCCAGCTGCCAGGTGTAGGGGTGGAACCCTTTACCTCGAACTGATAAGAGCGCTTGCTTTTAAATATCCGGTGCGCTGATACCGAGGTGGTGAGTTCACCCCTTCCCCTGTCAGTTGGACTAAAATGTGGACTTCTCGTCCTTGACTTGAGGAGATAAATTACAAGTACCTCAGAATTCGGATTAGGGTGGCGAGGGACACTGGTTATAGAGAAAGCTAATCTATACACTAAAATATGTCCAGTGCATTAGAAGTAGTAACATGTGTATGGACTACGCTTGAGTTCAAAGCAAGAGAAATCAAATAAATAAATTAATAAATTAATAAAATAAATAAATGGTGAGCTTAACTTCCAGTTTCTGTAATATTTGTTTGGAGAGACAAATATGCTTCACCTTGTTGAGTGTGCAGTTTGCTGTTTCAAGTGTTATTTTTAGTAATTTCCTCGAGATTTAAATAAGTAAACTTCTAATAAAAACATTAACAGTTATATATAAATACAAACGGCTAGAGGTTATTTCATAGCAATAGGACATTTGTGGAGGTCAAAAGAAATTAAATCTTGTACCACAAACTTTAGAATATTCAACCGTGACGTCAAATTAGTACTGCTGTATAGATTAAAAACACGGAGAATGACTAAAACATTACTAGTCAGCTACAATTATTCACTAACTGATGTCTGCACATAATTCAATCATTCATTCATTCATTCATTCATTCATTCATTCATTCATTCATTCAGTAGCATGTCCTTTGCAGAACGTCGCTCCCATAACAACCTTCCGGAAAACCTCTCGATCATAAGCAAGATGTCCCGCGTCCGATGCACCCATCTGGAGATCATCCGCCACATCCTGCACACATCTTCTCTTTGGCCTTCCTTTTCCTCTCTTCCCAGGCATATACCCCTCCATTATTGCTCTCTCCAAACTTTCGTGACGTTTCACGTGACCAAAATATTTCAATCTTCTTTGTTTTATCGTCTTTAATAGCCAACCTTCTTCAATATTAAGCTCTTGAAGTATGGATGCATTCGTTCTTTTCTTTACCAGATTTGAGTTAGGAGGAGAACGGAGCACTTATGGGTTGAACTCGTCTATAACATTTATATTCAAAGGCATTTATGCGCTGTTCAGCTTGTTTAGTAAGTGTCCAGGTCTCACAGGCGTATGTTGCAATGGGAAGAGTGCATGCTCTTAAAAATATAATTTTTGTAGTTCTGTCTGTCCCATTCCATAATTTATTCAGTTGTTTTAGTCTTTAAAGAGCAGTTGATAGTCGTCGTTTAATTTCTTTCATTGTGTCACCGTTGTTGGTGATCAATGACCCAAGATATTCAAAATTTTCCACCACCTCCAATTTTTCTTCATTAACATATATTTCTTTCTCCATAGTGGTTTTATCTGTATGCATTATCTTTGTGTTTGCTATGTTAAGATATAAGTTGTGATTTTCACTATTCAATTGGGTTGAGGCTATTAGGTTTTCTATACCAGTCTGTGTTGTGGATAGCAATACTGTATCATCAGCATACCGAATCTCTGGTATGTCATGACCACCGATATTTAGGGCATCATATAGCTCCCTGTTTATATATCTATTTACTCCTATTAAAAAGCTATTAATCCACCGACAGCCCTACGCGTCAGTCTTTCCTAGCAAGGATGCAGATACAGATAACTACCTTTAATTAGTTTAATATTGTCATGTGTTGTTTCATGTAGGTTTGTGTCGGTTTGTGTTTGTTTGTCCTGTGCTGACGAAGGCTTTGGCCGCAACGTCCAATTTGTCTCTTGTAGTCGTGTTTTAGTAAAGCTCATAATCTACTTCTCGTTTTTTGGGTGATTAATTTATATCATCTCTTATATTTCTCATTGTATTTTCGGCGTACCGGTTAAACAAATAGGGGGACAGCACACATCCCTGACGGACCCCTTGCTTGATGTCAAACCAATCTGATGTCTCGCCATCTATTCTAACCGCTGCTTGTTGGTCTAGATAGAGCATTCTTATGAGTTGTATTACATGTGGTGGAAAGCCCATATTCCTCATGATTTCCCAAAGTTTCTGATGTTGTACACAGTCAAATGCCTTTGAATAATTCACAAAACATGAGAATAGGTTTACATTAAATTATCTGCACTTCTCTATTATTAAACGCATATTGAGAATGTGATCTCTTGTTCCTCTTCCTTGTCTAAATCCAGCTTGAACTACGTTAATTTCTTCTTCCATTTTCTTACGAAGTCTTCCCATTATGATTTTTAGTAGAATTTTACTTGCATGACTGATCAGGGCAACAGTTCTATAGTTGGTGCATAATTTCAGGTTGCCCTTTTTTGGTATTGGAATGAAGATAGTTCTCTTCCAATCGTTTGGCCATATACCATATTTCCATATCCTTTTACATAATGCGTGATAGATGTGTATGCTTTCTTGTATGCTTTGGCATCTCATCACATTCAGGTGATTTACAGAATCACAAAAGCGGAGCTTATGGAAAAAAAAACAACTAAACAAATGCCAGCCAATCAAGAGGTAAGAAAAAGAAGAATACTCTGGATAGGATACACATTTACAAAGTCTGCTAATAGAATGACGAGAAACCTTGTCTTTGGAGCACACGGGGCAACATAAATAGAGGAAGACATAGAAACACATGGGGAAGAGAATTAGAAACAGTGAAGAGTAATAGTGGGAGACTTTGGAAGAGCTGCAAGAAATGATTTGGTTTGAGTTGACTGAAGAACTATGCTCTATTGAGGAATAAAAGGCAGCAGAAAAGACATAATAACGTATATTATCTTTGGGTCCATTAGGATACATTATCAAGACTAAGTTCATAGACGTTCACAAAGGCAGATTTGTGGTGGAATGACATGTTCAGATAACTTCATACCAAACTCCAAAATGTTTTGCCAATCTTCAGACTTAATGGCAGTCATGATGGCGTAGTGGTTAGAACGCTGATTAGATAGCCTGGAGGTCATGTTAAGTTAGTTAGTTAGTCAATAGACCATTATCATTGTACACCGAACTATTAGCCCATAGGTACTTTGATCCTCTCCTCGGTATCTCCCTCAACAGGTTGTGACTGACGACTCTAGTTCGGTGTTGATCGACTATTCTTCTTTGGCTTCCCGCATGGCGCTCTAGTCTAGTTTGACCCTGTTTGACTTGATGTTCTTGAAGTCTGGTCAAAGTTGCAGAATCACATGAGTCATTGGGGTTGTTCTGCCTTCCAGAGAGAGTTCAGAATACCAGTCTGGTCCATATATAGTGCGCTCCCACCAACAGCCAAGTTCCCAAGCCCATCTTTTCGTTCGTTTCCCCTTACACCCGCGTGCCCAGGCATAAAAATAAAACAGATATTAGATATCAGTTTTGACTTCCTGAGAAATTCAAGCCGTTACCTTCTTGCTAAGCCCATCCAGTGATCATGTGTTTGAACGAATACTAAAGCAGGGATTCTTTAACAACTGTATTTGACTTACAGGTCAACTCAATATAAAATAGGCGCTAGAAGAAATGTTGGCAAGTAAACGAGGCCGGTTAGATACTGGCTACATCACCCATCGAGTGTCAATTGGTCTCTAAAAATAAGGGGCCAGCACTACATACTGAAAACGTCTGTAGACTAGAAAAGGTTACTGCCCTTACTTCAGATTGAACAATGACATGGTCAAGGATCCACGGGTCACTTACTTCAGATTGAACAATGACATGGTCAAGGATACAAGGTCACTTCCTTCAGATTTAACAATGGCATGGTCAAGAATACACGGATCACTTACTTCAGCCTGAACATGACATGGTCAATGATACACGGGTCACTTACTTAGCTCCAATTGTCTGGTAAAACTGTCTGAACTCCCACAAGCTGAGAACATCGTTGTTGTCTTTGTCAAACGCCGTGAACATGATCTGCGCCTCAGTCTCTGTCAGGTTGAACTCTGTCTTTAGCATATTCATTGCTTCCGGTTTCTTCAGACGTCTGGCAAAGCTAGACTGGTATTTGCTGAAGATCGACAAGGCCTCATCTCTGGGAAGAGAAACAAAAACACAACAGTCAGACGGACAGTCATCTACTGAATCAGTGCCACACAAAACGTAGGTTTGGACTAAACCTGGTACACAATCAAATCAACAAGTAGTATAATGTAAATTTCCATTCATTGAGCATTGAAATTGTGGAAGATACCACGAAACGAACAAGTAAAACGATTACCCTAGAATGGCGATATAAGTGTACAGAAATTACAATAACCATGTCATTGTCTTGTAACCTGTTGTTATTGTTGTTAATTATGTTAAGAGTGGTAAGCACGCGAAATCAGTGCAGACGAACAGGTGACGTCACAAGGACAGTGTAAAGATGATTGTCCCACTTATGACATGCACCAAAGTGAAGCAGCGTTGTGTTATCCTTTTTTTTTTATCATGAAGGGGTGAAACCTATACACATTCAAAGGACGATGCATGCCTATCAGTCTAGCATGTGTATGAGTGGAGTAGGGACTTTCAAAACATGTTCGGTCCGATGAAGAGGTACAGCAGGTGGTGCATGAGTGGTTACACACGCGAAAAAGAGAATTCTTGTCTACAGGAAGCCACTTTATCGGCGCTGGAGGACATGCATTGCACGCAGTGGTGACTACATCGAAAAATGACACATTTGTACTTTACTTTTTCAGAAAAAAAAACCCACCCACCCACCCACACACACACACACACACACACACACACACACGTTAAGGTTTTCATTTGAACCCCCTTGTAGAAAATTTCCATCATCGATAGAGATTCGAACGCACGGCCACCAGACCGGCAGGCAAGCACCAAGTGGCTCCTGGTCTCATTATATGCTCACAGTATACAGAAAACAAATCTGTGGACAGTACACATCCGTGAATGACTGGCTTCTTTATGCACTCTCATGTTCTGAACGGATTCACTGCCAAACCAAAAGTGGGTTTGGACCAAACATGGTATACAATCAAATAGTGTAGGTCAGCATGGCTGAATGGATAAGAACGCGTGTTCTGAAACATCCGGTGTGCTGATGCCGAGCTTAGGTGTTCAACCCATACACCGGACAGTTAGTTTAAAATGGTGACCTTTCGTCCTTGACTTGGGGACGTTAATTACAAGCACCTCTGAAGTCGGAGTGGGTTCGCCTGATGGCGAGGGACACTGGCAATAGGAAAAGCTAATCCACATGCAAAATTCAATACAGCCCAGTCACCGAGAATTAATATGTATGGACTATGCTTGAGTTGAAAGCGAGGGAGCGAGCGAGCGCAAAATAAAATTTAAAAAATAAATAAATAACAACAACAAAAATGAACAAGTACAGTATTATTATAATGTAAAGTTCCGTTCCATGAGCATTGAATATATCACGAAACAAAATAGGAGATCACGTGTGGCTATATATTATTCCTCGACACTGAATGAGTTAGTAGTTGTTGATTCTTAAAACTGCAGTTTGCTGCCAATATATGTTCTTTATTATTTGCAGAACTGTGCCACCAATGTTTAATTGTTCTGGTAGTTTTATTATTTCCTCATATTTCAGTATGTCAAACAGTTTGTGTTGTTTGTGAAGCATAAGAAAAGACCTGTTTTTACTTCTATAGATCTTTCTAACAGTGTGCTGAGAATGTTAGTGTCATTGTTTCTACTCTTTATCTCTGTACATCCGCACTGTTCATCACTCGCTGGCACCTTGCCGTCTTGACAGACGATAGTTTGTTACATTGTACTTCAAAAATGACACAATAACTACAAGAAGTCCATGGACGGAGTTACAGAGCCTGGGCCATCCAGCTATCCATCCATTCATCCATCCATCCATCCGTCCGTCCGTCCGCCTGTCTGTCTGCATTCTGTCTGTCTGTCTGTCTGTCTGCCTGCCTGCCTGTCTGTCTGTATAATCATGAAATGTCGTCCACATTTGCTGACAAAATCTATCACGTGATACACAAAGAAATGAAACAGTCTGAAATCTTACATCACGTATAACCCACATAAGCCTGTCATCTTACATCACCTATAACCACATGAGCCTGTCATCTTACATCACCTATAACCACATGAGCCTGTCATCTTACATCACCTATAACCACATGAGCCTGTCATCTTACATCCCTTACGACCCGCATAAGCCTGTCATCCTGACACTAGGTATCTCGCACTACCCAAAGAAAACAGAATTAAACACTTTGGCCCGCGCATATAATTTAAATTCTCCATGGGAAGAGTTTATAATGGATTATGAGTTTTCCCATTGACAGTTATTGATGTCATTCACATATACGATTCTGTCACATGTGTCACCTTAGCTGTGTTTGTGTTTATGTAGTTAAAAAGTTAGTAACATTTCGTTAACATGACATTTCAATTTACCTAGGCATTTATTGGATAAGATAACCCGGGAAGGTTAACCCGGTCAACAAATGCCCGCAGAAGTCTGATGTGTCGGTCTAACAGCGCAAGAACGCAGCTCTGCTGTAAACAGGCACAACGCAATCACGTCCGAAAACAAAACTCCGGATGAACGCAGCAGCAGAAGAAGAAGGATAAGATAATGCTTACAGATAAAACTAATATGGAGAAAGAAATATATGTTAACGAGGAAAAATTGAAGGTGGTGGAAAATGTCGAATATCTTTGGTCATTAATTACCACCAATTGTGACACAATGAAGGAAATTAAAAGACAATTCTCTATTGCTCTTCAGAAACTGAAAAAAAACTGAATAAATTAAGGAGAGGGACAGCTAGAACTACAGCAATTAGATTGTTAAGAGCATACATATTTCCCATTGCACCAAAAGACTGTGAGACCTGGACTCTTACTAAACAAGCTGAACAGCGCATATATTCCTTTGAATATAAATGTTATAGACGGGTTCTAAGAATATCTTGGATACAGAAAAGAACAAATACATCCATACAATAATTGAATATTGAAGAAGGTTGGCTACTAAAGCCGATAAAACAAAGAAAATTGAAATATTTTGGTCTCTTGAAACGTCATGAAATGTTGAATAGAACAATAATGGAGAGGTATACGCACAGGAAGAGAGGAAGAGAAGAAGAGGAAGGCTCAGGAGAGGACGTGTGCAGGATGTAGCGGATGATCTCCAGATGGGTGTATCGGACGCAGGACATCTTGCATATGGCCGAGAAGTTTTCATGGAGGTTGTTATGGCAGCGAGGTTCTCCAAAGCCCATGCTATTGAATGAATGGATGAATTTATTCTGTTTGTGATTGTCTGGACAATTTCAGTAGTTTTCGATTACTTTCCGAACCCCGACTCTAAAGCAATTGAGAATATCAACGCAACGCGATCTACTCTCAAATCGCATTGCGTGTGACTTTGAACCTGGAATGTCGGGAATTTGAAACTCGTTCACCACTATTAAGCTACATGCGCCGACATGTTGTGAGAATGGGTCCATTAATTTGTTGTTTTTGGTAAACTGTTGTGCATATTTTCATACAATGACATGAATGCCGGTTGTTCAGAAAAAAATGGCAGACTACTGAATGTAAACTTGCCAAGAAATCACAAGCAGCCAAACAAACAATGTTGGGGTTGACTGCGACGTCATGTAGAGGATATGCAACAAACTAGAAACAGTTTAACTCCATCGTGTTGGTGTGTAATGTAGAAAAGCAGGATTGGAGAGACTTCCTATCCCCAACACGGTGGATAGGCATTTGAACCGTTAAGCCTCCTGAGTGTTTATGCTTCTGGCTACGGTTTGCAGTCGCATTTTCCTCATGTTGGACTGGCAGTGCATGGTTCCGTCGCCCTGCTACTGAGTGAGTGCGTGGCGCGAAATGTGAGTTGTAAATTTCGTTTGGAATGTTTTTACATCTGTCCGCGGTTGCTGTAGCGTGGAACTGCATGTTCGAACAGATGGCGGTCGGCCTGTCACTTGGAATTGACTGGATTGCCTTTCCGGTTCACGAGTGCATTCTTCTCTGAGACTCCTGGGGTCGTCGCTGGAGCTACCGTGTTCGTGCTTTGTGCGATGCTTTCAGTGGGCTGCCCTGCCGAAAGGGATAGAGCCATCCATATGGGATAAATCCCAGGTCAATGAAGTCGATCCTCTCGACTTGTAATGCAGTAATGTGTGGCTGCTGGTTTTCTAGTCAATGCCGCTTCCATCGACGTTAAACTGTATTTTCCGTGGAGGACTTTTGTGTTAGCATTCTGACGGTGGCATTATGCACAGTGTGACTGTGCGGGCTGTTGGCTTGTCGAGACTCCTATCTATTCCACTTTTCACATAGGGCAGTGAGGAGCATTTCGAGTGAAATCAACAGGCATAGGAACGGAGCATAATAGGGACGAACACGAACCGTTAAGTTGGAACCGCGACTAACTAACTAACTAACTGTAAAAAGCAGAAATCCGGAACTTCGCTTCCAAAGGTCACAAATGACTAGTGCCATTGGTTCTATGAAGAGATCTTCTACCTCCTGTCACATTACCCCTTTGAACACAATCCTAGAGGGAAGGATGGTCGGCAATGGTTTCAATAGCACGATAGCATCAATAGTGAGCTGTCTGAGCCCTTTCCTGTCACCAATGGAGTGAAGCAAGGATGTATCCTGGCACTAACACTGTTCAGCCTCATGCTTTTAGCTATGTTGATGCATGCCTTCGAGAACAACGACAGTGGAATAGGCATCAACTACCGCATGGATGGAAAGTTATTCAATCTCAGAAGGCTGAAAGCTAAAACCAAAACTAACAGCGACACCGTCAGAGAACTGCTGTTTGCTGATGATTGCACTCTATCTGCCAAATCAGAGGCAGACTTGCAACACAATTTTTCAGCTTTCTCACATGCCTGTGCTAACTTTGGGCTCAATATCAACTGGGAGAAGACTGTAGTTGTGCACCAGCTAGCTCCAGGGAATAATCACACCGTGCCGAGTATCAAGGTGATTGTTCATAGACTAAGTGTTGTGGACACATTCACCTATCTTGGCAGCACTGTGTCACAAGCTGCCACAATTGTGACGAAGTGAATGCAAGAATCTCCAAGGCCAGCGCAGCCTTTGGCAGACTGTACAAGAATGTATGGAATAGAAATGGAATAAGTCCAAAAACAAAGCTGAAAGTCTACAAAGCAGTTGTATTATCCACACTGCTATATGCTTGTGAAATCTGATTGTTTATCAGCGACACGCTAGGAAATTAAACCACTTCCACATAGTCTGCGTTGGGAAGCTATTGAAGATTAAATGGCAAAACAAGATTCCAGACACTGAAGTTCTAGAAAGAGCGTCCATGCCCAGTATCCACACTCTACTAATGAAGAATCAGATTCGTTGGGCTGGTCACTTAACTCGCATGCCAGATCGCAGGCTCCCTAAACAATTTTTTTTTTTACGGCGAACTGCGTTGTGGTAAACTCCCCCAAGGCGGCAAGAGGAAGCGCTTTAAAGACACTCTGAAAATCTCACGGAAAGCTTTTGGAATTCATCTTGACACCTGGGAGACTGCTGCCAACGACCGATATTCGTGGCGTACATCATTACGCAAGGGTGCAGTCATATGTGAAGCAACGAGGACTGCAAAAGCTGTGAAGAAAAGGCTGGAAAGAAAAACCACTACAGGAGATCCTCCTCCTGGAACATCAAGCATTCTTTGTCCACATTGTAAAAGAACATTTCGAGCCAAATGAGGCCTTATTAGTCATCTTAGAACTCACGGCTGCATACTTTCAACCCCCACTGGATGAAATGAATGGTCATCATCATTCTTGATGGACAAACAACACAGCATCAACAGATTGGCTGTACAGAGGATGTTAGACTGTATCGGCATATTTTGGCATACATTGGAGACACTTTCGACCAACTCGTATCTGTTGCTATCTACAACAGTTACCTGTATGTACTCATAATATTCATATCTCTTTGCACATCTCTTCCCCGAGTGCTTTTAGGGCTTCCTATACCATAACCATCACTACAATAATAATAATAATAATAATAATAATACACAGAAATATCAGCTGGGGCAACCTTTTTTCAAAGAGTTCCCCAATTCATATTTCTGTGTAATACGTGTACAACATTCATGTCTCTTCTTTAATTGTTCTTTAATATACTGGACACAACAATACGGTCAAGTGTGTGCGTGTGTATGTTTTATTTGACCAATGCGGGTTTACTATAGAATTCTGAGACCTATGGTGCTATCTCGATGGTCAGATACGAATTATGTCCATATTTCATAGCTGTGGGTTCATGTGGATGATTTTTTTCCCCCGCATATCCTTTACAGGACATCGCTGTCAACATCATCTTTCAGCTTATTGTTGATTTCTTGGCAAGATTACGCTCAGTAGTCTGTCATTTCTTTCTGAGCGGCCGGCTCACATACCCCGTTAGTTACTAGCCACTACCGATTCTCGCGCAAATTACGTTCCTCACGTGGATATACGGGATTACGGAGAAAGTCGCTAACACCTGGGCCAGGGAGACCGGCATGTGGATGATAGACCTGGCTAATGAAGACACCTTTTCAGGGGTGCTTAGTTGGGCATGCGTCGAAGTACACTTGTTCCTGCAGTGAGGTGAGGCGTTGTATTCATTTGGAGTCGACGGGTTCGAATCGCGGTCGGTAAGTATAGTTTTCAATTTCATGTTGTCTAGTGCGTCCTCTAGTCTCTACTTCCTAACTCTATGAGCGACAAACAATACATGCCTGTTTATTTATGTGTTACTGCTACTATTACCACATCGTCTACTTTCCCCTCTCCTCATCCTTCTCTGCCTCCTCCGCTAAGACTTCTCTTCCTCCTCATTACACCTCAGACATCTATATGCATAAATTTATTGAAAGCAGTATTCAACTTTAGCTAGTTGATATCATCACAGAGTTGGGCATGAAATGGAACGAGTATTGACCTAAAAGGTTTTCTTTACTCAACACATATTGGACACGTTTGTGGACGGGTAATCTTACCCGTCCAACCGTTACATTCGTCAGCATCTCCTATCTTCAGTTAATTAAACCTGTAGCATTTGCAAATATTTTTGATACTGTTATAAGGTTTTCTCAGTATGTATCCTATCCCTATCGAGCCCCAGCACCTTGAACCATTAATCTATTCTAAAAAACAAAAATGAATGTAAGCTAAAATTAAAACTTGCTTATAGTCCAGGATTAAACACCCAGCCACGAACAATCCATCCCTCTGAAGAATGCCGTTTTCATGTTTTCAAATTAAAGGTTGCTTACAGAAATAAATGGTGTTAGGCAGGGCGAGGGAGATATTTATACGACTACAGAATAATATCTTTCGTAAAAATAGCCTAGAAAGATCAGTCAGTATAATTTTAGACGCAAAAACAACAAACACAGATGGGAATTTAGGACAATATCAGATCTAGTCTAATATACTTCGGATAAACTCCCAAAATGCCGGCGCCATACAATCCAACATCTTTGTTAATTAAAATAAATCTGCACAAGATGAATTCTTCAAGATTGTATTTCCGTGTCCGTTCTGATTTCCGTTAATTCTTAACTGCAGCTGATATTTATCTCCAAGGAAGGAGAGTTAACCGCGGTTAAATTACCCTGGGTGTACTACAAACATGTCCGCAGTTCATGCGGTTGGAATCTGGTTTGTTTACGCACAAAGTTTATCAATGGCAGATACCGCTTTTCACTGGGCTTCTACTGTCTTCCGGGTTTATCTGTCACAAATTCCTCAACTTGGCCGCCTGCTTGAACGTCACAGGGGCGCGGTTGTCGTTTTGCACAGAGGAGTTAAGTATGATGTGTGTATCCATGTGTACATGCGTTTGTGTGTGTGTGTGTGTGTGTGTGTGGTCTCGGCATCAGGTTTAATTCTGACACATCAAACTTAGCTAATAATGAATAAATGTTATAGGAATGACGATGATTTTGGAAAAAAAGGCAGACGGACAGACAGGCAGAAATAGACAGACAGGCAGAAGAAGAGACCGACAGAGAGATAAATAGAAAGACAGGTAGATAGGATACATAGATAGATGGATAAGTAGACAGACAGACAGAGAGACAGGCGGATAGATAAATAGGCAGACAGACAGACGGACAGGCGCGAGCGTGTGTATCTAATGGGCGGACAGACACACCGACAGGGCGATAGAGAGAAGAATGGATAGAAGGATGGATTGATGGATGGATGGATGGATGGATGTATGAATCGAGGGGTAGAGGATAGACAATCAGACAGACAGACAGATATATATGTAGATAAACGAAATAAACCAGCAATTAATGTAAAGTTAGTTGCATATCCTTTACAGGATGTCGCAGTCAACCCCAGCATTTGTTGTTGTTTGTGATTTCTTCACAAGTTTACGTTCAGTAGTTTGCCATTGCTTTCTGAACGATCAGTGCTCACACCATTGTATGAAAACCAACGCAGGGTGGTCTGCTACCAAATAGCCCGTAGCTGTTTAGAACGCGGTTGGCGGGATTACGAACTGCGTCCGTTATCTGTCGCCACAGGTCTGGTTAATTTTAGTAAAGGACCGTTTTAAAACAAAACAATCAACAAAGGGGGAAAAAAATTATGATCGCTGACGTTATGAATCAATTCGTGTGTTGACTACCTTCAGTGCCATGACTCAAGGCTGTCATGAATTTTCTCCCGTTGTCTTTCTTTATCTCTTTTTCTACATGGATCAATTCCTTTATCTCTTTTCCTTTTTATCTCATGAATTTTCTCATGTTGTTTTCCTTTATCCTTTTCCACACATCTTTCCGGTTGTCGCATGTTCTAGTATTTGTCTTCTCATAACATGGCCTAAAAAATGAAGACTGCATCTTTCTGTTTGTGATAAGCTGTCTTTGCGACTTTGCCTCCCTCAAAATGTCCAGAATACTCATTTTGGCTGTCCAATGAATTGTCAACATTCTTCTATAAAACCACATCTCCAAGGCTACTTGGGATGTCTCGCCTGTTTACTAATTGCTTACTAGCGTGGCTGAAAACATGTTAAACGTAGCTGTGGTTTAGATAGAACAGTAATGTAAGCATGGTTCCCGGAATAAGAGGGTTATGTCAACACGCAATGCCGTGGATATAAGGCATTAAAGACACCCTGAGCGCGAACAAGTACGGGACGAAGAAATGGCAAAGAATCGAAAATATTTCCATAGGGTCGGGTTGAGAGCAACGTCCTGCGAATATCCTGCTTCATGATGATAATTAAGTCAGTTAGCGTAAACACCGACATTAGCAGGCGATAATTTGATGACGTCAATTTCACCGAAATAAACACGCTATCTACTCTGTAAGGTACTTTGTTATCTACATTACTCTTTTATCTGCATTACTTTCTTATCTGCAACACTTCTTATCTGTATCATGTAATCGCACCGCCTCTCGGTCAGCCCTAAGACAGTTCTAGGGCGATGCTCTCATACAGTCGTTGGTAAGAAATGCGTGGAGGATTATAGTTTCCGAAATTCTCATTTTGAGTTGGCGGGTTCGAACCCCGACTTGTCTATAACTTACAATGTTTGTATTCTGTCAGTGCAAATCAATACTTAATTATAATGCTATTCTAATGGCAATATTCTTAAACAAGTGAATCGGAACAACAATCTCGGAAAGGTCATAACATCTGATGGGAGATGTTTTGAAGAGATTAGAACAAGAATCGCTATGGTGAAGGTAGTCTTTTGCAAGATGAAAAACATACTGACCAATAAACAGATGTCAAATGCAACGAGAAAAAGAGTGTTAAAGTGCTACATAGAACCTGTACTTTTATATTTATACGAAATGTGGACAATGAGCAGATAAGCTGAAATATCTCCATCCATCCATCGTGTGCCATGTCGATAAGCGTGGGCGGTAATGTTTTGCCATCTCACTCGATCAACAGAGTAGTGGATCAGCTCCGTGTTCCTGTCTCGACCATGCCACGTGGCCAAGCCATCCAGGTATTTACTTCTCGGTCTTCCCCTTGGTCTCTTCCCTTTGATCTTGCCAGTTGTCACCAAGTTCTCCAAGTCATTTCTTCTCACAACATGCCCAAAAAATGTTGACAGTCTACGTCTAATGACTCTAATCAGTTTATGATCTTCACTTGTTTCTTGAAGGACTTGCTCATTGGTTTTTCTGTCTGCCCATGATATTCTCTGTAATTTCCTCAGAAACCACATTTCCACAGCCATCAGATGTTTTTCAGCTTGACTGCTCATTGTCCACGCTTCACATCCATACTAAAATATCTAGTGGTAGTATAAATGTGGTTTCTGAAGAAAGTGCAAAGAGTACCATGGACAGATAGAAAAACCAATGAGCAAGTACTACAAGAAACAAATGAAAACCATAAACTGATTAAAGAAATTATACGTAGACCGTCACGTATTTTGGGGGGACATGTTATGAGAAGAAATAAACTGGAGAACTTGGTGACAACTGGCAAGATAGAGAGAAAAAGAACACGGGGAAGACAGAGAAGTAACTATCTTGATGGTTTAGTCACATGACATGGTCAGGACAAGAACACAGGGCTGATCCACGACTCTGATGATGGCGTGAGATGGCGAAACATGACCTCCCACGCTTATCAGCATGACACATGATGATGATGATTCCAAACGCCATCAAGGGTTCCGGAACAATTAAAACAGTTGGGTAAACAACACAGCACTTAGACAGGTTAGCAAGCTAAAGTGAATGCAGAGGTGAATGCTTCAAAAGGAAGAATCTGCTGCATCTTTGTCCCAGGACATGCTGGTGTGGCGGGAAACGAGCAGGCGGACAGTCTGGCTGGGTCTGCACGGTTTGGTGGTGTATTCGTGCATGATAAGGCAGACATGGTCGGGGCAGTTTGGGATCTTGTGTATACTGTGCAAAAACAGACAGATCATCACAGCTTAGAAAGAATAGTGCTGCAGAGAGTGACAAGAAGATCTGTCCTTTGGAAAGGATTTCATCTGGTTTTTGCTTGATTTTATTTCGAAGGTACCCTTAAAATGGCTTTACTGGGATGGCTGTTGTAACTAACCAAATAATGTTAAATAACGAAGTGTCACGTGTTGATTAATCGTCTAAGACAACTAAGGTACCCTTAAAATGGCCTTACTGGGATGTCTGTTGTAACTAACCAAATAATGTTAAATAACGAAGTGTCATGTGTTGATTAATCGTCTTAGGCAACTTCCCGCATCTGCCATTGGCGTATATACACTAGTTTTACCTAAACAAAGCCTTTAATTTGATATATAATACCAGACGTCTGCTACCATATCACCACATTTTAAGTCATAACAGTGACACGCCCTTACTTCCCATTTCCCGCCATCCAGATGTCTTTGGTCCACACCTACTGTATGGTTGGCACTGCATCTGTTGTAAGAATCAGTCAGCAATGTCCCGTACATTTACTGCAGCACGCGAATTTCATTCGACTGCACGTCCCTCGCGGGGCACACATCTGTACATGGGACATGGTTAAGATCAGCTAAGTCATCATCATCATCAAGTGCCCTGCCAGCTGGCGTTGGCGTTCATGAATCTCCACAGATCTCGGTCCTTGGTTCTCTGGATCAACTCTGCTGTTGATATTCCTCCATGCCACCGTCTCAATCCATCCAGCATTATTTCTCTTGGTCTGCCTCTGCCGCTATTTCCCTGGATATTTCCAGTTGTCACGATGTTCTCCGATGCCTCACTTCTCATCACACGACCAAAGAAAACTGTTTGTCTCTTTCTTATTGTTGTATACAATGTTCTAGTTTCATTAGCCTTTTTCAGACAATCGTTGTTAGATACTTTGGCAGTCCAAGGAATTCGCAACATTCGTCTTAGCAACCACATCTCTTTTGCTTCCAAGTTATTCCTAATATGTTAAATTACATTCCCTGATTCACTGCCATACAGCAAAACGGGTTCTATATAGCATTTCAGCACTCTCTTTCTTACATTCAGTGATGGTGATTTATTGCATAAGATATTCTTCATTTTCTGAAATGAAAGTTTTGCTTACCCTATTCTGCTCTTAGTCTCTGTTGTACATCAGCTAAGTAACTTTTGTTTATTTTGATATAATTGTATCAGTGTGTGCTTATTGTCGTCTGCTGATGGAGGCTCTAGTTGCAACGTTCATTTTTTCACGTGTAGCCTTCTAGTAAAGCTTAACAAGTCTACTCTCGACTTCTCTGATTTACTCTGTGAAACATTTAGTCATTTATTTCTTACTTTTAAAAACTCAGGACGTGATTATAGTGACAGATTAGCTGACAGTTAGGGGCGTGTTGTTATTATAATTACATGTAGTTAGTATCACAGCCTGGGATTCTGACATTCTTCCCATCTTCTTTTCATTGTTCTCATTCAGTTATTATCCCTTAATGTAGTCCTGCAGTGTCTTCCCCCTGTTTATATGTTCATCTCATCACATCTTGTTCCTCTTATACCTTGAGATGTCGAGGTAAAGTATAAACAGCGGGAGAGTGCTCGCTTATGGGCTTCATGTATCGAGATTCCCCATGGACTCTGCTATTCCCCCCGTCTATCGTTTACGTGGTCGACCCCTTCATCAGCTTCCATCTGATCTGTACATCATTGCTTCTTGTGGTATACTGTTAGTTGGCAACCTAGTAGTTGCTTGGTCAAATCATTTGGCTTGCTGCCTTCTAATACAATCTAGCGCTACTGTAACTTCTTCTTCTTCTTCTTCAGCATTCCGAGCCATTGAGGTTCTTTGCTGCAGATACAATCCGTCTCCATTCGTCTCTCTGGTGGACCTTCTCTTGCCAGTCGTTGATTCCAAGAGCTTGTAGGTCTGTATATATATTATCTCTCCACCGCCTTCTTGGTCTACCTCGGGGTCTACGGTCATTTATTTCCTGAATGTAAGCGAGTTTTGTTTCCCTATTTCTTCCATTCTTTCTATATGCCCCAGCCATTGTAGTCTATTAGCCTTCATGATACCAGTGATTAGCGGGGACTTAAACAGATCATAAATGTCTTTGTTACTTCTTCTTTTCCACTCTCCACTTTGTGTATCCCTAATGGGCCCAAATATGCGTCTTAAAACTTTGTTCTCAAAGGTTTGTAACAAGGCTTCGTCTCCTTTCGTTGTACTTCAGGTTTCAGAGCCATACAGAACAACTGGTCTGATCAGTGTTTTGTATATTGTGATTTTGGTGTTACGAGATAGCGCATTTGATTTTAGTAGATGTTGTAGTGCATAGTATATCTTATTTCCAGAATTGATTCTAGTTTGTATTTCTTCCCTTATGATGTTGGAGCTACTGTAACCCCCACTGTTTATATGTTGTTGTTTGTATTTGCTTGCTGATGAAAGCCAGTGGCCGCAACGTCCTGTTTTCGGTATTTGTGCTCCGTAAAGCTGCATTACTCCGTGTTATTTTATATTGTTTACATTTCCACAGCTTTACCGTAGTCCCATTATTGTTAATCATATTTTATAATAATTAACACATTTCGACCAGAGATCACGTCCAACATCGCACTATAAACGACCTTAATTTTCCCGCCACAAATTGCCCTTTGACAAGAATCACACGTTGTTCGACGTGTAAACACTGATAAGGCGGGAACCCACACAATAGTTGCTGTTACAGTTAGTGCAATGTTTGACGCAGGGCGTGCCAGGTCAGTAGCGATTGCTCTCGACAATACGCCCACGGTGACTGATACACAACTCGAGATATGAGACAAGGTTAATGGTTAACACAGTTAACTCTTAGTATTTGACAACAATGTGGTCTAGGGGGATACAGCAGTGCAAAGTTACGAGCCTTGACTTGAAAAGTCAATGAGCAAGTCCCACAAGAAACAAATGAAAACCGTAAATTGATTACAGAAATTAGCCGTAGACAGTTAAGATACACTAGAAAGTAATAAAACTTCTCACAGCTGGCAAAACTCAGCGGGAAAAGAACAAGGGGAAGACAGAGATAAATATCTGGATGGTTTGGCCACATGGAATTATCAAGACAATAAGTATAACACAGAGCTGATCCACAGGGATCGTGTGCAATGGCGAAACATGACTGCCTACGTTTATCGGCAACGAACAAGATGATCATGAATTCTCAGGTGTAGTAATCCATACCCTTTTGCTACGTGAGGAAGTAAGCAATCGTCTTCTTCTTCTTCTTCTCATCCCTGGTTCAGATTAATAGTCCTATGACTGAGTCAGCCGCAAATAGCAGCTGCCCACGGTTATATAGCCACAAGCTTATTAAATGAAGGTGATTGTTGTCAATATGGGGTAAAATGATATTTTGAGTGATGATAAAATGATATTGATGAGCAGAAAGTTAAAAGAGGTGTGGCCACTATGCAAAGAAGCCAAAGAAGATTGATTAACTAACACAGAACTGGTGTCGTGAGCCGCTACATGCTGCGGAATGTACTGAGGAGGCGATCGGAGCACTTATGGACTGAATGTTTCGATGTGCGATGAGGATGATCTATCGACTAACTAACTAAGCTTTGTTGGTAAATCGGGAACAAAATGCTAAGGAAAGCAAATCCGGAAAAGAATACTTGTCGACGTCAGAAGTACTAAGCCACACCACAGGCGTGGCGAACCAGTGCAGCCCATCTCGCTCTATATGATTCATTGAATAACTGGAAGTGACGTAATCGCCCTTGCAGCACGCCCATGCGTGCATTGTCGCTTCCGGCAGATGTCAGGTTGTAGAGATGTTAAATGTCCCGTAGTGGGCTGACTATGAATTCCCATCTGTCGTTCCCGCCCACGATCACGCCTGCTACTGCCCCAAGTGATGTCAGACGACAACAGTTTTCAGTGGTTTTATGCCTCAAATATCACATTAAAGGGGGAGATACTAGAACAAGAAACAGGTTTCTCCCATCTTGGACATATAATAACAGACGATGGCAGCAGTGAAATAGAAATCAAAAAGAGAATAGGAATGGCCACAAATGCTTTCAAGAGCATAAAATCAGTATTAACATCCATAGAGATTAACAATACATTCAAAATGAGAATTGTCAAATGGTACGTATATTCAACACTACTGTAAGGCGCGGAAGCCTGGACATTGAACAAACAACTAGAAAGTCGCATAGAGGCCCTGGAGATGTGGATATACAATCGAATATGTCGTAGTTCATTGAAACAAAACCAATCAAATACAGAGGTTCTAGAAAAACTGGGAATGAAGAGAGAGTTGATGAAAGAAATAAAAAAGAGGTAAGTCAAATATTTCGGCCACGTTAAAAGACATAACTGTCATTTTTCATTTACTGCCAATATAGTACCTTGCGGTGTATGGCAGGGCGGGAAGGGGGGAGGGGGATCTTGAGCCTGAGGAATTAGGGCCGCATGGCTTTTGTAGTCGCCGCGAACTGTACAGTTTAGGTTTTTTTCACTCCTATAAAAACCATACTGGAGGGCAAGGTTGAGGACAAGCGAGCAAGAGGTAGACAACGATATAAATGGGAAGATAACATCGTGAGATGGACGAACATCAATCTGACAGAATGAACAGTCAGGGCGAGAGACTGACAATGCTGGAGATCCATTGCAGCCAACCTTCATTGTGGAGACGGCACCTGATTGATTCATTCCTCAATCTGAGAGTTGGCGTGGCGTGGTGGCTACGCCGCCTGCCTGGTACCCCGAAGGTCGTGGGTTCGATTTTGGACTTCGTCGTTCGGTTCGCGAGTGCAATTCTCCCCGAGACTATTGGGTCGTCGCTGGAGCTAAAGAGTTCGTGCTTTGTGCGACGCTTTCGGCTGGCCGTCCAGCGGACAGAGACCGAGCCATATGGGATAAACCCCGGTGCAATGAAGTCGATCTTCTTGCATTGTAATCCGTTTACATTCGATAACCTCTGTTAGTTATTTATTCGTCAGATCATCCTCACGGCACACCGAGCCATTCAGTCCATAAGTGCTTTAGTTAGTCATCATATTATCCTCACGGCACACCGAACCATTCAGTCCATAAGTGCTTTAGTCAGTCATCATATTATCCTCACGGCACACCGAACCATTCAGTCCATAAGTGCTTTAGTTAGTCATCATATTATCCTCACGGCACACCGAACCATTCAGTCCATGAGTGCTTTAGTTAGTCATCATATTATCCTCACGGCACACCGAACCATTCAGTCCATGAGTGCTTTAGTTAGTCATCATATTATCCTCACGGCACACCGAACCATTCAGTCCATACGTGCTTTAGTTAGTCATCATATTATCCTCACGGCACACCGAACCATTCAGTCCATAAGTGCTTTAGTTAGTCATCATATTATCCTCACGGCACACCGAACCATTCAGTCCATAAGTGCTTTAGTTAGTCATCATATTATCCTCACGGCACACCGAACCATTCAGTCCATGAGTGCTTTAGTTAGTCATCATATTATCCTCACGGCACACCGAACCATTCAGTCCATGAGTGCTTTAGTTAGTCATCATATTATCCTCACGGCACACCGAACCATTCAGTCCATGAGTGCTCACACCCCATCCTTAGTATCTATATAATAACAGGTAAATGCAGTCCCAGAGCAGAGGGCTGTGAAGTGTTAGGCCGTCACATATTCTAGGCCACGACATATGAGTTAGGGTGACCAATTCCCTTCCACGCCGCCTCTCCTTCCAAGACATTTGCCAGATAGGTCTGAAAATTGTATGGCACCCATTTTTACGAAGCTGGTTTGACCCCAGAGCGGTACTGGTGTGACAAATAACCCAGCTGGGGATTGAATCCGGACCGCTCTATTGGCGAGCAAGCGTGCTATCCACTTTGCCACAACGGCTCTGTAATACGCCCCCTGAAAATGTCTTTTTTTGCGTTCGCTCGCCTTGAACTCAAACGTAGTTCATACACACTACTTCTAGTAGCACTGGACTGAACTTTGCGTGTGGATGAACTTTCCCTATTACCAGTGTCCCTCGTCCTCAGCGAACCCCTCCAGCTTCAGAGGTAAGGTACGAAAATGTTATGTTCTGAACGAGATATTCACCAGTAAGTTTTTTTATAGGCCACGGCAGTTTATTATTCGCTTTGAATGCCACATCTTTGTTCCCTGTTTGTGTTCGTGTCGTGATTCTTCGTTTCGTGTTTCATAAACACTTAGTTGCAGCGGATCTCACATTGTGTTGTTTGGATACCTCTTTAAAAAAAAAAAAAATTGTTGCGTATCCCTTACGGGACGTTGCAGTCAACACCAGCATTTTTCAACTGCTGTTAATATACTAGGCAAGTGTTACGTTCAGTAGTTGCCATTGCTTTCTGAACGACCGGCTCCTATACCAACACGTTATAATACAACGCGACACGGTCTGCTGCAGAAATCGGTCGCAGCTGAGCTTCGAACGCCTGGTACCCGGCTCACGAACCGCGTTCGCAAGCCTTTCTTTACGTGTACTGTTAATGTCCATAGACATGCAACCTTACTTCCCCACCATCAAAGGCCCTTAGCAGATTCCATGTCAAAGAAAAAGAAGGTTTTGACCAAACAAAAAGAAGGTTTTGACCAAACAAAAAGAAGGTTTTGACCAAACAAAAAGAAGGTTTTGACCAAACAAAAAGAAGGTTTTGACCAAACAAAAAGAAGGTTTTGACCAAACAAAAAGAAGGTTTTGACCAAACAAAAAGAAGGTTTTGACCAAACAAAAAGAAGGTTTTGACCAAACAAAAATGGATGGTGGTAAATAGGAAGTAGGGATGTGTCACACATATGACATAAAAGTTGTAGTATGGTAGCATACATGTTGTATGTATAACACTTAGTTGATAAACTAAGTGTTATACATACTTTAAAGAGGCATTGATATTTTAATGACAATATGTCAGCGATATATAAACCCATGGCAGGTACAGGAAGTCATTTAAGACGATTAATCATCCCTTGGCACTTACTGTCTCGAGAACAGTCAGGGATCCGCGGAGCACTGTATGAGAAGCCTCGCTGTAGTGTCGAAACTAACGTTATTCAGAGAAGCGCCAGGGGTCCACGGAGCACTGTATGAGAAGCCACGCTCTAGGGTCAAAACCAACTTACTAAGAGAACAGCCAGGAGTTCGCGGAGGACTGTATGAGAAGCCCCGCACTAGGGTCAAAACCAACGGTACTCGGAGAACAGCCAGTGGTCCACGGAGTACTGTATAAGAAGCCCCGCTCAAGGACCCAAACCAACGTTACTCGGAGAACAGCCAGGGGTTCGCGGAGTACTGTATGAGAAGCCCCGCTCTAGGGTCGAAACCAACGTTTCTCAGAGAAGCGCCAGGGGTCCGTGGAGTACTGTATGAGAAGCCCCGCTCTAGGGCCCAAACCAACCAAAGTTACTCAGAGAAAGAATGCAGAATAATTAAACATTTTAACGTTTTTTTTACGATTCACCCAGAGCTGGGTAAACACTGTAGAGAGGGAAACGAATTCGGTATGCACACAGGCGCTGTTACAAGAATAACGTTGTCCCACATACAAGTAACGTTTGTTTGATTGATTCAACTACTGTTTACGAACGGCCTACTAGATGTACCACGGCCCTGACTGTGCAGTTATGCGGGAAAACCGCTCCCATTCGGAAATGGCTAAACTGATTAAGAGCCATGGGGCGTCTTAAGCGACTTCCCGTATCTGCAGTTGGCTGAAATATCGCCGAAACGTTGTCACTGCGAAATGTTGTCTCAATTAATTTGTGAATAGCTCTTTTAATTTGATATATAATACAACATGTCTGTTACCGCACTAACAACTTAAAGGTCATAGCTGTGACACACCCCTACTTCTCTTTTTCTGCAATCCAGTTTTGTTTGGCCCAAAGCTACTTTTTATTTAGCACATAATAAGTTAAAGCCGTTAGCCGTAGCTAAGTATTTAAGACCGAATGTAACAAACCAGGACGTGAACTACGACCTCACATTCAGGGCAGGTCCGGGGACAATAACCACATTTGGTAGTTATCCGTCCGTATCGTGTTATCTGCAGTCTCTAAAGGACCAGGAAAATAAGATTTATTAAATTAAGCCCGGATTGTAGTCACGCATACTTGTTCGACAACAAGTTTGACAGGAAGTTTGGCACAAGAATATACCAATAAATATGTTCTCGCTTGGCTGACCACAGGGACACACAATAATACAGCTTGATTGCCACGTCTATACCTCGCTCTATCCCACAACGACATCTACGGATGATTGGAATCGTAAGCTGAATCCATTGATAGTAGGGCCCAGAAGCAAATAACACCCCCAGTGAAAGTAAGATTTATAAGCTCTCTCTCTCTCTCTCTCTCTCTCTCTCTCTCTCTCTCTCTCTCTCTCTCTCTCTCTCTCCACACACACACACACACACACACACACACACACGGGATTTGAACCCACCATCACCAAATAAAACCAACGCCTCGCTGACAGACCCTGCCCTGCGTATTGCTACGCTCGGCTGACCTAATACACAGTACACTGTTGCATCTAATACACAGACAAGTGTCACATCGAATACACAGTAAACTGCTACATCTAATACTCAGGGATATGATAAGGTCTCGCTCCTAAGAATGATATGTTGGATATGATAAGGTCTCGTCCCCTAGCAGTGGTATTATGTTGGGACTTGACAAGGTCTCTCTCCAATTAATGGTATTATGTTGGGAAATGACAAAGCCTCTCTCCTAACAATGATATTATATTGTAAAATGACAAGGTCTCGCTCCTAACAATGATATCATGTTTGGATAAGACAAGGTCCCTCTCCTCTAACAATGATATTATGTTGGGATGTGACAAGGTTTCTCTCCTAGTGTAGCGAAACGCCAGTGGCCCATGTCCTTATGCATTCTTTGATTTTGGGAAAACAGGGGGAAATGGCTTTCGGGAACTCTCAGTTCTCTTGCCCGATCAATTCCCCTGAAGGATTGTTCTCTGGGTTACCTCTTCAACCCGATCTTCTTAATAGAATGATTGGAAGTCTGGCGTGTCTTGGGGAAAACCCGATGGCGCGCCTTGCACCAAATAGGTACTAGTATAATTTCTTGGGACATGAATGTACATAGAAAACCTTATCGGTTGTCGGCACAATGTATTGAAGTTTTAAAGAATTTTACAAGTCAAGTGCCGTCTCCTACTGGAGGAATGAAAAGGTAAACTTGGGTTTTCTTTAGTCCAGCCAAAACTTGGTCTATAAATCTCTGTTGTCGCAACTGGTGAAACGAACTGGCGAAAAGCCGGTCGTGCCCATATTGTGAGTGGGTTGGCCTTTGGCCAATCTAGTTAGGCGTTCTGTTCTTGACATCGCCTGGGAACGAATCTGAGCAATATCTCTCCCTGGATGATTTCGCTTGTTCTTGGCGGCAGATGGGAAGGTTTTATCTTTCTTCATACAGCCTGAACTCTGCCTAGTGTCATCTTTAGTTTAAATATAAACACAACCTATATACAGTATGCCGGAAAGGGGGGGGGGAGTGCTCCGTGGGGATGGATTCCCACCATCTATATTCTGTCTTCTTGATGCGGAAGAGGGTTTACAATGGGCTATCGCTTTTGTCTTTTGGCCGATAGGGTAGCCATTGGATCGAATGATTGCTAGTCTTCGGGATGAAGCCAGAGAATAAAGAGAGCTCTTTATAGCACTGGAAAGAGACAGGGCTCATCTACACCTATGGCTTGTGCAGGGCAATGCCGGTGCATTGGGGCGACAGCTCAGTCGAGAGCGGCGGCCGGAGGGGGTGGTATCTTCTTTCTTATTCTTGCTGGGAATGGGGAACGACACTTCTTTACATACTGAAATGTACCCACACAACACCACAAGAGCTTTGTCGTGAGAAAGGCAGGGTTTGCAAGTGAGAGGGAAGCATGGACATGAATGTGCCCAATAATAATAAAGGCTTGGTATGAGTGTGGAGAGTGAGTCTTATATGCAAAAAGTTCCTAGGGTCAAACGACAGGACCTCGTCAAGCTGAAGGCCTAGTCTAGGAAAGACGCCGCCAATCCAGGACCTCTTGTCAGGTCAGGCCAATTCAATCAGGGCTCTTGATTAGTATTATTATGTATATATTTTGTTATGGCAACTGATGTGCTGAGACCATTAGGAGTCTCCATGTCGGCTGTACCAGAAGTTTAGGCTGGAGACTCTCACAAATGTTTGTCATTTCCAGGGTCCTTCTTTTGGAAGTATGAACAGAGCTGAAGGTCTCGACAGGGCTCTACGCAGAAAGTATGTTTAGGACGATGCCATGTCAAGTTTTGGGCCATGCCAGGTCTAAGGGTATGATCTCTACGAGATAGAGCCACTGCTGACCTTGAAAGAATGACCATCAGCTGTACTGACACATCACCAGTCATCTCGATACGCTAGGATCGAGTCCTTTTGTATTATTGGCTGGACCCCGCCAATCACTCAGACACACCCATTATTATATAAGAACTGTTCTCCATGATATTATTTCCTACCCGACATTATGCCAAGTGATTCCATGGCACTTCCTTAGAACATTTGATTACTATAGACTGTGGTCCATGGAAACTTGGAAGCTTGATTCTACAGCGGCCTGTTGTTCCTACAACCGATCGGGAAGGAGGATACTACCGAAGGACCTAATCGGTGAGGCAGATGTCGACTGACGGGACTTTGTAGTACTCTTCGGTCTATGAGGAAAATCCATGAGGCTCTGTGCCTGAACTTTATACTTGTTTTGTCTGTTTAGAACTATCTGTTTAACTGCCTTGATGCTTTCCTGTGCTGTTCTTTATTAGGTTAATAAAATTACTTTCAAGTTATTCTGACGATCGCCATGTTATTTATGCGTCAGCCAGAAAGACACCTTAGGGAATAGGTCCCGAGTTCGAAAGAGAGAGTGACAGTGAGTCCAGGGAACGGAGGAGGGTTGGCAATCAAAGACCTATCCCAGCTAGGGCAAAAGAATAAGTTTGAAATATTGTGACGGGACATTATGGGACCCTCCCCATAGCTTGTTACACCTAGCAATGATATTATGTTGGAATATGACAAGGTCTCGCGCCTAGCAATGGTATTATGTTGGGATGTGACAAGATCTTTCTCATAACAATGATATGTTGGGAAATGACAAGGTCTATCTCAAAGCAATGATATGTTGGGAAATGACAAGATCTCTCTCATAACAATGATATGTTGGGAAATGACAAGGTCTCTCTCATAGCAATGATATGTTGGGAAATGACAAGGTCTCTCTTATTGCAATGATATGTTGGGAAATGACAAGGTCTCTCTCATAGCAATGATATGTTGGGAAATGACAAGGTCTCTCTCATAACAATGATATGTTGGGAAATGACAAGGTCTCTCTCATAGCAATGATATGTTGGGAAATGACAAGGTCTCTCTCATAGCAATGATATGTTGGGAAATGACAAGGTCTCTCTTATTGCAATGATATGTTGGGATATAATGTGGTCTCATTCCTATCAATGATGAGATATGACAAGGTCTCCTTGTATACGACATTACTTGGAAATCTACAACATCAAGCTGCAGGCTCTTTGCAGACCACCGCTCTCCTCCCGCCCGTCGGAGAGACCCTCGATCTTTGTCCAGTTCCCTTGCCTCAAGCATCTTCATGCCTCCGTGAGTACACCTTCGTGATTGTCGAGCCGTGCCTTGTCTCCCAGAATCAATGCTTTCCACTACTGTTCTTTCTGCGTCCCCGTAGCGTTTCATTGTGGTTCTCAACCGGTGGGAAATTCCCCAGTGGTTCTCAACCAGTGGGAATTCCCCCCCCCCCTCCCAGGGGGGAATTTTAGGGTTTCCGGGGGGGGGGGGGAATTAAGATTATTTCAAGATCGCATTAATACAAGAACCAGTTACTTGATATTGTTTTTTCCTATAAATTTTACAGTTCTGTACTTCTCGCCCTAATGAAGTTCGTTTTACAACGTAAGTAGACCCGCAAATCACGTTTTATGTAGATGTCTAGACTTGTTCTAGTATGTGTTATTAAATTTAGCTTCCATTTTATGTATACTGTGTAAGGGTGGGTGGGAGGGGGTTTATAGGGAGGAAATTTGAAAGGGGGGGGGGGGTGACGTTCTGAACATAAGGTAAAGGGGGGCGTGGGCCAAAAAAGGTTGAGAACCACTGGTTTAATATAACAAAATTATTTCAGTATTCGAGATATGGTGCTGATTGTGAGTCAGTTTTCTTCCACGTTAAGTGCTTTTCTATTTCTGTATCCACTGAATAAAAAAAAAAAAATAGATTTATGTAGCGTTTAAGTTAAAATCCATGTGTGTTTGTGCATGCGTAACATCCTGTCAACGGTTGCGGCGGAGGAGAGCAATTGGGAGTGTACAGGTCCTATCCTAGTGCGAAGAAATGCAACCTAAAGACTTAATGTCATGGAAGGGCAGACCAGGCTCTAAGTCTTGGTTGGCAACTCGTTTAGGCTCGAAGCTCCGACAGGCGGACAGTTCAGAGTATTGCATTGCTGATCCGGCAGCTTCTGCAGCTTGTTTTGTTCTAGAAGTATTAGTGTTACTTTCGTCTGGAGTAAAGTAGGCAGGCCGAGAGAGGCGTCATACTGCATGGTCAACGCATGGTCTCTACAATTCAGCCCAGGCTTTTTTGCTTTTGGCGAGTGTAACCTGCGTAAGGAACGATGAAAGTAACAAAGCGAGGTTGCAGGTGTGAGGTCGGAGTAAGGCATATGTGGAGCCAGGGAGATTAATTAAAATCTCATACTAGTGGGGGATCCCCCAAAACAGTGGGATAGTAGAGCACTCACAAGTCAAGATTAAATCACCATAGAGCAAGCAGAAACGTGCTAGAAGACGGGGAAACAAAAGAACGTTCAAAAGGTAATGTTCGTGGGAATCTGTAATTTGGATCAAGTGTAAAATAGATTCTTATGGGGGGGGGGGGGGGGGGGAGTCCCGAGGAGGCCCAATAAATGGAGAAGAAATTGATGGGCCAGTAATTGGAGTTTTGGGGAAGTTTAGGGAACTTAGCCAGGCAATTGAGTATCGGGCAAGTTAGGGGAACTTGGCCCAGGGAACAAACTGAGAGGAGTGGTTATAGTCGGGCTAAAGGAGAGTCCGGCGTAACTGTCTATGTGCACTATGTTAAGAAGGCCAGTAGAAGGCGTGTTATATTAAGGATTAACGCATGAAGAAGATGTATACTGTTCAATGAAACTTCCTGGAATCATGTTATGCATGACACCGTGTTCCTGTAATTAAAACTATGTTGTGTGTGCAAACCGGTGTTCTCAAGTGCCTAATAGCTGTTCATAGGTATTACTGCATAGCATTCATACAGACATACCCCTGGACATAACCACAGCCACTTCTATCTGTCAGCTGCATTGTGACAGCGAGGTATAGCTCCATCCCTGACCCTCGCTATGGGTTATGGTTATTGTGTCTTGTTTGAAGCACGATATAACCAACTATCGTCTGTCAAGACGGCAAGGTGCCAGTGTGTGCATGTAATAACTAGATCAATCAATCAATCAATAAGGTGTCGTTTCCAAATTGGAGGTTGCCTGATAAGGATTTCCACAACTCTGTGTTTCTCCCTTTCGTTGTAAACATTGATAAACTGCTTGTGGTCATATCTTGATGTTATCTTCCCACTTATATTTATGTTATTGCCTGTCTTCAGCTATTTCCGCTTTCTTTTCAAGTGTTTCTTAACCAAGATAAATCAAACCAATACCCGGTCCTGTTTCTTCTTCTTCTTCTGCGTTCATCCGCAGAGTTTATTCGGATGTGATCGCGTTGTGCCTGTTTACAACACAACTGCGATACTTGCGTCCTTAGGCCGACACATCCGACTTCTGAGTGCAGTTGTTGACCGGGTAACCTTCCCGGGTTCCCTGTCCTGTTTGAAGACGGTTTCAAGTTAAAAGGATTGGATTCATTGTACCTCGTGTTACCCTATATGGCGCAATCTCTGTCCGCAGGGGCTAGCCTGAACTCTCTATCTCCAGATTCGGCAGAAAGAACCCCCGTTTTAACGACTATTGAAATGCCTATATCATGATTTAAACCTCGCAGCCTGAATCAACCACGTAACAATTAAAGTGACGTTTTACGTAACTGCACATCTCGAGTAGATGTCAACAGAATCACGTAAATCACCGCGTAGAAACGATAACTGGCTAATGTATACTTGAACACCCAAGTTTATTACAGTTTACACAAAGGAAAGGGTATCTGGGAACGAATTACAGATAAGAGCAGCGGTTGGAGATTGCGTGCACTTATTGTAGGGGAATTATTGCAGTGAATTTGTTTGTTTTGATTGTGTGTTTGCTACGCTTCTGTCACGCGTGTCTTTTAAAAAGTAAGCGGCTGGTAAGATTACTGGATAAAAGAGACGGTGGAGGAACGTGAGAGATGATTCTAGACAGCCTTCCTGCATGTAAATCCTCATCGTGAGCTTTATGGTAACAAAAAACAACACAAGTAAATCTGCCCTTAAACTTTGTTATAAAACAATACAACAAGTAAATCTGCCCTTAAACTGTGTTATAAAACAATACAACACAAGTAAATATGTCCTAAACTTTATGATAGCACAAAATCTGGCATCTTGCCATCTTGATAGGCGATGGTTTGTAAAATCGAGTTATACTTCTCCATAGCACAAAGCCTGTACTAAATTTAGAGACCATGTGTTGCCCTTGCAGCATGACCACTCTCTTGACCCGCCTAGTTTACTCCAGAGGGATGGTAACACCAATACGTCTGGAACAATACAAGCTGCATAAGCTGTGTGATCAGCAAAGCAATGCTCTAACTGTCCGTCTGTCGGAGCTTCCATCATAAACCAGTTACCGACCAAAGCTTAGGGTCTGGTCTGCTCTGCCACGACATTTAGTCACTAGGATAAGGCTTGTACCCTCCCATTTGCGCTCCTCCACCCGAATCCGTTGGCACAATGCCAGATAGTAAGAAAGCAGATAGTACCGTATGACAAAACCAACACCAGAGGTTAATGTAACTTAATTACTGGCAAACAGAATGCGACAATAGGAAACACAAACTGAACTGTCTTAAACAGAATGCAGCCGAACTAAATGTAAAGTTAAGACAGCAGACTACAGCACAAGAAAGAGTAACCTAAACTTTACAACAGTGGTTCTCAACCGGTGGGGAATCCCCCCCCCCCCCAGGGGGGAATTTTAGGGTTTCCAGGGGGGGGGGGATGAAGACCATTTCAAGATCGCGTTAATACAAGAACCGATTACTTCAATTATTGTTTTTCCCTTCATACTTTACTGTTATGTACGTCTAATCCTTCTAAAATTCATTTTATAAAGTAAGTAGACCCACAAATCATGTTTTATGTGGATGTCTAGACTTGTTTTAGCATATGCTTCTAAATTTACCTTCCATTTTTACGTATACTGTGTAGGGGTGTGGGGATATTTAGATAGGAAATATGAAAGGGAGGGAATGACGTTCTGAAAATACGGTGAAGGGGGGCACGGGCCAAATTTTTGATAGGAAAGGGGGGGGGGGTGACGTTCTGAAAATATGGTGAAGGGGTGCACGGGCCAAAAAAGGTTGAGAACCACTGCTTTACAACAACAGAATAGAACCCTCATTCTTCGGGAGGGTGTTGCCTGGTATTCTGTAGGCATCGACGATCGCGACTATTCTTATTCCGTCTTTTCTGTTAGCCGATATATTGATGAAATTAGTGTTACTAAGATAATTATCTGCCGCCCAACAGCACAGGCCCGTCCCTTGCATCTTTATCTGTGGTCTGATTCCACATTCTCCCACACAAGTACAGTTTCTCTACTCCACAACCCCCACGAGATGCACAACAAATGTCACCTGTCCGTCACTTAAACATAACCTAAATTTGGAGTCTGACTATAACTTAAGTACACGTAACTTGAACGTTGTCACGAATACAGCCCAAGTAAAACATAATCTAAACTTTATGACAAACATAAACTAAACTGTAAGACGAACACAATTCACGAAAAAAAATATAAACATTATACCAACATAACACAGCTCACAAAAACTTGAAAAAGGTAATGTAAACGTGTGACAACAGATAGTAAACTCAATAAACATAAAACTACCCACTTGTTGGAATGTGAGCCGTTTTCTTGGGCATGTGCGTTCTCTGCCATTCTTGTGGATATCTGGAACTCTTTTTGACGTTTCCTTCACAGGCACCAGGAAATATCTTCAGTTAATCGGGTATCAAATCCGGGTGGCAACAAAAATCAAAGTCCAAATTCCAGAACTAGTCTTAACATCACCGGTTTGTGTCAAATTTGGCTGGACCTTCCTGGAACTTCAGAACTGGCGAACAGTACAATGACGGTAATTACACAGGAAGTGTCAAACGGCCAGATTCCAAAGTTCTACTTGAACAAAGAAATACGATAAAGACCCCAACAAAATCAAAATGGACACGTGACGGATTGAACAGCGTCAAATCGGCATTTTCAAAAAAAAAAAAAAAAAACGTTTGAGGAAGGTTAGCTGACAAGGATAATTATATTTTGCTTTTCTTTGTCGTTCAATCGCTGTCAACTCAAGCGTAGACCATATTGGAGTGAGTTTTGCTTGTGGTTTAGTTTTCTCTATTACCGGTGTCTCGGTGAAACCACTCCGACTTTTGAGGTGCTTGTAATTTACGTCCCCAAGTCAAGAACGAGAAGTCAACGTTTAAGTCCAACTAACTAGAGAGAGAACCCCTTACCTCGTCATCAGCGCACCAGAAGTTTAAGAGCTACCGCTTTAACATTAAAGGCACGCGATTTCTAAGGGCAGTTATAAAACATATCTGCAAAACAAGCAGATCAATCTGCGGGTCATCCTGGAGCCGCCATTGGGATGTGAAGTGACTGAACTTCGTCTAAACTGGACTATTGTTCTATGATGTGAAGTGACTGAACTTCGTCTAAACTGGACTATTGTTCTATGATGTGAAGTGACTGAACTTCGTCTAAACTGGACTATTGTTCTATGATGTGAAGTGACTGAACTTCGTCTATACTGGACTATTGTTCTATGATGTGAAGTGACTGGACTTCATCTATACTGGACTATTGTTCTATGATGTGAAGTGACGGAACTTCATCTATACTGGACTATTGTTCTATGATGTGAAGTGACTGAACTTCGTCTAAACTGGACTATTGTTCTATGATGTGAAGTGACTGAACTTCGTCTATACTGGACTATTGTTCTATGATGTGAAGTGACTGAACTTCGTCTATACTGGAATATTGTTCTATGATGTGAAGTGACTGAACTTCGTCTATACTGGACTATTGTTCTATGATGTGAAGTGACTGAACTTCGTCTATACTGGACTATTGTTCTATGATGTGAAGTGACTGAACTTCGTCTATACTGGACTATTGTTCTATGATGTGAAGTGACTGAACTACATCTATACTGGACTATTGTTCTATGATGTGAAGTGACGGAACTTCGTCTATACTGGACTATTGTTCTATGATGTGAAGTGACTGAACTTCGTCTATACTGGACTATTGTTCTATGATGTGAAGTGACGGAACTTCGTCTATACTGGACTATTGTTCTATGATGTGAAGTGACTGAACTTCGTCTATACCGGACTACAGTTCTATGATGTGAAGTGACTGAACTTCGTCTATACTGGACTATTGTTCTATGATGTGAAGTGACTGAACTTCGTCTATACTGGACTATTGTTCTATGATGTGAAGTGACGGAACTTCGTCTATACCGGACTACAGTTCTATGATGTGAAGTGACTGAACTTCGTCTAAACTGGACTATTGTTCTATGATGTGAAGTGACGGAACTTCGTCTATACTGGACTATTGTTCTATGATGTGAAGTGACGGAACTTCGTCTATACCGGACTACAATTCTATGATGTGAAGTGACTGAACTTCGTCTATACTGGAATATTGTTCTATGATGTGAAGTGACTGAACTTCGTCTATACTGGACTATTGTTCTATGATGTGAAGTGACTGAACTTCGTCTATACTGGACTATTGTTCTATGATGTGAAGTGACTGAACTTAGTCTATACTGGACTATTGTTCTATGATGTGAAGTGACTGAACTTCGTCTATACTGGACTATTGTTCTATGATGTGAAGTGACGGAACTTCGTCTATACTGGAATATTGTTCTATGATGTGAAGTGACGGAACTTCGTCTATACTGGACTATTGTTCTATGATGTGAAGTGACGGAACTTCGTCTATACTGGACTACAGTTCTATGATGTGAAGTGACGGAACTTCGTCTATACCGGACTACAGTTCTATGATGTGAAGTGACTGAACTTCGTCTATACTGGACTATTGTTCTATGATGTGAAGTGACTGAACTTCGTCTAAACTGGACTATTGTTCTATGATGTGAAGTGACTGAACTTCGTCTATACTGGACTATTGTTCTATGATGTGAAGTGACTGAACTTCGTCTAAACTGGACTATTGTTCTATGATGTGAAGTGACTGAACTTCGTCTATACTGGACTATTGTTCTATGATGTGAAGTGACTGGACTTCATCTATACTGGACTATTGTTCTATGATGTGAAGTGACGGAACTTCATCTATACTGGACTATTGTTCTATGATGTGAAGTGACTGAACTTCGTCTAAACTGGACTATTGTTCTATGATGTGAAGTGACTGAACTTCGTCTATACTGGACTATTGTTCTATGATGTGAAGTGACTGAACTTCGTCTATACTGGAATATTGTTCTATGATGTGAAGTGACTGAACTTCGTCTATACTGGACTATTGTTCTATGATGTGAAGTGACTGAACTTCGTCTATACTGGACTATTGTTCTATGATGTGAAGTGACTGAACTTCGTCTATACTGGACTATTGTTCTATGATGTGAAGTGACTGAACTACATCTATACTGGACTATTGTTCTATGATGTGAAGTGACGGAACTTCGTCTATACTGGACTATTGTTCTATGATGTGAAGTGACTGAACTTCGTCTATACTGGACTATTGTTCTATGATGTGAAGTGACGGAACTTCGTCTATACTGGACTATTGTTCTATGATGTGAAGTGACTGAACTTCGTCTATACCGGACTACAGTTCTATGATGTGAAGTGACTGAACTTCGTCTATACTGGACTATTGTTCTATGATGTGAAGTGACTGAACTTCGTCTATACTGGACTATTGTTCTATGATGTGAAGTGACGGAACTTCGTCTATACCGGACTACAGTTCTATGATGTGAAGTGACTGAACTTCGTCTAAACTGGACTATTGTTCTATGATGTGAAGTGACGGAACTTCGTCTATACTGGACTATTGTTCTATGATGTGAAGTGACGGAACTTCGTCTATACCGGACTACAATTCTATGATGTGAAGTGACTGAACTTCGTCTATACTGGAATATTGTTCTATGATGTGAAGTGACTGAACTTCGTCTATACTGGACTATTGTTCTATGATGTGAAGTGACTGAACTTCGTCTATACTGGACTATTGTTCTATGATGTGAAGTGACTGAACTTAGTCTAAACTGGACTATTGTTCTATGATGTGAAGTGACTGAACTTCGTCTATACTGGACTATTGTTCTATGATGTGAAGTGACGGAACTTCGTCTATACTGGAATATTGTTCTATGATGTGAAGTGACGGAACTTCGTCTATACTGGACTATTGTTCTATGATGTGAAGTGACGGAACTTCGTCTATACTGGACTACAGTTCTATGATGTGAAGTGACGGAACTTCGTCTATACCGGACTACAGTTCTATGATGTGAAGTGACTGAACTTCGTCTATACTGGACTATTGTTCTATGATGTGAAGTGACTGAACTTCGTCTAAACTGGACTATTGTTCTATGATGTGAAGTGACTGAACTTCGTCTATACTGGACTATTGTTCTATGATGTGAAGTGACTGAACTTCGTCTAAACTGGACTATTGTTCTATGATGTGAAGTGACGGAACTTCGTCTATACTGGACTATTGTTCTATGATGTGAAGTGACGGAACTTCGTCTATACCGGACTACAATTCTATGATGTGAAGTGACTGAACTTCGTCTATACTGGACTATTGTTCTATGATGTGAAGTGACTGAACTTCGTCTATACTGGACTATTGTTCTATGATGTGAAGTGACTGGACTTCGTCTATACTGGACTATTGTTCTATGATGTGAAGTGACGGAACTTCGTCTATACTGGACTATTGTTCTATGATGTGAAGTGACTGAACTTCGTCTATACTGGACTATTGTTCTATGATGTGAAGTGACGGAACTTCGTCTATACTGGAATATTGTTCTATGATGTGAAGTGACGGAACTTCGTCTATACTGGACTATTGTTCTATGATGTGAAGTGACTGAACTTCGTCTATACTGGACTACAGTTCTATGATGTGAAGTGACTGAACTTCGTCTAAACTGGACTATTGTTCTATGATGTGAAGTGACTGAACTTCATCTAAACTGGACTATTGTTCTATGATGTGAAGTGACTGAACTTCGTCTAAACTGGACTATTGTTCTATGATGTGAAGTGACTGAACTTCGTCTAAACTGGACTATTGTTCTATGATGTGAAGTGACTGAACTTCGTCTATACTGGACTACAGTTCTATGATGTGAAGTGACTGAACTTCGTCTATACTGGACTACAGTTCTATGATGTGAAGTGACTGAACTTCATCTAAACTGGAATATTGTTCTGTGATGTGAAGTGACTGAACTTCGTCTATACTGGACTATTGTTCTATGATGTGAAGTGACTGAACTTCGTCTATACTGGACTACAGTTCTATGATGTGAAGTGACTGAACTTCGTCTATACTGGACTACAGTTCTATGATGTGAAGTGACTGAACTTCGTCTATACTGGACTATTGTTCTGTGATGTGAAGTGACTGAACTTCGTCTATACTGGACTATTGTTCTATGATGTGAAGTGACTGGACTTCGTCTATACTGGACTATTGTTCTGGGATGTGAAGTGACTGAACTTCGTCTATACTGGACTATTGTTCTGTGATGTGAAGTGACTGAACTTCGTCTAAACTGGACTATTGTTCTATGATGTGAAGTGACTGAACTTCGTCTATACTGGACTATTGTTCTATGATGTGAAGTGACTGAACTTCGTCTATACTGGACTATTGTTCTATGATGTGAAGTGAATGGACTTCGTCTAAACTGGACTATTGTTCTATGATGTGAAGTGACTGAACTTCGTCTATACTGGAATATTGTTCTATGATGTGAAGTGATTGATCTTCGTCTATACTGGAATATTGTTCTATGATGTGAAGTGACTGAACTTCGTCTAAACTGGACTATTGTTCTATGATGTGAAGTGACTGGACTTCGTCTAAACTGGAATATTGTTCTATGATGTGAAGTGATTGAACTTCGTCTATACTGGACTACAGTTCTATGATGTGAAGTGACTGAACTTCGTCTATACTGGACTACAGTTCTATGATGTGAAGTGACCATCTTCCTTCCTCTGGTACTTTCTTTGTGAAAATAAAACAAAACCAATGAGCTATGCCCATTTGATAAGGCTGTGTCGATCCATTGATAGGACGTCATATATACTACATCGTGAGTTTATTATACGAGACAACCAGGGTTCCTCTTCCGTTGCCTTTCTACCATGAACATAGCTGGAACATTGTAAGAGACCGACTGAGTCGAAATCGGGGTCCGGCTGACGGGAGAAATACTCAGTCTCTCGAGGGAATTCAGGAGTGGATCACTGTATTGATGCTGTAGTGCACTTAATTTTTACTACGTCATCATGTCCTCACAATATTAATGCTACAGTGCACTTAATTATCACTACGTCATCATGCCTCCAATCTCTCTCTCTCTCTCTCTCTCTCTCCCTATCTTATTCTCTCCCTATCTCCGTACCCACCTACCTGCCTACCCATCTACTTGTTAGCTAGCTGTCTGTCCACACACACACATGTATGTGTGTGCCTTTTAACATATGTGCACACACACACACATACACACGCACAGACAGACACACACACACGCACGCACACACACGCACGAACGCACGCACACACACACACACATACACACACTCACACACACACACATATATATGCCGGAAGGGAGGCGGCAAACATGACTGACAGTTTTATTATGCAAGCTAATCCACTCAATCAATCCTGTGCTATTTAAACATCACGATTTTCATAAAGATAAAAGAAGACTACAGATCAAGTCTGGTAAAAATGATCGTTTTAAATTTCACACACACAAATACACACACATACACACACACACACACAACACACACACACAACACACACACACACACACACAGACGCAGTGGTCAGAAACTATTCTGGCACTGATCAGCGTACACCCACATCGTGGGTAAATGCTGTCCTTTGAAGTCGTATTCTACGACACTGACAACATGGCTCTAATGTCCGCCAAATACGTCCTACTAAATGACAGGTTCAAACGTCTATCCAACGGGGGAAAAAAATTACTAAAGGACAGCTACGTTTAGAGGTCTATCGAACGAAAATCCTAATAAATGACTATGTTCAGACGTGTATCGAATGAAAATTCTACTAAAAACAATGCTAAAGTGTCTATTCAACGAAAATCCTACTAAACAACTATGCTCAGATGTCTACTCAACGAAAATCCTATTAAACTATGCGCAAATGTCTATCCAACAAAAATCCTACTAAACAATTATGCTCAAATGTCTATCCAACGAAAATCCTACTAAATGATAACTATGTTCAAATGTCTATTAAACGAAAATCCCACTTAACAATCAATCAATCATGTGCCATGCCGGAAAGCGTGGGCGGTCATGACTCGTCATTTCACTCGATCACCAGTGTCGTGGATCAGATCAGTGTTCCTGTCTCGTCCATGCCATGTGGCCAATCCATCCAGGTATTTTCCTCTCGGTCTTCCTCTTGGTCTGTTCCCTTCGATCTTGCCAGTTGTCACCAAGTTCTCCAATCCATTTCTTCTCATAACATGTCCAAAAAATTTTGACTGTCTACGTCTAATTTCTCTAATCAGTTTACGATGTTCATTTGTTTCCTGTAGTACTTGGTCATTGGTTTTTCTGTCTGTCCATGGTATTCTTTGCATTTTCCTCAGAAACCACATTTCTGCAGCCATCAGATGTTTTTCAGCTTGACTGCTCACTGTCCAAGTTTCACATCCATACAAAAGAACAGGCTCTATGTATCCCCTCAACACTCTTTTTCTCGTTTCAATTGACATCTTTTTATTTGTCAGAATGTTTTCCATCTTGCTAAATGCTACTTTCGCCATGGCGATTCTTGATCTAATCTCTTCAAGGCATCTCCCATCAAATGTTATGACTGTTCCGAGATAATTGTACCGATTCACTTGTTGAAGAATATTTCCATTTACTTGTATATTACATTGTGGCACTTCTTCCTTCCTAGTGACGACCATAACCTGAGTCTTTTTACAATTTAATTATAACCCCAGTTGCTCACTGTGTACAACAACCGCATCTACTAATTGTTGCAGGTCCTGTGCATTGTCTGCAATTAATACTGTATCATCTGCATATCTAATGCTATTGATGTTACTTAACTCTTAACAACTATGCTCAAATGTCTATGGAATGAAAATCCTACTAAATGACAACTATGTTAAAATGTCTATTAAACGAAAATCCTAGTAAACAACTATGCTCAATTGTCTATCCAACGAAAATCCTACTAAAAACAATGCTCAAATATCTTTCGAATGAATATCCTGCAACATGACTATGTTCAAATGTCCACTGCCCAACGACATATATAATCGGTAGCATGAGAGAACAGTTTATATTGGCTCTCACGCTAACCCAGAATAAAATCGGTACCAGGAAATGTCTTTAGAAGCAAGGGCGTCCGGAATTGTACCTCACTCGCGAAGTACCGATTGGTCTATATAAATATTGATCTAGAACCATATATCTAATGCATAAAAAAGGGTCGTATATGTTGTTTAAACTAATTTCCTTCTTCTTTTGTCCTACTGCTTTTGCTGTAAAATTCGCAGAAATATCTAGCAGAAATAGTAACACAAACGATAGCGTAATAATAGCCACACATAAACTCAGTTACAAATTTATGAATTCACAAATGTCTAACACCACGGCGCCGTGACATAACTGCATATAACCACTTGACTCTATACTATACCTACGATCAATTACAAGCGCTGGGAATAATTACACACGAGGAGTAAACAACGACAGGCCTCATAGGGAGATGACGGCTTAAATAGCAGCTTTCCCAGTGTGTCGCCAAGCCTCTGCGGACGTATTTGAACACCTTCGCGCAACACACACACAATGGTAATCAGAATGGGGGAAAGGCCAGCAAACCCTTTTTCGGCAGTGCTGCGTTAGTGTGAACGGGAGACCCGAGTGGGGACAGACGTGCACTTTGTGGTGGTTGTAGGAAACTTTAAGGATTGTGCAATGTTGAGGCTGGCTGGAGCGCACGTGTTTATAGTAATGAGATCTGAGGTTACTGGTAACTTCCTGAAACAAAACCAGCTGTAGAGCTTGGTGGGAGATTAACTCTTAAGTCTATCTGTCTGCCTGTCCCGTGCTGTTGTTGCTTTAAATGTCTGGGATGTAAAGAGTTAACATGTCTGAATATTTCACGTACATAGTTTAACAACTTTGTTGGGATTTATTTTTAACCTTGGGCAAGCTTGGTTTAGCATTAAGCATGACACTAATATCATCATCATCATCATCATCATCATCATCATCATCATCATCATCATCATCATCATCATCATCATCATCATCATCATCATAATCATCACGGGTTATAAGTCCCTGTCAGTTGGCGTAGACATGGGGCGCCACGCGTTACCTCTGACGGTGGGAGACACCTACAGGTGTCACTGATCAGCTACCGCCCGCCTCAAGCTGGGCAGCCCCCGGCCAATTGGGTGCTGATCCGCCACAGCCTGCCTGCTTCAATGGGTGCTTTGGGCTAGGACAAAATCTGAATCGCAGGCTGTAAAGCCAATGCACTAGGTACTAATAAAAAGAAAAATAGAAACCTCAAGCTACGGCTTGCAACCTGGAACGTGAGAATCATGTGTCCAGGATTGTCCACTGACTTGACCAATATTAACGATGTGAGAAAAACGGCTGTGATTGATGCCGAACTCAATCGTCTTAACATTGATATTGCTGGCCTGCAGGAGACTCGTCTCGCTGAGGAAGGGTCACTCAGGGAAAACAATTACATCTTTTTTTTGGAAGGGTAGAGGGCAGGCAGAAAAAAGTCAACAGGTGTGGGCTTTGCAGTGAAGAATTCGCTACTGGGAATGATTGAAATTCCAGCAGGAGTAAATGAAAGACTATTATCCCTGCGCTTGGCAACCTCTTGTAGTTTTGCCACCATTATTACTGCATATGCATCGACACTCGATTCCTCTGATGATGTGAAGGATTCGTTCTATGAGGAGTTAGGCTCCGTGATCAAGGCAGTTCCAAAATCTGACTACATTTATATGCTCGGTGATTTCAATGCTCATGTGGGCAAGGACTTGAGTTCATGGCCAGTGTGCCTTGGAAAATACAACATCGGTCGCATGAATGAAAATGGGCAAAGGCTGTTGGAGCATTGCACCAGAAATGACCTATGTATTATAAACTCCTTTTTTAAAACAAAATAAGGTCACATGGAAACAATCAAGATCCGGCCATTGGCACCAGCTGGACTTCATCATCACACGGAGACAACATCTGAACCATATATCATTGACTCGAAGTTACCACAGTGCTGACTGTGATACGGATCACTTTTGGTTGTTGCAAGGGTTAGACTGAGACCAAAGAGAATCTACACAGCTAAACACAAATATAGCCCAGGATTAATATTATTACCACTCGCGATCCTGAAATGTGCTTTCAATTTCAACAGCAACTTGAAGACGTTTTCACTGATACACCAGACAATTGTACAGTAAATGAAAAGTGGGGCCAACTTAAGGAAACTCTTTATAAAACTGCCGTTTACGGCACTGTGGATCATAAGAGGCAGGACTCTGCAGCCCTTGATTGATAAGAAGAAGATGGCTCTCTTAAGAAACAAGGAAAGGCCAACGCGTAACACTCTGAGTGAGCTAAAGCAAGCTAGGAAGGATGTGCAAAAGGCTGCCAGGCAGTGTGCAAATGATTATTGGATCATGTTATGTGAGTCCATTCAAATCGCAAGTGATAAGGGAAACATCAGAAGCATGTAAGAAGGAATAAAGAAAGACTGTGGTCCTATGATCAAAAGAAGTGCACCATTGAAAACCTTGACTGGAGAAATCATAACCGATAAGAAACAGCAGATGGACAGATCGGTAGAGCACTATTTGGAGCTTTACTCAAGTGAGACCAAACTAGCGGATGATGCCCTCAACGCTATAGAGGCTCTATCAACTCTTGACCACATGGACACACTTCCCACCATAATAGAAGTTAAGTGTACTATAAATGAACTTGCATCTGGCAGGCTCCAAGTAAGGATGGGATTCCAATAGAGGTTATCAGGAGTGGGCAAGACACACTCACTTTACAGATCCACCAGCTAATAGAGCTATGCTGGCGAGAAGGACAAGTCCCACAGGATTTAAAAGATTCAAGCATCATAACACTGTACAAGAACAAGGGCGATCGGAGCGACTGCAACAACTAAAGGGGTATCTCACTTCTGTGTATTATTGGAAATGTATTTGCCAGAATTGTTCTGCGCTGCGCAGACTTCAAGTTCTAGGAGATCAACTCTACCCCGAATCACAGTGTGGCTTTCGACAGAACCGGTCTACCTTTGATATTATATTCTCATTGCGACAAATGCAAGAAAAATGCCGTGAACAGAACCACTGTTTATTGCCTTCATCGACCTCACAAAGGGATTTGATTTGGTCAGTCGTGAGGGTCTGTTCAAGGCACTAAAGAAGATTGGCTGCCCACCAACTCTTCTGTCCATTGTGGAATCGTTCCACACAGGCATGAAGGGTATAATCAAGTTTGATGGTGCAACTTCTGAAGAATTTGAAATCAAGAATGGAGTAAAGCAAGGTTGTGTACTAGCTCCCACCCTCTTTGGAATACACTTTTCACTTCTACTGCCTTTCGTGATCAGGATGGTGGTATATACATTCATTCACGCTCAGATGGCGGCCTCTACAATGCTTAGAAATTGAAGGACAAGACCAAAATTAGGAAGGTACTGATCAGAGAGTTGCTTTTTTCAGATGATGCTGCAGTTACGACCCACTCTGAGGAAGAATTGCAATGTCTACTATCTGCATTCTCCAATGCTTGTTCTGAATTTGGTTTAACAATTAGTAAAATGAAGACACAGATTATGTCACAAGGTGCACATGGGGTCCCATCAATCTTTATTGACGACGCCGAACTAGAGATGGTAGACCATTTTACATATCTAGGATCAGTGTTAAATAGCAAATTATCCCTATATCAGGAAATCAACATCCGGATTGGTAAGGCAGCAACAACAATGAACAGGTTAAGAAAAAGAGTCGTTTCTTGTCGTTAAGTGCTTCAGTTTCGGGCGACTGATGCTGGTTATGAGTCACTTATGGATGGCTTATACTGGTTTTCCAGGCTTGTCCATGGGACATATTTTTCCGTCCCATCCCATCCCATCCCATCTCATGGTAATTTATGCCTGCCCCATGTTATGAGAATAAATGACTTGGAGAACTTGGTGACAACTGGCAAGATCAAAGGGAAGAGACCAAGGGGAAGACCGAGAAGTAAATACCTGGATGGCTTGGCCACGTGGCATGGTCGAGACAGGAACACGAAGCTGATCCACGACTCAGGTTATCGAGTGAGATGGCAAAACATGACCGCCCAAGCTTATCGGCACGACACATGACGGATGGATGGATGGCCAAGCTTGTGGTTTTCTAATGACGATGAACTGTATTTTTCGGAGCGTACTTTTGCGTTGACATTCTGGCAGCGACATCATGCATAGTATACCTTTGCGGGCTGTTGGTTTGTCGAGACTCCTGTCTGTTCCACTTTTCACATGGGGCAGTGAGGGGCATTTTGTGTGATATTCAATGGCACAGGAATGTGAGCATAATGGGGCTACCCTTTGCCGTGAAGTTGGAACCTCGACTAACTAACGGATGAGCCGGTTGTCTTCGATGTTCAGATCTTGTTTTCTTTTCTTTCCCCCGTTCGCTCGCTTGAACTCAAGCATAGTCCACACACGTGCTACTATTTCTAGTACACTGGACTGATTTTTTTGCGCGTGGATTAGCTTTTCATATTACCAGTGTCCCTCGCCGTCAGGCAACTCCAGTCCAACTTCTGAGGTACTTGTAATTTACGTCCCCAAGTCAAAGACGAGAGGTCAACATTTTAGTCCCAACTAACCGGTGTAGCGGTTGAACCCACCACCTCGGCATCAGCACACCGGAAGTTTAAGAGCGTGTTCTCTGATCCATTCCGCCATGCTGACCCCATACCATTGTTTAAAGGGATCATGTTTTGTATGACTCCGTTTCTACAGTCTGCAACACAGATGTTTTATATTGTAACTGGGAGTCAGTCAGATGTCGAGGAATGTCGTCCGTTCGAAAGAACACGGATCATATCCGGTTTAGGGTTAATTTAAACCAGAGAACAATGTCGTGTTATGGGAGCGACTTCATTGCACACCGGACATTCTCATGCGTGCTCAGTCCACCGATGCAGAATCTGTCTCAGAATATTTCTTATATTCACTGTTTCTTTGAAGAGTTGTTCAAACAACCATCCGATGGTGTCATAATACCCCCCCCCCCCCCCTTCTTACCCAGTGGTTAGTTAGTTATTTAGTCGACAGATCATCCTCACTGCACATCGAACCATTCAATCCATAAGTGCTCGGATCCCCTCCTCAGCAAATCCCGCAGCGTGTAGCGGATCACGACACCAGTTCTGTGTCGGTTTATTAAGCTTCTTTGGCTTCCTGCAGTGTATGTCTGGCCACACCTCTTTTAACTTACTGTTCTCGCGGTCTGACCATGGTTGTAGATTAACAGTCATCACTTGATTCTCGCAAAAGTGTTACTTCTCGTAGACCATTCAGTATATCAGCCTGGTCCATGGCTCGTCCACCCTCTACAATCGCCTCATCAGCAAGCCTATCAGCCAGTTCATTTCCTTGTACACTCGCATGCCGTAGCATGAAAATGAAATTAAAATTTGCCAGCCGTCATCGCACCAGAGACACCAACCACTGTCTTCGGATCCAACCCATCTCTATCTTCCTGAGCATACTCATTGAGTCACAAAGGAAGCACGCACGAGTGAAGGCCTGTGTCTCGAGCTATGTTACTGCTTTACTTACTGCCATGACTTCCATAGTCAGACTATTTGTGGTCAAGACAAAAGCACCAGAATCTTCCTCAATTCTCCCTTCAGTCCGAGCCGTAAAAGTCGTAAAAAACTTCTCACGCGTCGAACGACCGAACCATTTGTGGAAATGACATAATCAAAGTCGCAAAATAAATAGCACCGCACCATAATGGCGTAAAATACTCACGTGATGTTTATTATTTATCATCATCAAGTGCCTTGCCGACTGGCGAGGCCGTTCATGCTTCTCCACAAACTGCGATCTCTGACGGCAAGGACCAATTCATGTGCTGACTCCCTTCCGTGCCATGACATAAGACTGTCAAGAATTTTATCTCCGTGTCTTCTTCTATGTCTCTTTCCACAAATCTTTTCATTTGTCACATGTTCCTTATTTGTCGTCTCATAATGTGACCAATTAAATTATGACTGTGTCCTTAGTACTATTCTTTATGCCAGTGAGACCTGGTTAACTTACTCATACCTAGAGAAACGTTTAAACAGCTTTCATATGCGGTGTCTGCGAAGAATACTTGGTTTTAAGTGGCAAGACAAAATCACAAATACTGAAGTATTGGAAACATCAGGTTGTGTGACGGTTTGTTCCATGCTCAGTCTTCGAAGACTTAGATGGATAGGGCACGTTAGGAGGATGGATGATGGTAGAATACCAAAGGACATCTTTTTTGGTGAATGTCACGAATTGGCCGCCTTAACATCCCAGAATATTTTTCTCGGTCTCCAAATTTGAGAGGCCAAATTGAGAAAGAATGAATTAATCACACTACTCCAAAATTATCTAGTCGTGAGGTAAGATTATTCACAAAAAGCCTCTAGCCATGACGTAAGCTTGCAGATGGCAAGTAAAATGGCAACTAGATAATTAGTATACACCTTGGGAAACTGCTGACCCAGACATGCTGAATCAACAATGAAGGGGCCATGGACTGTGTAATTAAAACCGACCAGGCATGACACCTGATAAGCATAGGTAGGAAATCGCCCAGGTGTGAACAACATTGACCCAGGGCTGTAAACAAGCCCCGTCCACTCTGACTGGCAGACTCAGGAATGTGTGAAAACAGATCTGATAAGACAATTAACACGGGGCCTGTAGATTGTACCAGACAGAGAGGAGCAAGGTGTGATGGCCAGGTTGCGGGGATAATTGCAATTACCGTCAGCGGGAGATAAGAAGAATTTATGACGGGAATGCCAAAGAGATAATAGTGTCTCAGACACTGTCTGCTTGACTCAGCTTAAATAAGGGTCCCTAGCCTAGTTTATGTTAGATTAAGTTTGACTTCAGAACAGGTGAGAAGAGAGAGTAAATGTAGATTTCTTAGTAACTAAGTATTTTAGGTGTATGTACTGAATTCCAGTCTATATCTGATCTAGGTTATTGCAAGAACTATCATTGTCATAGATTACTTGAGTGTTCTTTCTAAGTTCTGCGTTCAATATCATATTGCTTTAAAGTGTTATTCTTCTGAGAAATAGAGCCTTATGTGAGACAGATCTTGTCTGGGTAGACTTTTAGGTGTCTTGGTAGATGCTTGTCATTTCTTTGTACACTATCCTAGTTGCTTTTTGGTATGTGCATTTGTTGTACAGAATATAGTCAACTGACTATTTATTTAATTCTTACAACCGCAGTAACTAAGTGTGATTAAACCGGGCAGCTCAGCAAATATAGCTGGTCTGTGTGGTAACTTCAATTAGACCTGTTGTATATCTCATTTTGTAGCTATACAATATTAGTACTCATTAATAATGCCTGATGCTATTATGTGAGTATCATTAGATGTCTATCTTGAAGTAATATAATGTTTACGGATATGTTGGATGTATGTATGTGTAATTTCATATGAATATACGATGCTAGGAATATGCTTCGTACATATTCTTTTTGTGTATATACATCTCATTTCGTATACCTACAAACTAACTAGTGCATTATGCTATTATGTTAAAGTATCATAATATGTCTAGTTTAATTAATGTTTTATGTGTATTTCATGTTTGGTATATTGATTTGTCATATGCAAGCCTATCAATATGACGTGTTATATTATGGTGTGCGCATTGGCACACTAACCATCGATTGCATTTGTAGCAGAGCTGTAATGGCACAGACAGTACCCACAAGTGTTATGGGGTATATGGTGCTAAACTTCCTCAGTGTATTGTGGGCGTGCGTCCCCGGTAATGCATGGAAACCTGGCACAGCTATTGGTCACGGCTTGTAAGCCCGGATGACCTGGCATTGTTATAATACACTTACCGACCCTGTGAGCTGCTAAACTAACATTGGACGGAGCGGCTGTACGACACAGAATTTCTGTATTAGCGATATGGACATGGGGCGGCAGAAATGTAATCATTACAGGCGTGTGAGACAATTGAAAAGCCCGTCCCAGACTAAAGACAGTAGGGAGAAGGAGGATGGTGAACATAGTAGAGCTGGAAGATAAACTTGGCCAGACTGGTCATTGTATATGTTTGTGTTATGATATGTTTTAATTAGGATTGCGCTGATGTAGAACTGATATAACACATTCTCGACTTTCTTTCAAGCTCTCACAAGGAGCACCTATGTTATAGATCTCAAGACTAGAGACTACTGACTAGGAGTGTCAGGACTGACAGGATCGTTAGAATACCGGCAAGCTGTTCTCTTTTGTTGTCTACTGGAGAGTGGGGATCTGGACCACAGATCCAGATAGATGGAGTAACAAGTAAAGTTACGTAATGTTTGTCATCAATATCAATATGTATATGATTTTATCATCCTCATATTGACAATCATCCAATGTCTATGATTAGTAAATAAATGTTGTAGTCTTGTAACTCATAGTTCTGTCATTATATTTTTTCCAATTGTGCATACGTATTGTTGTGTACATTGGTGGGGGTTCACTTACACACCAAGGAAAGGAGCAGTCAGGGAGAAAACCTGTACTGAGATAGTCGTCTATACTAATATATTTAGACTTAAAACATCTATCTTAAGCTAACCTTCTCTTTCCTATACCTTGGCGAATATTCAGCACAGTTCATTTCATTTTGTAACGAGCCACTTAGAGCTGTACGTTGGATATTCAGGGCTTAATCTGTAGTTCAGCCATATAGATTTTGTCCATAGTCAGTTTCTGACTATTTAGGGTTGCTCGCCAGTGAATAAATACTTTCATCTAGCTGGTGGGGCACCCCGACTTATGACAGATTGGTGTCTCGTCTCCGGGATTTAATTTTAACCCAATCCTACGGATTGGGGTCCAGTCCGCGAGCCTGAACCAGGATTCTAGTAATCATAGTGATTCTACTAGACCCTAGACATACGATTTTTAAAGGTAACTCTTGTAATCTTCAGTCATCAAAATAGACTATCATCAGATGTAGCTAATTTTAGTTGAGGAAGTTACAGAGTAGAGATATAACTTTTCAAAAGTGTATAACAGATAAGAACTTATGAGAAAACTACCTCATCTATCATTTATTGATAAGTATTTTAATTCTTATCATTTAGTGTATCATTCATCATTTAATGATAACTGATCACTTTAATCATATTTACATTGATGTGTTTGATGATTTAACTGCTTGATTGATTTGCCATTTTATGCTTACTTATGCCATTTTCATTATGACATGTATGCAGTGCATTTTAATATTTATTTAGGTAAATATTACTGATTACTGTGTAGTAGATCTCTCACACTTACTTCACTGCGGTCGCCAGAAACTACTTGAATATTACTTTCAGTTGTCTTTCACTGCTGAGGGTTAACTCGACACATTGGTTTTGATTCTGCTGTCATTGGTTCACTCTTGTCTTTCTAGCTTAGCTTTGAATTTGATAGATACATAGGAGCTTACCATTAGCAAATATGGACTCACCTTTCCAGGATCTAGATTATCTGAAGGCGCGCACAGATTACTTAGAGTCCACGAGAAGGTTAGGCATAATAGAGGGCTTAACAGGAGAACAATTAGAAATATACATCAGAGATGAGATGAAAGAGTGGGACATGGCGGAGGAACAGATGAATAAAACAATTGACGAGTTATTTGAAGCAAAAGAGCGTAGCAAAACTGAAGAAGCAGAGATTAATAAACAGCATATGGAAGTAGTCAATGCAGAGAAGCTAACCTTTCTAGCGGAACATAAGGTAGGAGATATGGATGCTCACCCAACCAGGAAGGAAGGGACATCTTTGCCACCCACCGCGGAATCAGAGTTAGTGGACCGGGAACTACAGGTTCTCATTCGACCCTGTCCTAAACGGAAAAGAGGGAAGAAAAAACGTGCCAAAGGCACTTCAAACAGTCACAAACGTGATAACTGTTTGTACCACGGCAATGGTGGTTTAACTGTACAGGACCTTCAGGAAAACCACTTGACTTCTATGAGAAATGGATCTCGAGAGAAAGAGGAACTGAAGACAACCTTTAATGAGGTCGCAGGCGGAGACCTAGCCGATTCTCACATTCCCTTCTGTTCACAGAATCACGAAGTGGAATTACATCTGACTGAAATAGGGAGGATGGAAGTAACTGAATCCCAGGTGAATTTCATTACTGCAATGCGGGAAGAATCACCAATTATCAGTTCAGATAGTTTAACTGGTCCGCCAGTACAAGACTCCCAGGAATCTCATTTTACTTCAACGAGAGGTGAAACTCAAGAGGAAGATGACCTGAGGACATCTTTTAAGGAGGTCGGAGATCGAAAGGTAACCGACTTTATTATTCCCTTCAGCCCAGACGAGGATGAAGTGGGATTAAATTTGACTGAAAGTGGGATGAAGGAAGACCCGGAACCCCTTGTGATCTTTGAGGCTGCAGCTCAGGAAAAGACACTAGACATCAGTTCAAATGATTTACGTAGTGTGATGAATTGTTTAGACACCAGCCCATCACAGGATTTACCTCAACTGGACTTAGCCCATGAAAGCATGACCAGAGAGGAACATCCAGACCAGGAAACATTTCCAGTTGTTATCTCACAGTATACCAGTTCGGAGACTCAGGAAACACAGGGAATTGTCTTGAGCCAGAATATGGACTCTGATATTGTGCAGACATTGTCTGTAGTTGCTAAAGAAGAAAATTCTTTGCACAAGATGGAGGAAGAAACGCCTATCATCTCATTAGCTGAAGTTATCAGGGAATTCCAGCAACAGGGACCTGAAGTAACAGAAGTCAAGAGTGGTTTGGAACCAACACTCTTAGGACTCAATCTACCCTTCAGTCAGGTCGATTTGATAGGAGTAGATCAGCTATTTGTGGATACTTTATTCAAAAGTAACACCACTTTATCGCCCTGGAGTAACTATGTTATTTCTCAAGGCAGGACAACTTGGCACACTAAATTTCCAATTTCTAGCACGGTTTTCACACGAAACTCTAATGCAGAGAAACTCAGCCCATTAACTGATTATCAGGGGAAGAAACCGCGACACCGAGGAGGGACGATTGTTACTCCCGACTTTGAAGGAGGAAAGCGCCAGTTGAATTTACATCATGGGACCATGATGTGTAACATTATTCCTTTCAAAAGGAAGCTATTGATGGATCAGTTAAGAATCTATAATCAATGGAGAAAAATCACGGAGACAAGCTTTGCTGTGGCCAGCTTATGCAAGACCTCACTACGGGTACATCCTCGGCTGAAAGGAGTAAATCACGTGAGTGAATGGTGTAAAACGATTGCTGCCCAGAGGCGTAGAAGAATCCCGTTGATTGTGATCTTTCCCAGAGGGGTAAAATTACAACCTTCTGACAATTACCGGATTTTACCAAGCTATTGCATGGAATCCCGGCCGAAAACCAGGTACAAGGATCTATCCAGAGTATCTTTGGGTTATGGAAATGGAACGTCTTTATGCAGATGCAGGACAACCCATTGCCACAAGGAATATTGGAAACCTTTAGGCAGATACAGAACGGAGAGTGCTTAGGCATTATTCTGGGATGTACGACGTGCTTTGACAAAAGATTTCTGGCAGAAACTTTTTTTTAAGGGGAAAGCTCTGTCACGAATTGGCCGCCTTAACATCCCAGAATATTTTTCTCGGTCTCCAAATTTGGGAGGCCAAATTGAGAAAGAATGAATTAATCACACTACTCCAAAATTATCTAGTCGTGAGGTAAGATTATTCACAAAAAGCCTCTAGCCATGACGTAAGCTTGCAGATGGCAAGTAAAATGGCAACTAGATAATTAGTATACACCTTGGGAAACTGCTGACCCAGACATGCTGAATCAACAATGAAGGGGCCATGGACTGTGTAATTAAAACCGACCAGGCATGACACCTGATAAGCATAGGTAGGAAATCGCCCAGGTGTGAACAACATTGACCCAGGGCTGTAAACAAGCCCCGTCCACTCTGACTGGCAGACTCAGGAATGTGTGAAAACAGATCTGATAAGACAATTAACACGGGGCCTGTAGACTGTACCAGACAGAGAGGAGCAAGGTGTGATGGCCAGGTTGCGGGGATAATTGCAATTACCGTCAGCGGGAGATAAGAAGAATTTATGACGGGAATGCCAAAGAGATAATAGTGTCTCAGACACTGTCTGCTTGACTCAGCTTAAATAAGGGTCCCTAGCCTAGTTTATGTTAGATTAAGTTTGACTTCAGAACAGGTGAGAAGAGAGAGTAAATGTAGATTTCTTAGTAACTAAGTATTTTAGGTGTATGTACTGAATTCCAGTCTATATCTGATCTAGGTTATTGCAAGAACTATCATTGTCATAGATTACTTGAGTGTTCTTTCTAAGTTCTGCGTTCAATATCATATTGCTTTAAAGTGTTATTCTTCTGAGAAATAGAGCCTTATGTGAGACAGATCTTGTCTGGGTAGACTTTTAGGTGTCTTGGTAGATGCTTGTCATTTCTTTGTACACTATCCTAGTTGCTTTTTGGTATGTGCATTTGTTGTACAGAATATAGTCAACTGACTATTTATTTAATTCTTACAACCGCAGTAACTAAGTGTGATTAAACCGGGCAGCTCAGCAAATATAGCTGGTCTGTGTGGTAACTTCAATTAGACCTGTTGTATATCTCATTTTGTAGCTATACAATATTAGTACTCATTAATAATGCCTGATGCTATTATGTGAGTATCATTAGATGTCTATCTTGAAGTAATATAATGTTTACGGATATGTTGGATGTATGTATGTGTAATTTCATATGAATATACGATGCTAGGAATATGCTTCGTACATATTCTTTTTGTGTATATCCATCTCATTTCGTATACCTACAAACTAACTAGTGCATTATGCTATTATGTTAAAGTATCATAATATGTCTAGTTTAATTAATGTTTTATGTGTATTTCATGTTTGGTATATTGATTTGTCATATGCAAGCCTATCAATATGACGTGTTATATTATGGTGTGCGCATTGGCACACTAACCATCGATTGCATTTGTAGCAGAGCTGTAATGGCACAGACAGTACCCACAAGTGTTATGGGGTATATGGTGCTAAACTTCCTCAGTGTATTGTGGGCGTGCGTCCCCGGTAATGCATGGAAACCTGGCACAGCTATTGGTCACGGCTTGTAAGCCCGGATGACCTGGCATTGTTATAATACACTTACCGACCCTGTGAGCTGCTAAACTAACATTGGACGGAGCGGCTGTACGACACAGAATTTCTGTATTAGCGATATGGACATGGGGCGGCAGAAATGTAATCATTACAGGCGTGTGAGACAATTGAAAAGCCCGTCCCAGACTAAAGACAGTAGGGAGAAGGAGGATGGTGAACATAGTAGAGCTGGAAGATAAACTTGGCCAGACTGGTCATTGTATATGTTTGTGTTATGATATGTTTTAATTAGGATTGCGCTGATGTAGAACTGATATAACACATTCTCGACTTTCTTTCAAGCTCTCACAAGGAGCACCTATGTTATAGATCTCAAGACTAGAGACTACTGACTAGGAGTGTCAGGACTGACAGGATCGTTAGAATACCGGCAAGCTGTTCTCTTTTGTTGTCTACTGGAGAGTGGGGATCTGGACCACAGATCCAGATAGATGGAGTAACAAGTAAAGTTACGTAATGTTTGTCATCAATATCAATATGTATATGATTTTATCATCCTCATATTGACAATCATCCAATGTCTATGATTAGTAAATAAATGTTGTAGTCTTGTAACTCATAGTTCTGTCATTATATTTTTTCCAATTGTGCATACGTATTGTTGTGTACATTGGTGGGGGTTCACTTACACACCAAGGAAAGGAGCAGTCAGGGAGAAAACCTGTACTGAGATAGTCGTCTATACTAATATATTTAGACTTAAAACATCTATCTTAAGCTAACCTTCTCTTTCCTATACCTTGGCGAATATTCAGCACAGTTCATTTCATTTTGTAACGAGCCACTTAGAGCTGTACGTTGGATATTCAGGGCTTAATCTGTAGTTCAGCCATATAGATTTTGTCCATAGTCAGTTTCTGACTATTTAGGGTTGCTCGCCAGTGAATAAATACTTTCATCTAGCTGGTGGGGCACCCCGACTTATGACAGTGAATTACGGATGGGTAAGAGATCTCGGGATCGGCCTCTATTATGATACAAAGATGTGTGTAAGCGGGACATGATTGATACAGGCATTGATAATGCACATTGGGAGCAAGTCACAACCGAACATGTTGCATGGCGGGCACATATCTGAAATGGAATAAAGACAAAGAAGAAATGATTGCAGATAAGTCACACACCGAGCATGTGTGACGTAAGATGGTGCGTGATGGTAGAAATGACCATGTGTTCACATGAATCCACTGTGGACGAACATTTACAAAGCGAATTGGTCTGATCAATCACATTCGCTACCGCCATGGGTTGTAGTTATTATGTCTTTTTGAAGCACAATGTAACAAACTATCGTCTGTCAAGTCGACAAGGTGCCAAACATGATAGAAATCATGTCGAAGTCGGACACGCTGACCTTCTTGGTACTTAACTATATGTGAGGCATTCCCTCGAAAGAGGAACAAAGAATGAATGAGTGAAAACAGTGCATTGCATAATAACATAACCAATCTGAGTTTAGTCTAAAGCAATCCACCACAAAACATCACAATACATAACAGCCCAAGCCCACCCCACAAAAACACAACCACGGAATTCAACAAAACATCTGGTTTTAATGTACAATATGCAAGTTACTTATTCGTCCTGTGAAGTTCAAGCTTGGAATCATTTGCTTAGAACAGACCGCGTTATTTCTTTCCGGTTCAAAATGTCATATTACCAAAAACAGGCTACCAGTTTCACTAATACCACATTTCTCTGGCACAGACCAAATAACTTGAGATTAAACGCTCTGCGCGTGTTACGCAAAGGTTGTGCAAATAATTGTACCAAGTTCAGTTTAGGCAAACATAGCTGTGAGCCATTCCGGACCCTGGGCTCGGGTAAACTTACCGTGCTGAGATTACATTCATAGCAAAGGTTACGTCGTGGATTTGAATATATAATGTGTCCATTTCGGTACAGTACTTTAACTTGAAGAAATATGAGACATATTAGAGCAGGTTGTGCAATATGAGAAACCTCAAATACGAAGGGGTTTCTAACCTTAAAAGTGTAATAGAAATCACAATAACTATGCCATTGTCTTGTAACTTGTCAATATTGTTGTTAAGCATTTCAAGAGTGTTCAGCACGTGAAATCACATTACATACGACCACTGTGACGTCATAAGAACAGTTTAAAGATGGGCGCCCCACTTTTGACATGCACCAAAGAGGAGCAGCGTTCTGTTAAGTTTTTTGTTCAGTGAAAGGGTGAAATCTATAGAAATCCATCGGTAAATGAAGGTCCAGTACAGTGATGCATGCCTGCCAGTCCAGCAAGTGTATAAGTGGAGTAGGAAGTTTCAAAACGGCGTGACTTCTGTGACAGATTGTTTGTTCACTACCGAGTCAGGCACACCGAGTAGTGACCCCAGACAATTGTTTTCTACAGGAATCCAAGCATTTTATTGGCGCTGGAGGACTTGCATTGAACGCAGTGGTGACTACATAAAAAATGATACATTTAATCTGTCCTTTTACAGAACATATTCACACACACACACAAACACACACACACACACACATACACACACACACACACACCACACACACACACACACACACACACACCACACACACACACAAAACATTAAAGGTTTTCATTTGAAGCCGCCTCGTATATCATCAGAGGTTGAGTCCATGTGGACCGACTCAACATCTGGACAAAATTGCCTACTGATCGAATAATCTATTTTTCTTATTAGTTACGTGATCTGACTTTGAGCTCTAGCGTAGTCCACACTGGACTCATGTTTGCGCTTGAGGCAGCTTTCTCAATTACCAGTGTCCCCCCCCCCCCCCCCCCGCCATCAGGCGAACCTACTCCAATATAACAATACTAGTACATACACCAATTTGCAATGAGTCCGTCAAGGATGTGTGCTGTCCCCCTATTTGTTTAACCTGTACGCCGAAAATATAATGAGAAATGTTATAGATGATATAAACAGGGAGCTATATGATGCCCTAAATATCGGTGGTCTTGACATACCAGAGATTCGGTATACTGATGATACAGTATTGCTATCCACAACACAGACTGGTATAGAAAACCTAATAGCCTCAACCCAATTGAATAGTGAAAATCACAACTTGTATCTCAGCATTGCAAAAACAAAGATAATGCATTCAGATAAAACAACTATGGAGAAAGAAATATATGTTAATGAAGAAAAATTGGAGGTGGTGAAAAATTTTGACTATCTTGGGTCATTGATTACCAATGAAAGAAATTAAACGACGACAATGAATTGCTCTTCAAAGACTAACACAACTGAATAAATTATGGAATGGGACAGACAGAACCACAAAAATTAGATTTTTAAGAGCATGCATCTTTCCCATTGCAACAAACGCCTGTGAGACCTGGACACTTACTAAACAAGCTGAGCAGCGCATAAATGCCTTTGAAAAAAAAAAAATGATATAGACGAGTTCTAAGAATATCTTGGGTAAAGAAAAGAACAAATGCATCAATACTTCAAGAGCTGAATATTAAAGAAGGTTGGCTATTAAAAACAATAAAACAAAGAAAATTGAAATATTTTGGTCACTTGAAACGTCACGAAAGTTTGGAGAGAACAATAATGGAGGGGTATATGCCTGGGAAGAGAGGAAGAGAAAGGCCAAAGAGAAGATGGGCGCAGGATGTGACGGATGATCTCCAGATGGGTGTATCAGACGCGGGATATCTTGCTTATGATTGAGAGGTTTTCCGGAAGGTTGTTATGGGAGCGAGGTTCTGCAAAGGACATGCTACTGAATGAATGAATGCATGAATGAATGGATGAATGAATGAATGAATGAATGAATGAATGAATGAATGAATGAGTACATAGTTCCCCTAGCAAAACAATAGTAGTAAATTAGTTCCACTAGCAATACTACATCACTACATCAACACTAGTAGTACATTAGTTCCAGTAGCAATACATCGCTAGCAGTATATTAGTTTTCCAAGCAATTCAACACCAACCATAGTAGTACATTAGTTCTCTAGTAATACAACATCAACTCTAACAGTACATCAGTTCCACTAGCAACACATTGTTACTAGTATATTAGTTCTCTAGGAATTCAACATCAATCATAGTAGTATATTAGTTCTCCTTACAATACAATATCAATAACAATAGTACATTAGTTCTCATAGCAATACAACATAACACTAGTAGTACATCAGTCCCACTAGCAAATACAACATAACACTAGTAATACATTAATTCTCCTAGCAATACAGCTAAACCAGTAGTACATTAGTTCTCCCAGCAATACATCAACACTAGTAGTAAATTAGTTCCACTAGCAATACAACATCAGCACTAATTCTCATAGCTACGCCAGTCCTCCAAGCAATACAAGATCTAAGACTGATCATCGCCGTGAGGTTACGAACCATGGCCGCCCATGCTTACCTGCATGGCACATGATGATGACGAAGTGTACTTGGATACTGAATTCATTTCCTGACCAGTAAAAAGATGTCAAACATACTGACCAATAAAAATATGTCAAACATACTGACCAATAAAAAGATGTCAAACATACTGACCAATAAAAATATGTCAAACATACTGACCAATAAAAAGATGTCAAACATACTGACCAATAAAAATATGTCAAACATACTGACCAATAAAAAGATGTCAAACATACTGACCAATAAAAAGATGTCAAACATACTGACCAATAAAAAGATGTTAAACGTACTGACTAATAAAAAGTTGTCAATTGCTACGAGATGTAGAGTGTTGAGGTGCTACATAGAACCTGTACTTTTGTATGGATGTGAAGCGTGGACAATGAGCAGTCAAGCTGAAAAACATCTAATGGCGGTGGAAATGTGGTTTCTGAAGAAAGTGCAAAGAATATCATGGGCAGACAGAAATACCAACGACCAAGTACTATAGGAGACAAATGAAAATCGTAAACTGATTATAGAAATTAGATGTAATCACAATATTTTGGATATGTTATGTGAAGAAATAAATTAGAGAATTTGATGGCAACTGGTAAGATCGAGGGGAAGAGAACAAGGGGAAGACAGAGAAGTAAATACCTGGATGGCTTGACCCCGTGGCATGGTCGAGACAAGAACATTGAGCTGATCCACCACTCTGGTGATCGAGTGAAATGGCGAATCATGACCGCCCACGCTTACCGGCGGATGGATGGATCCAGACCATATGATTCTTGGCACGCTACACAAATACAAACACCTTCCAGTTTCCTTCTTTCTAGTATCTTACGGACTGACCCAGTAAGGCCTCAAACATCACTTGAAGCCAAGAGCAACAACCAAACGGCGTGGCCAGAAGTGCGACCGGAAGTGCATGAATGAGCTACTGAAGTGAACAATACCTAGATTAGTTTCTTAAAACAATGTCATTAAGTGTGCAACAGGGTTGGTTGTTAGGACCAGGCCCAGCAGCCCATTCTTGACAAAGCTGTTGCTATACTTGGTCTTAATGAATTACGCACTTGTGTTGAGTGCAGGTTTGACTATCACGTACGCCGTGAATGAGTACTTTCAGTTGTAGTGTATTTAAAATCACAAGTGGGCGTGTTAATTGTTCGTTCTTCCTCCTGCCACCTTTTCATAGCCTCACACACTCAACCCACTAACCCACCTTTTCACCGACTCTCACACTGAACACACCAAGGCACCTTTTCATCGACTCTCACACTGAACTCACCAACCCACCTTGTCATCGACTCACACACTCAACCCATAAAACCACCTTTTCATCGACGCTCACACTGAACACACCATGGCACATTTTCATCGACTCACACACTGAACACACCAAGGCACTTTTCATCGACTCTCACACTGAAACCACCAACTCATCTTGTCATCGACTCACACAATCATTCACATACCCACCTTTCCATTGACTCACATATACATTCACTCACCAACCCAACTCTTCATCTACTCAAACACTAAACTCGCCACCCTACTTAGCTAACTAGTTACACACGTAGTATCTATCTATCTATCTATCTATCTATCTATCTATCTATCTATCTATCTATCTATCTATCTATCTATCTATCTATCTATCTATCTATCTATCTATCTAGCTACCTATCTATCTATCTATCTATCAATCTATCTATCTATCTATCTATCTATCTATCTATCTATCTATCTATCTATCTATCTATCTATCTATCTATCTATTTATCTATCCATCCATCCATCCATCCATCCATCCATCCGTCCGTCTGTCTGTCTGTCTGTCTGTCTGTCTGTCCACGTTGTCTTGTCTTGCCTAGCTGTCTTGCCTTGCCTTGCTGTCTTGTCTTGTTGTCTTGTCTTCCTGTCTTGTCTTACTGTCTTGTCTTGCTGTCTTGTCTTGCTGTCTTATCTGTCTTGTCCTGTCTTGTCTGTCTTGTCTGTCTTGTCTGTCTTGTCTGTCTTGTCTCGTCTGTCTGTCTTGCTATCATGGCTGGCTGCATGTCTGTCCTTCCACAATCCAACTATCCATCTGTCTGTCTGTGCGTCCACAATCCAACTATTGGTTTTGTACGAAATGGTATGGGTGCCGGTCGTTCAGAAAGCAACGTAAACTTGCCAAGAGATCACAGCAGCAAAAAAAAAAAAAAAAATGCTATGGAGTTTCATTATCAACACTCTATTTTAAATTACCCCAAATCCTTTAACTGTCCTAGTGATCGGTTGATCTCAAATTTTGCCAGCTCTCCTATTGTAGTCCTGTCCTAGGGAGTAACTAATTGTGTTTCATTTCATTAATACGTAATATGTTGTCTTTCATTCTATTTCCGTCTTGATGTTTTCTAGCTTTCCATTCTGAATAAGTACGTTTCTGAATAAGTGTGTTTCTGAATAAGTACATTTCTGAATAAGTCCATCCATCCATCATGTGCCATGCCGGTAAGCGTGAGCGGTCATGACTCACCATTTCACTCGATCATCAGATTAGTGGATCAGCTCAGTGTTCATGCCTCAAACATGCCACTTGGCCAAGCCATCCAGGTACCTGCTTCTCTGTCTTCCCGCTGCTTCCTTCCCCACGATCTTGCCATCCTCCATCAAGTTCTCCAATTCACTTCCTCTCACAACATGTCCAAAACATTTTGACTGTCTACGCCTAATTTCTCTAATCAATTTACAACTCTCATTTGTCTCTCTGTAACACCTGGCCATTGGCTTTTCTGTCTGTCCATGACATTCATTGCATTCTCCCCAGAAACCATACCTCTACAGCCATCAGATGCCCTTCAGCCTGACGGCTCATTGTCCAAGGCATCTCCAACCAGATGCCACCATTGTTCCGAGATAGTTGTACTGATTCACTTGTTTAAGAATATTCCCATGTACTTGTGTATTACATTGTGGCATTTCCTTCTTCTTAGTGACGACCACAATCTGTGTCTTCCTACAATTTAATACCAGCCTTAGCTGTTTACTGTGTGCAACAACCGCATCTACCAAATGCCGCAGACCCCGCCCATTGTCTGCAATCAACACTGCATCATCTGCACATCCAATGCCACTGATGTCTCGCCCTCCAACAACGACTCCATTCACGCCCTTTACATTTCTGTAAATATGTCGTGTGTGTAAAGAATGAATGTAGTAGTAGTTACTTGTTCTTCTTTACCACTTTAGTGTCGTCCCTGGAGTGAAGGGAATCCACACCCACATTTGTTTTAATTCCATATCTCTATTCTGGAGATATCCAGCAGACTCCGTCCACACACTCCCTCAATCTGAGGACACCTTCTTCTCACTCTTGCTCACTCCTGGATCATGCCCCCTCTCATTCTTCCCCAACATAACATACTTGACAACTCTAGCCTCAACAAATAAAAACAAGAAATTTATTAAAGCAAAGAGTATATGTAGGAGAAGTGTGTGTGTGTGTGTGTATAAGGTGTAGAATGTGTGACGTGTACTCTAAAGTGTCTATAGACTCAGATCAGTGTTCAGGAGTATAGTCATTCTCATCCCTGTGCTGAAAAAAAACCACCAGCACCATGTATCCCATACAAGTAGCCTCACCCAGGTGATGCTCATCCGGTCCCGTGAAGACTTTCTCCAATCACTTGAACAAACAGGATGCTGGTCATCAGATAGACACTGTTAATCTTGCTCTTCACTCTACCACACGGTGAAGTTACTCTGTTTCCTAATGTTTGTTGAACTGATAATCTTCCAATTAACTGAAATGTCACTTGGGGAAAATCTAATGTTCATAAGTCTCTTATTATAACATTTTCCCCTCTGTTAGAACACAACCTATTAATGTTTGTTAGATAGATGTGTATATATATATATATATATATATATATATATATATATATATATATATATATATATATATATATATATATATATATATATATATATATATATATATATATGTCCTTGGTATGCGAGTTATTAATCTTCGGTGATGAAGCTTATCACTCATTAAACACAACACTTATGTTCATTAAATCCTGCTCAGTAGAATCCAGGTTTCTGCGGAACAACTAGGTTCTGAGCCCCGTGTAAAACCTCTCAGTAACCTCTGTCTTCTTTCCATGAGCCATCATTGTATAAAACTTTGAAAATGCTTCTTCGTAATAAATCATCTCACACTCAAGTGGAACACTCAAGGGGAACTGTAAATGGAACCTGTAGAATAGAGAATACCATTTTGAGGGCAACTCAGTCCTGGCCGGAATTGGGTAAGTGTAGGCCAATAACAGCACTCAGATCTATAACAGAGATCCGATCTCTGTCATACGGCCAAATAACTCAATCATATGATCTGAGACATGGCAACACCAGGAAAGAATAAAGGAACGGGTAGAAACCCAGCACATGCCCTACTGGAAGATCCTACCATTTCACATTCCCCTCCTCCCTCTCAACCATCCTTAATCTCTCTAATTATTATTCCACTACATTGTCCTCAACTCCCCGAGTAAAATGATATATCACACAAGCTAGTTGAAGCCACACAATAGGATACCAGTGCCGACGCTCCTATGATACTTTCTAGCACCGCACTAATAGAACATTCTATCACTAAGCATAATACATTATATCACTGCACCTATAATACATTAGATCACCGCACAGCACTGTACTCTATTCCTAATCATACTCTTAAATTAGATATTATTAATAGCCTACCATATGCCTATTTTGGTTGCCACTCGAGAAACTATGCAATCAGATTGGATCTATGTCCGCGGAAAACGATCACCACTTAGACATTATAGTTTCACTCATGTAACGCAACTCAGAATAATGCACCGATCCTAACACTTCAGAATGTTTTTCTAGACTCCCTCCACCTGTTTACCGCAAACTGGGTTTTATATGGGTGCTTGAGTGACGTCACCAAAAAGTCCAGACGCCAATCAGTCCAGAATCTGGCTTTGTCCTCCTGTTTCTAGACTAACCAGAGTCAATTAGCTGTCAAGTTTCCTTTTCATCTGGGGAGTTCTTTGTCTCATCCAACAAATATCCTGGCTGTCTGTGAGCCACAGACCTTTCCCTCACATTACAGAATCCTTCCGACCTCTGGCAGACATTCTGTCCATCACTTCCAACGGCTGATTCCCGCCCTGCAGACAGATGACGCCAGTGCACGTCTCTCGAACAACAACCTGTCAACAAACTGTCGACCATGTGTAGACATCGGGACGTGACTCACTTTGATCTAATACAAAAAAAGCCGACCAGGTGCAGACAGTTCCAACGACGTATTTTCTCAGTCTGTTCAACCTCAAAGGGTTGCTGTTTTTGCCGACTAAGGTCGGGTCTAGTTTGTCATCGATCGACACGAACAAGTTTATTTATCTCGTGACATAGGCCCCCTCCTAAGAGAGTAGTCCGCAACAACTCTTTCTTCTTGGAGGTTCGATCCAGATGATCTATTCCTCTTCTTCAGGAGCTGGATGTCTAGACAGGAAATCAGCTCCAACATTTTCCCTCCGAGGTATATACTCCACTGTAAAGTGGTATGGCTGAAGTAGCAACGACCACCGCATCAAACGGGCGTTGAGCTTCTGAGACGTGGCCAGGAACATCAAGGGTTGATGATCCGACTGAACTCGAAACTGAACTCCATACAAATAAGGCTGGAATTTGTGTACGGCCCATACAAGAGCCAAACACTCTCTCTCAACGGTCGAATAATTCCTCTCAGCCGGGAGAAGTTTCTTGCTTGCGTATGCCACTGGTTTCAAAACTGAAGCATCGTCTTTTCCTTCCTGTAACAAAGCTGCCCCAATCCCAATCCCACTTGCATCCGTTCTCAACACAAATGGTTTGGAAAGGTCCGGGAGCTGTAACACAGGTTTGCTGACCAAGGCCTCCTTCGACTGACTGTAGGCACTCTCACATTCTGGTGTCCAAACTATTTGGTCTGGGAATCCCTTTTTCAAGGTTTCTGTTAAAGGAGCTCCCAGTTCAGTGAAATGTGGGATAAATTTGTGGTAGAACCCAAACAACGAGAGAAAAGATCGCACATCCTTCTTCGTTTTTGGCCTTGGAGCACTTCTGATTTTCTCTAGGTTCTTTTCCTCTGGGACAATGTGTCCTGGAGTGATGATGTGTCCTAGAAATTCCAGAGTCTGGTAACCGATCATGCACTTGGTTGGGCGAGCTGTAAGCCCTGCTTCCTTGAGCCTATTGAAAACTCTTTCCAAGGATTGTAAATGGTCATCCAAACTGTCACTGGAAATCAGAATATCATCCATGAATGAGATGATGGACGGATCCTTTAAAGGATCAAGTAAAGTCCTCATCATGCGAGTAAACACACTAGGTGCATTGCTGAGTCCAAAGGGCATGACTTTGAATTCATAATGTCCACTGGGGGTACTGAAGGCCAATATGGGTCACACCTCTGGTTTGACCGGAATCTGATAATACCCGCGACTCAGATCCACCTTTGAGAAATACCTTGCCTTATGGAGCCTCGCGAATAGCTGAGTTGGATTCGGCAAAGGTTCCACCTGAAATTGTGTATGACTGTTCAGAATTCGGTAGTCTATACACAACCGGTGCTCTCCACTTGGTTTTCGTAACAAAACTACCCCCGCATTGTATGGGGATGTGGAAGGTGCAATCACGTCATCCTCCAACAGTTTCTGTATTTCCCCCTCCAGGGCCTTTTCTTTAGAGAATGGCACTGGGTAAACCTTTTGGCGAACAGGTTCTTGAGTGGTCAAAGTCATCTCGAACTCCACCAACCTCGTTCGTCCTGGTTTATCAGTCAGTATCTGCTTATTAGACTCGAGAACCTGGGTTATCTTTTCCCTCTCCTTGGAAGTCAGATCAGGGTTCACCTGTACATCTTTGTATGTTTCCTGTTGTACCAGGGGATATTCCCTGCCCTCGTTGGTTCCCACTTCTGTCTCCACTGCAACTGCCATTGCCAGGAGGTGAGCTGCTTTTTCTCCGGGTCTCTCTTCGTATTTCCGCAAGAGATTGATATGGAAAATCTTCGACTTTCCCCGGATCCGGATCTGATAGTTCGTTATGGATATCACCCTTTCCACGGGAAATGGTCATTGCCAACCTATCTCCAGTTTGTTGTTTCCCGTTGGGAGTAACAACAATACTTTGTCTCCCACCTCTAGAGATCTGTCTTTAGACCTACGGTTGTAGTAAGCCGCGTGTCTTTTTCTGGCCTTTTTCAAGTTTTGATTAGCCAGAGTCCATCCCTTGTGAAGTTTGTCTTTCAGTTCCTCCACATATTTGTAAAAAGAGATCACTTCTTCTGACGTCCCCTCTTCAGTCCAACTCCTCAACATGGCTTCCAACGGTCCCTTGATTGGACGACCAAACTGCAACGTAGCGGGTGGTAGTCCTGTTGAGCCATGAGGAACTTCCCGATAGGCAAAGAGGGCTGCTGGGATATATTCATCCCACCTATCAGGTTTTTCCTGCGCTAGTTTCCTGAGCATTGTCATCAACGTGCCGTTGAAACGCTCTACTTGTCCATTGGCTTGAGGGTGGTAAGGGCTGGTATGGATATGGTTAGAGTGGAATACCCTAAATACCTCCTCCATAAGTTTTCCACAAAACTGGGACCCATTGTCCGTCAGTATTTGATCAGGAAAGCCTAATCTTGTAAAGGCCTCCATCAGTGCGTCCGCCACTCTTTTCGAATCAATTGTGGTTAACGGTCTGGCTTCACCCCACATTATACAGCAATCCACCATGGTGAGTATGTACATGTTCCTCTTCCTAGTTTTAGGAAGTGGACCCACAATATCGATGGCTACCCTCTCGAAAGGAGAGTTCATGATGGGCATTTCACCCAAGACCATCGGCGCTGTCCAGTGTTTCGGTGCCACCCTCTGGCACTCAGGGCATGACTTCATATACCGACGCACATCACCTGTCATTCCCGGCCAATAGTAATGGCAGGAAATTCGCTGCATCGTGGCGGCAATACCCATATGCCCACTGAATGAGAAGGTATGCCCCATATGAAGAATCTGGGAACGGTGGGCCTTTGGGACCACCAACTGACCATTAGGTTGTCTCCCCTTCCGGCTCTCCTGTAGAGTATCCTATTCTTCATATAGTACTGCCCCCGTTTGGGTGGATCAGCACTTTTCTGCAGCTTTTTGTAGCAAGGACGTAACGTAGCATCCTCACTCTGGGCAGTTCGCAACTCCCCTGGCAGTGGGTTAGTCACATTTGCTTCTGCCTCATCCGTTTTCGTCTGAGAGCGAGTCTGTATTGCTCTCATATGGATTGGCTCCCTGGACTTTCCCAGCAAGACAATCCGGCAACCGAGGATAACGGGAAAAATGGGATCGGTCAACACAGCGGCCTTGATGGTGCCGGTGACATATCTTGACCGAATCTCCACTCTGGCAATGGGAAATTTCAGGGCTACAGCACTCGTCTGTGCAGGTTGTATCTCCATGGTTTCACCTGTGAATTGTTCTGGATGTACCAGATCCGCAGAAATCACGGCCTCCCCGTCCAGTCCTGTGTCGTATAAACACTCCACTTGACGACCGTTAACCTCTACCAATTCCACTACAGGTGGTTTTTCCTGGTCTGGAGTCTCTCCTTCGGCCTCGACCTGTTGGGTGGGCTCCACCTTAGGTATTCCGGGGCACACGACGAATTGAGTGTCTCCCGACTTTCCCCTGCAGTCAATAGCATTGTGTGTATTCGACCTGCAGTGTTTGCACCATTTCCCCGTTATAGATTTTCTTGTGCCGGACTTGAGTGAGCTCTCCTGGTGGTGAGCATCCTTGTCGACCTTGGCATTGTCAGTGTCCACCTGCTTTGAAGTCACTTGACATGCCGCGAAGTGAGGGTTCTTAGCCTTCGATTTGCAATCCTTCGTATTGTGAAAAGGTGACTTACAAATCGAACACCACTTCTCCGACCATGGTCGTTTTTGTGTAGAGCTCGAAGTTTTCTTGCTTTCCCCCTTCGTCTTCTCCGAACTCTCCTCTGAAGCTTTGACATATGGTTCCACCTTCTTAGTTCCTGTGCTCTTGGCCTTCTTCAGGTTATGTTTTTCCTAACTTTTGGTGTTGGTAGAAAGGTTTTTGGCTGCCTCCCCATGGACCTCGACGAACCGTTCCGCCAATTTCGTCACCATGTCTATTCGTTCCGCCCCTTGTTCTCCCAAGAATGTCCTGAGAGGTTTCGACATTTGCTTCCGCATCTGGTCGACTACCGTGAGCTCTTCCAGACTCTCATAGTCATGCGCGAACCCAGCCAAATCCATCCACTTATGGAGATATGCTTTCAGACGCAGACTATAGGCGGCGAACAACTCCCCCGGTTCTCGTTTCGCTCCTCGAAATTTTTTCTGGTAGGTATGTGACGTAACTTCAAATCGTTTCAGCAAAGCCGTCTTCAACTCGTCATAATTGTTCTCATGTCCTGGTGGCAGGCGAGAATAAACCTCGTAACCGGTCCCGCGTAATCCCTGGGATAGCTTGAGATTCCATTTGTCACGCTCCAGACCCATGGCAACTGACATAGCCTCGAAGAGTTGAAGGTACTGGTCAATCTTCTCCTTGTCCTCCTCGTAGATCGCTAGAGGGAACTTCATAGCATGGTAGCTATGTCCACTTACTGGTGTTGATCCAGGGAGAGAGGAACCTCCCACTGCTCCCTCAGTTTCCCCACTAGATTGCCTCTTGAGCTCGAGTTCCCGCATCCGGTACTCGTGCTCCCTTTTCTGAGCTTCCTGTTCCACTTCCAATCTCTTAGCAGCCTGTTCAGCTTCAAGTTTCTTAGCTGCTTGCTCAGCTTCAAATTTCTTAGCTGCTTGCTCAGCTTCAAATTTCTTAGCTGCTTGCTCAGCTTCAAATTTCTTAGCTGCTTGCTCAGCTTCAAATTTCTTCGCAGCTTGCTCTGCTTCCAATTCCATCCTTCTCAATTCCAACTCGGCCTTTCGATCTTCCCTTTCTGCTTGACGATACTCTCTCTCCACCTCCTGTATGTAATCTGTTAGTGCAGAACCCGACAATCCCATTTCTTGCCCCTTTGCCCTAAGTTCCGCCGTAGTCAGTTTAGGAGAGGCCATTTTACAGAGAGGTAACTCAACAGATAGAGTATAGATTATCTCTAAACAACTATATAGATAATGACCAATTACAATTTATATATATATATATATATATATATATATATATATATATATATATATATATATATATAACACCACACAACACAACACAATCACTCAGTGACAAGAGTAGAATCAGGACCACAGACCTATGCAGACGTGTGAAGTGTGAACAGGTAAGATAAATCCTAACACCTATCCACATTCACACTAGCTGGATTCTCACTAATAGGATATCTCCATCCTCTAACTAAAGATCCCGTGTTAAAAGACCCAGTTTTCTAAAGATCCCGTTGTACAAAAGATCCCGTTTACGAGCCCCCAATAAATGTCGTGTATGTAAAGAATGAATGTAGTAGTAGTTACTTGTTCTTCTTTACCACTTTAGTGTCGTCCCTGGAGTGAAGGGAATCCACACCCACATTTGTTTTAATTCCATATCTCTATTCTGGAGATATCCAGCAGACTCCGTCTACACACTCCCTCAATCTGAGGACACCTTCTTCTCACTCTTGCTCATTCCTGGATCATGCCCCCTCTCATTCTTCCCCAACATAACATACTTGACAACTCTAGCCTCAACAAATAAAAACAAGAAATTTATTAAAGCAAAGAGTATATGTAGGAGAAGTGTGTGTGTGTGTGTATAATGTGTAGAATGTGTGACGTGTACTCTAAAGTGTCTATAGACTCAGATCAGTGTTCAGGAGTATAGTCATTCTCATCCCTGTGCTGAAATAACCCACCAGCACCATGTATCCCATACAAGTAGCCTCACCCAGGTGATGCTCCTCCGGTAAAGTGAAGACTTTCTCCAATCACTTGAACAAACAAAATGCTGGTCATCAGATAGACACTGTTAATCTTGGTCTTCACTCTACCACACGGTGAAGTTACTCTGTTTCCTAATGTTTGTTGAACTGATAATCTTCCAATTAACTGAAATGTCACTTGGGGAAAATCTAATGTTCATAAGTCTCTTATTATAACATTTTCCCCTCTGTTAGAACACAACCTATTAATGTTTGTTAGATAGATGTGTATATATATATATATATATATATATATATATATATATATATATATATATATATATATATATATATATGTCCTTGGTATGCGAGTTATTAATTTTCGGTGATGAAGCTTATCACTCATTAAACACAACACTTATGGTCATTAAATCCTGCTCAGCAGAATCCAGGTTTCTGCGGAACAACTAGGTTCTGAGCCCCGTGTAAAACCTCTCAGTAACCCCTGTCTTCTTTCCATGAGCCATCATTGTATAAAAATTTGAAACTGCTTCTTCGTAATAAATCATCTCACACTCAAGTGGAACAACCAAGGGGAACTGTAAATGGAACCTGTAGAATAGAGAATACCATGGTGAGGGCAACTCAGTCCTGGCCGGAATTGGGTAAGTGTGGGCCAATAACAGCACTCAGATCTATAACAGAGATCCGATCTCTGTCATACGGCCAAATAACTCAATCATATGATCTGAGACATGGCAACACCAGGAAAGAATAAAGGAACGGGTAGAAACCCAGCAGATGCCCTACTGGAAGATCCTACCATTTCACATTCCCCTCCTCCCTCTCAACCATCCTTAATCTCTCTAATTATTATTCCACTACATTGTCCTTAACTCCCCGAGTAAAATGATATATCACACAAGCTAGTTGAAGCCACACAATAGGATACCAGTGCCGACGCTACTATGATACTTTCTAGCACCGCACTAATAGAACATTCTATCACTAAGCATAATACATTATATCACTGCACCTATAATACATTAGATCACCGCACAGCACTGTACTCTATTCCTAATCATACTCTTAAATTAGATATTATTAATAGCCTACCATATGCCTATTTTGGTTGCCACTCGAGAAACTATGCAATCAGATTGGATCTATGTCCGCGGAAAACGATGTTTTTCTCGACTCCCTCCACCTGTTTACCGCAACTGGGTTTTATATGGGTGCTTGAGTGACGTCACCAAAAAGTCCAGACGCCAATCAGTCCAGAATCTGGCTTTGTCCTCCTGTTTCTAGACTAACCAGAGTCAATTAGCTGTCAAGTTTCCTTTTCATCTGGGGAGTTCTTTGTCTCATCCAACAAATATCCTGGCTGCCTGTGAGCCAGAGACCTTTCCCTCACATTACAAAACCTCTGGCAGACATTCTGTCCATCACTTTCAACGGCTGATTCCCGCCCTGCAGACAGATGACGCCAGTGCACGTCTCTCGAACAACAACCTGTCAACAAACTGTCGACCATGTGTAGACATCGGGACGTGACTCACTTTGATCTAATACAAAAAAGCCGACCAGGTGCAGACAGTTCCAACGACGTATTTTCTCAGTATGTTCAACCTCAAAGGGTTGCTGTTTTTGCCGACTAAGGTCGGGTCTAGTTTGTCATCGATCGACACGAACAAGTTTATTTATCTCGTGACAAAATACCTTCACTGCATAAGGAAAAAAAGATCCGAAGACACTACACATCTCTGTCCCATACCTCTCCTAACAGGCTGATACTGTCCCACTTCACCATCAATTCCCATGGCATCCCGTTGTTTCCAACATATGTCCAATGTCCTTCCCATCAGTCTGCAGATCTGCTAGCATCTCTGCCATGACCCATGTCTCTATCTCTACCATGTCCCACTCTAATGAAAGCCCTTGTGTAGTCAACAAAGCAAAGATGTATATGTTTGTTCATCTCCACAGAACGTTCAACCATCGATCGCAGCACACACACAGCACCTGATGTGCTATTTCCCTCTACAAACCCTCACTGTTCTTCTCCCACCCCAGGTTGTATCTTCTTTGTCACTCCTTGCATGGCAATTCGCAGGAAAATCTTCGCGATGTGACTCACCACACTAATTGTACTGAATAAGTACATTTCCCAATAAGTATGTACTAATTTAATACCAAAAGTCACGAAAGTTTGGAGAGAACAATAATGGAGGGGTATATTCCTGGGAAGAGAGGAAGAGGAAGGCCAAAGAGAAGATGGATGCAGGATGTGGTGGATGATCTCCAGATGGGCGTATCGAACGCGGGACATCTTGCTTATGATCGAGAAGTTTTTTCCGGAAGGTTGTTATGGGAGCGAGGTTCTGCAAAGGACATGCTACTGAATGAATGAATGAATGAATGAATGAATGAATGAATGAATGTACTAATATAATATAAAGACGATAAATGCCAGTGTTCAGCCCTCTGGGACTACTCGGTTGATTACCGAACAAACCACTCACCAAACACACAGTAAACCTTTCATTGCTGGTCTGCCCCAAGCCCATGTAAGACCAGAACAGAAAGTAAAGATTCTAACACTTAACAGATTGTCTTGGGACGCAGAGGTGTTTCCAGGGCACCAGGGCCGGGTTATATACTGGCCAAGACCTATTGACGCGTCCTCGTCGAGCGTCCTGGGCAACAGGTCCCTTCGGGGTCCTGGCTAAAGTCAGTAGGATCGCCGATTCCTCCGAAGTCGGAGAGTGTCTGCCTGTACGGCGAGGAACCACCAGTCTGCACACCAATAAGCCAGACATGGGACAACGGATACTCACGCAAAACTCAGGTCCTGTATGACATCACACTGATGTTGGACAACAGGATGCCTTCATCCGACATACAGGACTTCGCGTTGGAGCTCAAGCCAACGAACACAAGCAAGCAAGCAAGCAACAGATTGTCAGCATTCAGAACCAAATAACAATGACTAGGATCATCAATCCCTGTCGCCATTCTTTGCGTCTGGACGAGCGTGACAGTCTGAATAGACATCTGTCTTAGCAGTCTGTCTGCTTTATCACCGTGTACATGTGTACTAGGTCAACACACTGCTGTACATTGTACATGTGCACTAGGTCAACACACTGCTGCACATGTACATGTGTACTATGCCAACACACTGCTGCACATGTACATGTGTACTAGGTCAATATATTGCTGCACATGTACGTGTGTACTAGGTCAATAAATTGCTGCACATGTACGTGTGTACTAGGTCAACACACTGCTGCACTTGTTCTACAGGACTGTCCACTGGACGGGGAGCTCAGAAATATGTATGCCCACTTGACTAAACTCCAGCGTGCGTATCACGAGGAACTCCAAGAAACGGTTTGAGTTTATCTTTGGACATCTCTTGTGTAATCATCAAACACAGCGATTGCCAGAAGAAGAGGACCAAAGAAGGGCGAAGGAGGAAGAATTAAAAAGAAGAAAGAAGGAAGAAGAAGGAAGACGGAAAAAGAAGGGAAAAATGGAAAATGAAACAGAAAAAAGAAGAAGGAAGAAGGGAGGATAAAGAAGGAGGAAGAATAAGGAAGGAGGAGGAAGAGGAAGAGGAAGAAGAAGAAGATGATGAAGAAGAAGAAGAAGAAGAAGAAGAAGAAGAAGAAGAAGAAGAAGAAGGAGGAGGAGGAGGAGGAGGAGGAGGAGGAGGAGGAGGAGGAGGAGGAGGAGGAGGAGGAAGAAGAAGAGGAGGAGGAAGGAGGAAAAAGGAAGAAGCAGTAGCAAAAGTAGCAGAAACATTATATAGACAGTCTTTGGAACGGTCGCTTCAAGTCCATTTGGGACAGGTAGGGGACGACTGAATGATAATCTGACGTGGGGTGACAAGCGTGGACCCAGTCAAAATGTTGAGAATCACCGTTATAAAATGTCAAGCAGCCAGGATTTTTGCTGCACCGTTAATACAGCCAAATACAGCCACCGTGAATGTTGAACTTGGCAGACTCATTTATATTCCCGAGATGCCTTGCGGCCAAGTAGTACCTAAATTCAGGTGACAGTGAAACATGTTGTATTCGTTTTCACCTCGTCTCTGAGCCCCATGTTCGTTTAGTTAAATTGTTTACACATAGACATGACAGTATAATGAATTATGTGGAGATGTACAGGATATTCCACGGGCTCAGTTGTCGGTTAGACAGGGATCGAGTCAGCTTTGTAAAGCGGTCATAAGGGATCGCAAGTCTCAGCAATGATGGAGTGAAAGGACTCATCGTCTCAATTAGTAATGACATAACATAGTATATGCGAAGTTATACACTTCTAGCTCTTAAGGCTGCGTTTATTGAATTAACTGTACATCTTTGTTGTTCATGTACTTGACACCTTTGTTGTTCATGTACTTTATACCTTTGCAGTTCACGTACTTTACATCTTTGTTATTCGTGTACTTCACACCTTTGTTGTTCGTATACTTTCGCCTCCGTAATTCATGTACTTTTGCCATTTTAGTTCATGTACTTTACACCTTTGCTGTTCATGTACTTTACACCTTTGTTGTTCATGCACATTCCTCTTTTGTTCTTCTTGTATTTTCGCCTTTGTTGTTCATGTAGTCTACACTTTTGTTGTTCGAGTACTTTTGCCTTCATTGTTAGTACACTTTCGCTTTATTTGATAGTGTAGTTTCAACTTTATTAATATTATTCGTGTACTATCGCCTTTATTGTTCAAGTACTTTCGCCTCTATTGTTCGTGTACTTTCGCCTTTCTTGTTCGTGTACTTTCGCATTTTGTGTTCGTGTACTCTTGCCTTTATTATTCGAGTACTGTCACCTTTATTGTTCAAATACTTTCGCCGTTATTGTTCGTGTACTATCGCCTTTGTTGTTCGTGTACTTTAGCCTTTGTTGTTCGTGTACTTTCGACTTTATTGTTCGTGTACTTTCGCCTTTATTGTTCGTGTACTTTCGCCTTTATTGTTCGTGTACTTTTGCCTTTATTGTTCGTGTACTTTCGCCTTTATTGTTCGTGTACTTTCGCATTTTGTGTTCGTGTACTTTCGCCTTTATTGTTCGTGTACTTTCGCCTTTGTACATGAACATTGTTCTTGACATTGTCTGTAGAATATCGACGTCTGTGGGTTAAGGGTAGTGAACGCAATTTCCCATTCCCAACGTCCTGGGTTCAAAGTCAACTGCAGACACTTTGGGAGCAGATCGCTTTGCGTTGACTTTCACAATGGCACGAGCGTCGGCCCTTCATAAAGCAATAGTAAATTACTGAACGCATATTGCCTAGAAAATCATAAACAGCCAATAAATGCTGGGGTTGATATTTTTTTCTTGTTTTGTAAAGGCTGGCGGTTTCCCCAGCGGCCAGAGTCGCCCGACGAGGTTCATCGTCCCTTTGTGTCATTCGGATGCTTATGGCCGTGGTCAGGTAGAGTGGAGATACTACACTTTGATGTTAACCAAAAGCCGAGACATGATGGGATTGATTGCGGCGTCCTGCTACTGACTTGTAAATAGAAAAGGCAGCGTTTTGATTTGTATTGTTTTAATGTTGACAACATTAGTACACTATTTTTTCTGTTATAATAAATTCTGGCTGGACTCCTAGCAAGCTGTCATGGAACCCCAGCTGAAACATCTGTCAAGCTGTAGAGATAGACGTCAGCATGGATTAAAAACACATGTTCTTAAACTTCCGGTATGCTGATGCCGAGGTAGCGGGTTCAACCCCTACACCGGTCAAATAAACCAAAATGTTGACTTATCGTCTTTGTCTTGGGGACGTAAATTACAAGTACCTCAGAAGTCGGAGTAGGTTCGCCTGATAGCCAGGGACAGTGGTTAACAGTGAAGCCTAATCCACACACAAAATTCAGTCCCGTGTACCAGCAGTAGAAGCACGAGTGGACTACGCTTGAGATAAAAGCGGGCGTTAAAATAAAAAGCTGTATATAATAACGCCCTGTCTTATTCTCAGAGGAAATATAATGTGAGCTGACCCAACGGCATGTCAGCGACCAGAAAGATGTTGTTCCACTGTAGCAGCTCGACTGAGGGTTTCAGTGACGGGGTGTTTAAACCCGCTGCCTTTTGCTCAGAAGGCTGTGGGCCATTTTTCGGACTTCATCATTCGCTTATATGACGTTTTTTTGTTTCTTTCGGAGACTGGTTGTTCCGGAGCTGCGGAATTCGTGCTCTGTGCTACGCTTTCGGTAGGTGGTTAGCGGAGAGAGACTGTCACTTATGATGTAAAACCTAGTGCAATAAGACTGATCTTCTTGCCTTTTACCCTATTTTAACTAACTTGTATAGAAGAGTGGTTGGCCAAGTGGCTGAGAACACCAGGTTCTCATTTGGGAGACCCGGGTTCGAATCCTCGTTAAGGTGTGGGATTATTTTTTCTGTCGGGGGCAAAAAGAATATCCTAACCTGCACAGTTCGCGGCGAATGCACTAGCCAGGCGGCCTTAATTCCTCAGGCTCAAGACACCCTGCCCTACACTGCGAAGTACTATAGGCAGCAAGTGACAGTGACAATATGGAAGTGAAGCGTGGAAAATGACCAAACAAGCTGAAAAACATCTGATGGCTGTGAAAATATGGTTTCTGGGGAAAATGCAAAGAATACAATGGGCAGACATAAAAACCACTGGACTAGACCTACAAGAAACAAATGAAAACCATAAACTGTTTAGAGAAATTAGACGTCGACAGTCATAATTATTGGGACACGTTTTGAGATGAAATAAATTAGAAAACTTGGTGACAACTGGCAAGATTGGGAGGGGGGGGGGGAAGAAGGGAACAAGGGGAAGGCAGAGAAGTAAATACCTGGATGGCTTGGCGTCGTGGTATGGTAGAGGCAAGAACTCTGAGCTGATCCACGACTCTGGTGATGGTGTGAGGTGGCGAAACATGGCCGGCAACGCTTATAGGCATGGAGCATGATGAACTAACTTGACCGAAGTGAACAAGTAGCAGTCTTATATGTCCACTCATAACATATAACAAATATGCTGAAATATCATTCATTCAATAATCTAAATATAGGAGATACTGATGAATCATCATCTCACCTCTGTTCCTCTTGTACCTTATACGAGGGGAAGTCAATAAGGAAGCCATAAATGGCTGTAGAAAAATAACTAAATATGATAACAACTTGAAACCAGTTTATTTTTATACATACATTGTCCCTTTATTTCTCAACATAATTTCCACCAACATTGGTTTACTTATCCCATCGTTTTATCAGTCCTCCCAAACCCGCTGCATAGAACTGCGTGCTCTGTTGTCTAAACCACGTTTTCACTTCACATTCAACTTCGGCGTCATTCGTGAAATGTCTCCCGCCAAGGTGGGTTTTCAGTGTTTATGCTGACAAATGTTTGTCCCGTAAAGCGGTGCATAGCTGGATAGAAAAAGTTACGAGGGTGAGTCAATAAGTAAGTCACACAGTTATGTGGGGTGGCAGGTAAATGAGAAGAGAGCACGCTTTTCTATGCAGCGGATTTGGGAGGACTGATAAAACGATGGGATAAGTGCATCAATGTTGGTGGAAATTATGTTGAGAAATAAAGGGACAATGTATGTATAAAAATAAACTGGTTTAAAGTTGTTATCATATTTAGTTATTTTTCTACAGTCATGTGTGGCTTACTTATTAACTTACCCTCATAGTGTCGAGGTGAAGCATAAACAGCGGGAATGTGCCCGTAACTATGGAACTGGTAAACTGACAGACCAAATGGAACCAGAAGAAGAGGCCGACCATGTAAACGATGGACAGAGGGAATAACAGAATCCATGCAAATCTTGATATATGACGCCCATAAACTCTTCCGCTGTTTATGCGGAACCTGATGCGATGATGAGATACAGCTAAACATGTGTTGCAGGCGTGTCCTAACTATGCAGAGCAAATACAATTACCTAGGTCTACTCCCGCTTATCAGGACCGAGTGAGTGGTGAGTGGCACCTTGCAGTCTTGACAGACCAAAGTATGTGAGTTGGAATGTGGCCAAAATTCCATCACAATGCCTGGGCAGAGCTTCAGAGAAACATGTGGTGCCCAAACGACATGTTCCCTCTCTCGGCCTAATCTTGTGTTGTCCAGAGGAATGGGTAACCAATACGTCTGGCACAAGGTAGGCTGCAGACGATGACCGAGTATCCACCGTGATAAGTGGACAACTCTGCAGCTGAATAGAACCAGGCACTCATTTGTCCTGACAGTCAAAAATGACTGCCTAAGACAAAGGTTGAAGACCCCGATGTGAACATGGAAGGCAAGGGGAAATCACTACAGTATCATCCCAAGATTTTATGAGTTACCACAGTTTAGAGTCAGTGAACGACGTTATCCAGAACACCAAAGACCTCGATGTATGGAGAGATATGATCGCCTACGCCAGCAGGCGTTGCAGTTGATGATGGTGATGATGATGATGATGATGACTCCCGCTCCATTTGAGGTCAAACTCAATGGAGAGATCAACAACCTCAAGTTGTCCGCTTCCTTCAGTAGCCTGAAAACTGACAGTGTATAAGAAGATAAGTTGACTCCACATTGTATTTCTTCACTCGCTATAAACTCAAGCAACATCCGTACACGTGATGCCACTTCTAGTGCACTGGATTGATTGTTGCGTGTGGATTAGCTTCACATCCACCAGTATCTCTCGCCATCAGGCGAACCCATTCCGATTTCTGAGGTACTTGTAATTTGCATCACTAAGTCAAGGACGAGAAGTCAACATTTTAGTCCAGCTGACCAGTGTAGCGGTTGAACCCACAACCTCGGCAGCAGCACACCGGACATTCGTTTTTTTTTTCAAGGGCCATGTCTTTCTGTCCGTCGCTCTGAAGTTATTTGTTTGATTAAGGCAGCCACACACAAAGCTTCAATTGTGTGTGTGAAAAGTAACAATTTGGTATTGTTTTTAAGAAGCCAGTATTTGTTAAAAAGAATCGTGTACGGAAGCGAATTATGGAAATGAATAGACAAGTAATGAATTATGTGAAAGCTGCGGAGATGTGGTTGTTATAGAAGAATGATGAGAACCTCTAGGGAGGATAGAAAGATCAATGAAGACATCTTGAAAGAAGTTGACCCATGAAGAAAACTGGTTACTCACAACAGAAGAAGGCGGTCCACAATGGGCGTGTAATGAGGAGGAGAAACTGGAGTCTGACGTCACAACTGGAAGCCTGGAGGGAACGATAGGCACGGGAAGACAAGAGAGAAGATGATGGAGAGTGTGACACCGCTGTATAGAGGAACGTAGGAATTACATGAGACAGAAGGCAGACGAGATCAACAGCGCCACACAGCATGGAGTATAAGATTGGCAGCACAATAGACAGGAGGCTGTGGACAGACAAGATCAACAGCGCCACGTAGCATAGAGTATAAGATTGGCAGCACAATAGACAGAAGGCTGTGGACAGACAAGGTCAACAGCTCCACACGGCATGGAGTATAAGATTGGCTGCACAATAGACAGGAGGCTGTGGACAGACAAGATCAACAGCTCCACACGGCATGGAGTATAAGATTGGCAGCACAATAGACAGGGGGCTGTGGGCAGACAAGGTCAATGGCTCCACACGGCATGGAGTATAAGATTGGCAGCACAATAGACAGGAGGCTGTGGACAGACAAGATCAACAGCTCCACACGTCATGGAGTATAAGATTGGCAGCACAATAGACAGGGGGCTGTGGGCAGACAAGATCAACAGCTCCACACGGCATGGAGTATAAGATTGGCAGCACAATAGACAGGAGCCTGTGGACAGACTAGGTCAACAGCACCACACGGCATCAAGTATAAGAAGAAAGAACTTGTTCAACCCTCTGATATAATTCGGATAAATATCGTCTATTATTTCAGACAACTGATGTTTGGTTTGCTGTAGTAATCGTATTGATTTCACGCTCCTCATTCTCTTGGCCGCTACCTCGGTTAAAATTCAAAATTATAACATTAACCCACAATGAAGAAATTGTATAACATGCGCGGGCGCAGACACATTCCTATGCTTAACTGGATCCTCCCCACTGCTACGGACGTAGTGCACAGTACTGAGATTCTCCTTGTCTGTGATTTGTTGAAGGAGACTGAAATACAAATGAAGGCAACAGTGTGCCCGGGAAAATGATTCTTTGACCAAAAACCACATAAGAAAATAATCGTTAATTAATATTGCGCGGCATTTGTTGTAGAAAGGGAAACAATCAAGAAATAGAGTTAGATCAGATGAATATTTAATTCCCCTTTCCCCATCAGTAGCCATTGAAGCCGTGAGACACATTGTACAGGGTGTAGTTTTAATGACTGCGCAGTGTTTGAAAATATTGCCGGTCCAAGTTTTGTATTTACCTATTATGTTGCATGAACGTTACAAAGGGTCAATACAAAACTTCGACAGGCAATATTTTCAAACACTGCACAGTCATTAAAAATACGCCCTATATAACTTGCTGCATGGTTCCCTTTCTTCATTTCTTTATTTTAAGACGTTAACTGATTCTGTTCCCAGAACTCCTAGCCACAAAAGCCAACGAATCATATATAAATTTTCAAAAGAGGACTTGACACGAGATGGCTGAGATCCCATAAAGGTAACGTGTAGCCATTACCGCCTATGACGACACTTGGGAGACTGCTGCCAAAGACTGAAATTCGTCGCGTACATCATTACGATAGGAGGTAGTCACTTGTGAGGCAAGCAGGACTGCAAGAGCTGTTAAAAAAGACTGGACAGAAAAACCACTGCAGGAGATCCTCCTCCTGGAACGTCAAGCATTCTTTGACCACATTGTCAAAGAATATTTCGAGCCAAAATAGGCCTTACCGGCAATCTTAGAACTCACGGCTGCAAGCTTTTAACTCCATTGGATGAAATGAATGGTCATCACCATTCTTGATCACCAAACATCACCGACGATGGACAGCAATCCTTATCAAAGTAATTTCCGAAATGTGGCTAATTTGGTCACATGATTATTAATCTGAGGCTGGGATGGGCCCTAATTATAGATTCTCTTTCGAGGTTGAACGGGGTAGAGGTCATGGGAAAATGATCTGAAAATTACCACGAGGAGGTGAAGGAGGAAGGCAAAGAAGAGTGATTTAGCTTATTTGTTTTTGTCTTCTCTCTCTCTCTATCTCTCGTTTTCCTTGACACTCTATGTATGTCTCTCTGTTTCTATGTCTGGCTGTTCGTCTATCTGTCTGAACCTCTCTTTCTCCCTCTTCTCTCTCTCTCTCTCTCTCTCTCTCTCTCTCTCTCTCTCTCTCTCTCTCTCTCTCTCCTCTAACTGGTGTCAAGGTTAGGTACTTTCACACAAGTATAAAGCAACCAACAGTACACGGGGAGTACGATGCACTATTCGAAATGTATTACTACGCCTTTAAGATAGTTCACACACATAGTATACTGTATACATTAAATATTTATCAATGCATGTAATACATGCTTCTGCCTGCCTGCCTGCCCGTCTGTCTGTCTGTCTGTCTGTCTGTTTGTCTGTCTGTCTGTCTGTCTGTCTGTCAGTCTGTCTGTCTGTCTGTCTGTCAGTCTGTCTGTCTGTCTGTCTGTCTGTCTGTCTGTCTGTCTGTCTGTTTCCTTCTTCCTTGCTTTCTTTCACCCTGTCTCTATCTCAAACGCAAATCACGCACACATCACGCACACGCACACGATTTTTCTATCAGATATCTTTCTCACATTTTCCCCGAACACTCTATTTAATTACAGCCAGTCGCATTTTCAAGCATGTGTATAACTTATGTACAAGACTATTGATACAAGAAACTATACTTAATTATTGTTACATCTGGCTAGAGTTCGGTCCTGCCCATCGGCATCCACGGAGCTCTCACAGACACAAGTGTCTCCCTCTACCACCTCTGATTGGCCAATGGGCAGCGTTAGAAGGCCAATCTGGCAGTTGGGACCTGGAATGCGATATCAACATGGTATTACTTAAATGGTGATATCAAAGAAACAGATTGTGCCTAAATGTGCAATTAAGGCGAATACGTTATGAGAAGAAATGAATTGAAGTACTTGGTGACAATCTCTGAAGTCGGAGTGGGTTCGCCTGATGGCGAGGGGACACTATTAATAGGGATAGTTAATCCACACGCAAAATTCAGTCCGTCATTACTATAAATAGTGTGTGTGGATTACGCTTGAGTTCAAAGTGAGTGACCGCCAAAAAAAAAATAACTTGGTGACAACTGGCAAGATTGAGGGGAAACGAACAAGAGGAAGACAGAGAAGTAAATACCTGGATGGCTTAGCGACGTGATATCGTCGAGACAAGAACATGGTGTTGATCCACGACTCTGGTGATCACGTAAGAAGGCGAAACTTGACTGCCCAAGCTTATCGGCAAGGCATATGATGATGGTGACTAGAACCATATACTCACTATGATCCAAGGCATAGAAAAGGCCCTAATGCCTTACATTTATGAATGAACAGGCCAGGATGTCTCCCAGACAGACGCCAGGGAACAGTAGGTGAGAGTCTGTATGGAACACATCTCTGGGACCAAACAAAAATGTACTTTTGGACCAAATAAAAATGGATGACGGAAAATAGAAACGAGGGTTGTGTCACAGTTATGACTTAATAGTTGTTAATTAGGCTACAAACATGTATTACATATTAAATTTAAGGGGGGCTGCATAAGAAAAACTGCTGCCCATAAGCCCTTGGCAGATATGACAAGTCGCTTAAGACTATTAACCATCCCAAGGCACTTTACCAGTTAATCTAGAACAGTGGTTCTCAACCGGTGGGGAATCCCCCACCCCTCTCCCCCCAGGAGGGAATTTTAAGGTTTCCGGGGGGGGGGGGGGGCGGGGGAATTAAGATGATTTCAAGATCGCATTAATACAAGAACCAGTTACTTGATAATGTTTTTCCCTCTAAATTTTACGGTTCAGCACTTCTCGCCCTAATGAAGTTCGTTTTATAACATAAGTAGACCCGAAAATCACGTTTTATGTAGATGTCTAGACTTGTTGTAGTATGTGTTATTAAATTTAGCTTCCATTTTTATGTATACTGTGTAGGGGGGGGGGGGATTTATAGGGAGGAAATTCGAAAAAGGGGGGGGGGGATGACGTTCTGAACATAAGGTAAAGGGGGGCATGGGTCAAAAAAGGTTGAGAACCACTGATCTAGAAGTATCATCTACCAGTTATGCTACTCATGAGTCTAGTAAATGACCCCCTTTTTCAAGCGTTGTTGGTATATGATGGTAGCCCCATGTGTCTATAGATGAGGGGCACTAAATGGATGATGTGGTAATTAACTGGCCGACCGCCTTTATTTCTCACACATTTCCTGGTACACATTTTATGATGGATCAGCAAATTAAAATATTCAGTTTCGATTATAACTCGAACATGTGACCACTAGGAGGGTAAGGGAGGGGGTGGGGTGAAAAAGGGGGGGGGGGCCGTGAGATGGAAGCGCAGAGGCTTCGAATATAAGAAGGACATTTGGAGATTAAGTTAAGTACCACAGATTTCATGTGATCCTTCTTGCTCATGTTTATTTCACATTGTTCCATATTTTATCTTGTATCATTATCATCTTCATCATCGAGTGTCTTTGCCTGCTGGCGTGGGCGATCATGCCTCGCCACAAATTGCCATCTCCGACGGCATGGATCAATTCTTGTGTTGATTCCTTTCCGTTCCATGAACAAAGACTGCCAAGAATGTTCTTACGTTGTCTTATTCAATCTCTTTCCAAAATCTTTCCGGTTGTCACATGTTCCAGTGTTTGTCGTCTTATAATGTGGCCAAAAAAAAAAAAAGGCAGATGACTGCTTCTTTCTGATGTTTGTGATAAGTTGTCTTTGCAAACTTAACTTCCCTCATATTGTCATCTTGTACAGTAAAAAAAACAAAACAAACAACAACAAAATGATCGCCGGTTGGAGTGTGTGGCTTAGAGGTAGTGGGCGCAGTTTGATAATTCCGACATACCGGTTCGAAGTCAGTTCCAGACGATACTGTAGCAGACCGAAGTGCGTTGATTTTCACAATGCATGAGTTCAGAAATAACAGCAAACTTCAAGAAAAGAATTGTAAGTCCTTAGCAGGATTTTGCTTTCAACTCTAGGTTGATTGTCTGGGACATTTGATGTTTGGTAGTTTGCCATTGCGGTTTGAACGAAAAGACATCGTTGAAGTCCAACTGACCGGTATAAGGGATGAACTCCCTACCTCGTCATCATCGCACCGGAAGTTTTAAAAGCTGCTATAGCTCTTTTCCTTTCGGGCTCATCGACTGCTAAATAGCTAACTTAAAGAATATGTCAAACGTAATAATTACCAAGAAAATCACACAAAGCAAGAAAAAAATAGAACGCTGAGGTTGATGGCGACGTCGAGGCGCGGCTGGCCGAGTGGCTAAAATGTCGGGCTCTCCTTCGGGAGACCTGGGTTCGAATCCTCGATAAGGTGTAGATTTTTTTTTCTGTCGGGGGCAAAAAGAAAATCCTAACCCTGCACAGTTCACGGCGACTGCACTAGCCAGGCGGCCTTAATTCCTCATGCTCAAGACCTCCGCCCATCCTTCACAGCAGGGTACTATAGGCAGTAGATGACAGATGGCGACGTTATGTAAAAGAATGTCGCTTGTGTTTTTTTTTTTTTGGGTTTGGCGGTTACCCCAGACAAGCTGGTTCCCCCTCCTCCCCCCTTTTTTGTGTGGACCCTTAGTTCCACTATGAGCTATTATTGCCCACAGTGGTCCACCAGGCCCACATCTAAAGTGAAGATATGTGATGTGTTTTTATTTGATCATCCCGGCACCCGACCAGACCAGGCGCACTACTGGGGGGGGGGGGGGAGCAGCAAATGCGTCTGATCCTAGCCAAAGGACCGAGAAGGATCATCCCGGCCTCCGACCAGACCAAGTGTACTACTGAGAAACCAGCAAATACACTTTGATCTTAGCCAAAGGGCCGAGAAGCGACAGTCCTTGTGTTGTTGGTTATTTTAAAATGCTTTAAACATTCTGTTTTTCTGTTTTTTGTTTTCTTTCTGCCTCTGCACTTGGCATCTTCCATTTGTTTACATTATGGTGGATGCATGATGAATGACCACATGGGGTAAGTTGGCTACTGTTCGCGGAGTTAAGTAAATGACCAAAAGACAGTGTCCTTACCGTTAGGGGCATATTGGACAACACACGCCAGGTATTGTAACTGGGTCAACACACTGCGCCAAGGGGCATGAGGTGACGTCACATACAGGAGTGCCTCCTCCAAAGGGACAGTAGCACCGGACGCATGGTTCGTTTCTGATGACCTCCCCTTGGTGGAATAACCGTCCATCTGTAAAAGTGAAACAGCGTTATCTCATTCTGCACCAAGCGACTCACCATACGTTCATTCGTCACTTGTCTTAATTAACTACGTCAGAGGCTTGAAAGCAATTATCCTTGGAACAAGAAAGAGTGAAGTAACAACCAAAGGTAAAAGGCAGGGTAGAGTTGAGTCAAGAACCGACATTAAGTTTCCATACGTGCTTCGTAAAGGTAGTTAACATACCGGGTGTTTGTAAAGTCTCACTACACTTTGTATGTAGAACAAATCTCAACAATGAAGTTCAAGATGTCATGCAAAAATGTTCTCCACAGGTTATACCTCGTAGGTCAGTTTGTTTGTCAATCGAGAAGTGGAAAGTACGACCATGACCAAGGGAAATTCGTTTAACCTCTACCCAAACCGCGCCCACCCCAAATAAATCCATTGTGCATGTGAAGAATTTACTACCTATTGTAGCTTTATTCAGGTTTGCTCCCTCTCTCTCTCTCTCTCTCTCTCTCTCTCTCTCTCTCTCTCTCTCTCTCTCTCTCTCTCTTTCCCTCCTCTCTCTCTCTCTCCTCTCTCTCCCCTCTCTCCTCTCCCTCTCTCCTCTTTCCCCCATCTCTCTCTCCCTCTCCCCCTCTCTCTCTCCCTCTCTCCTCTCCCCCCTCTCTCCCTCTCTCTCTCCCCTCTCTCTCCCTCTCTCCCTCTCCCCCATCTCTCTCTCACTCTCACTAGCGTAAGCGCTCAAGCAAAAGCCATATACCTGTTTTGAAATTTACTTTGCAAGCTGGGATGCTTGTTGCGATGTTTCATGTATGGAAAATGCTGTAGGTACACACAAGATGTACCATTTTCAGAAAGTAAAAGTGAATGAGAATACTTGGAGCATGAAAGATTCAGTGATACCGTTACAGTTGTTTAAATAAAACTAAGTGTGAATGAGAATACTTCTAGCATGAAAGAGTCAGTGATACCGTTATACTTGTTTAAATAAAACTAAGTGTGAATGAGAATACTTCTAGCATGAAAGAGTCAGTGATACCGTTATACTTGTTTAAATAAAACTAAGTGTGAATGAGAATACTTGGAGCATGAAAGATTCAGTGATACCGTTATACTTGTTTAAATAAAACTAAGTGTGAATGAGAATACTTGGAGCATGAAAGAGTCAGTGATACCGTTATACTTGTTTAAATAAAACTAAGTGTGAATGAGAATACTTCTAGCATGAAAGAGTCAGTGATACCGTTATACTTGTTTAAATAAAACTAAGTGTGAATGAGAATACTTGGAGCATGAAAGATTCAGTGATACCGTTATACTTGTTTAAATAAAACTAAGTGTGAATGAGAATACTTGGAGCATGAAAGAGTCAGTGGTACCATTATACTTGTTTAAATAAAACTACGTGTGAATGAGAATACATGAGTATGAAAGAATTGCTATTGAAAGATTTTAATAAGGATAGGAGCAAATTATTACTCCACCACCAGCATCAACAGGTAATGTATAAGTAATTACACCAAGCCATGAATGTAATATTATCATGTGTACATGAAAATAAAAATTTAAAAAAATCAGCACTTCGGATTGCTTCACGACATTTTGGCAAAGATCAAAGTGTAGTATCTGTTCTTATATCACGACAGCTATTAAGTATCTGCACTTGATCTGGCCATGGCCACTAGCAGAGGTGGTTACGACAATGACATACAGGGGCTTGGAACCTCATGGGGCCGCTCTTGCCCCTGGGGAACCGCCAGCCCTTATTACAAAATAAAAAAATTAAAAAGAATCGATGCATTGTGGACAAACCCATATGAAAACCTTATTTCATATAAAACATTCAACATTTTTATACATTTATTTCCGATCATCTATTGAACTAAAGAACTTACGAGGATCCAAGTGTGTTATTCTAAAGGATACTGTAAGTTTTTCTTTGGAATTGCAATTACCGAAAACAACAATTTATCAATGTGAATCCAAACATCGCAACATTTGCCTTTCCAGAATAATAAATAACATGCAGTCATTACGCAGATATTTAGAGAATCTTGCTGCATTTGACGTCTGGGGGTCTTCTTGTATTTGCAAATGTAAAGGAAAATTACACAATGCACCTTGTAAATACACACAGATTTGTACGAAATAAAACCACATTAAACGGAAGACATTTATTAACAAATGGAAAGGGACATAACAACATAATAGTTTATTTCAAGGGACATTACTAAAAGTAGAATGATTTAAAAAAAAAACTTGCATTTCGTATACAACTTATTTACATGATACGTTGTGTATGTGAGTGTGTGTATGTGTGTGTGTGTGTGTGTGTGTGTGTGTGTGTGTGTGTGTGTGTGTGTGCGTGCGTGCGCGCGCGCGTTTGTGTATATTTACATTTGCGAATACAACATATACATTCGAAAACACATGATAATGTTACATTCATGGCATGGTGTAATTACCTACACATCACTTGGTTGATGACGATGGTGGAGTAATCATTTGCTCTCATGCTCACTAATTTCATACACCAAGTATTCTCATTCACACTTAGTTTTATTTGAACAAGTTTAACAGTATCACTGAATGGATCATACATTAATCATTGCAATAAGCACCCCAATTTACAAAATGCATTGCAAACAGGTGTGTATGGTGTTTAACAGTTTCGGAAAAAAATGTGATTCAGAAATACTTTTGAACTTGTTTAAACGGAACAGGAAACGGTTGTATCAGAGGAAAAAATGGAGAAATTATAATTAATAACACTGTCCAAAAAAACTTGTCATTTACTGCCAACATAGTACCTTGCGGTCGGTGTATAGCAGAGGGGTCTTTGAGCCTGAGGATTTAACGGCCGCCTGGCTAGTGCAGTCGCCGCGAACTGTGCAGGTTAGAATGTTCTTTTTGCCCCCGACAGAAAAAAATCCCACATCTTACCGAGGGATCGAACCCGGGTCTCCGGAACGAGAGTCCGGCGTTATAGCCACTCGGCCAGCCGTTAATAAAAAAAATGGTTGCGTATCCCTTACGGGACGTTGCAGTCAACACCAGCATTTTTCAGCTGCTGTTGATGTACTAGGCAAGTGATACGTTCAGTAGTTTGTCATTGCTTTCTGAACGACCGGCTCCCATACCAGCACGTTATAACACAACACGACACGGTCTGCTGCACAAATCGTTCGCAGCTGAGCTTCGAACGCCTGGCACCCGGCTCACGAACCGCGTCCGCAAGCCTTTACCCAATAACACTAACTAATAATATATGTTGTATTCGCAAATGTAAACACACACACACACGCACGCATGCACGCACGCACGCGCACACACACACACACAACGTGTCATGTAAATATGTTTTATACGACATACAAGTTTAAAAAAAAAATCATTCTACTTTTAGTAATGTCCCTTGAAATAAACTATTATGTTGTTATGTCCCTTACCATTTTGTTAATTATGTCTTCCGTTTAATGTGGTTTTATTTCGTACAAATCTGTGTGTATTTACAAAGTGCATTGTGTAAGTTTCCTTTACATTTGCAAATACAAGAAGACCCCCAGACGTCAAGTGCAGCAAGATTCTCTAACTAACACTAATAACACTGACATAATAAAAAAAGATGGACAGAGTAAACAGAAGATTTATTCTGGGACAACAGAGTCAATAGACCAACATTGTATACTACTCAAGACGGACCAAAAATATTAACGGCTGAAGTAGAAAAGGCTATTAAAAAGATGAAAGAAGTAGAGGCCGCAGGTCCTGACAAGATAAAAACAGAGATGATAAAATCTTTATCCAGCTTTGGCATTGAAACTATCACAGAATTATGTAATGATATATATAATACTGGGTACATCCCCAAGGATTTGAAAACATCCATTTTCATCACACTACTGAAGAAGCCAAGAGCTGTTGAGTGTGAGGATTACAGAACTATTAGCTTAATGAGCCACATAACTAAGATACTACTCAAAGTCATACAAGAAAGAATTCAACGTAAAATAGATGAGGAATTAGCTGAAGAACAGTTTGGGTTCCGCAAAGACAGCGGCACCAGAGAAGCAATTATCTGTTTGAGGATGTTAATTGAAAAATATATAGAAGTTCAAAAAAGTATATATGTTTGTTTTATAGACTAAAGAAAGCTTTTGATAGAGTACAAAATAAACGACTAATTACGTGCCTTCAAGATATTGGAGTAGACGGAAAGGACATCAGACTTATTAGTAACTTGTACTGGGAGCAAGTGGCCTCTATTAGATGCGGTAATAACTATTCGTCGCCTATAGAGATAAAAAGATGAGTACGGCAGGGATGTGTACTGTCCCCAAGCCTCTTCAACCTATACACAGAAAGAATTTTTAAACAAGTTGAAATGCCTGGACTCAACATCAATGGAAGAATCATAAACAATCTTAGATATGCTGACGATGCCGTGTTACTAGCAGAAAGTGAGCAAGAGTTGCAAGACCTAGTGGAAGAAGTAAACAGACACAGTGCAGAATGTGGCTTAGATATTAACATCCAAAAAACATAAACTATGATAATTAGCAGTGAAAAAGAAAGGTCATCAATGAACATCACAGTAAACGGGCAGATACTAGAACAAGTAACAAGTTTCTCTTATCTTGGACATATAATAATAGATGAAAGGCAGAAGTGTAATGGAAATCAGAAAGAAGAATTGCCAAACATGTTTTCAACGGCATGAAATAAGTAGTAACATCTAGAGAGATTAATAACGCATTAAAAATGAGAATTGTCAAATGTTACGTACATTCAACGCTACTGTATGGTGCGGAATCCTGGACATTGAACAAGCAACTAGAAAGTCTCATAGAAGCCCTGGAGATGTGGATATACAGACGAATAGGTCGTATTTCATGGAAACAAAAACAATCAAATGCAGAGGTCCTAGAAAAACTGGGAATGAAGAGTTGATGAAAGAAGTAAAGAGGAGACAAGTGAAATATTTTGGCCACGTTAAAAGACATGATACTCTTATAAAAACCATACTGGAAGGCAAGTTTGAGGGCAAGCGAGCAAGAGGTAGACAACGATACAAGTGGGAGGATAACATCAAGAGCTGGACGGACATCAGCTTGACATAATGTACAGTCAAGGCGAGAGACAGACAGTGTTGGAGATCCATTGCAGCCAACCTTCATTGCGGAGACGGCATCGAATTGATTGATTGAAACGGAACTAAGTGTAAATGAGAATACACGGAGTGTGAAGGAGCTTCTATTAAATTTGTGTTTTATGCATGGTAGCAAATGATTACTCAGTCATCATCGTCAACCATGCCAAGAATATAATGTTGTCACATGTGTGCGAATGCATATGTTGTATTCGCAAATGTAAAAAGATACTGCTTTTGTACATAATAAATGATCGTTATTTAGAAAAACAAAATTGTATTTGACACACAGACACTATCACAACTTTGGATCAATTATCTCCCTGGGGGAAGATCTGTAATAGGCCAAGTCTTCAATATTCATATCACAGAGCGTGCGTACTTTGTGGGTCAGATTTCTTTGTCAACCGAGGGTTGACCTCTGCCCCAGCCTAGCTCGCCCCAAGTAAATCCTTTGTACTTGCGGTTAAG